>JASAUF010000673.1:8940000-9540000 GCA_030180095.1 Magnolia changhungtana | reverse complement strand
AAGGCCCAATTGGTGGGGCCTATTATATATATATATATATATATATATATATATATATGAGGTCCATGTGATTAGGCCCATCTTGATGTGTATTTTCTATGTCCACCCTCGTCCATCTGTTTAGGGTGTGGCCCACCCCACACATGTGGCACGTGTAGGAGTGGGACCCAACTTGAAGTATTTATTTTATATCCACACCGTCCGTGCTATGGGACCCCACCATTATATATGTGTTTAATTCAAGTAGTTTGTCCATCCTGGATGAGTGGGGCCCATATTGATGTGTCTTGTATCCTCATCGTTCATTTGGACGGTGCTGAGTAGGGCCCACCTCGATGCCATATGTATATTCACACCATCCATGCCTTTGACAATGGTGGGGACCACCATGATGTATGTCTTATCCCTGCTATCCATCCATGGAATGCACCATGGCGTATCTGTTTTATCATCGCCGTGTTGTATGTATTGTATAACTATGCCGTCTATTTGTGCGGTTTGTCGTGATGCATGTATTGCATATCTATGCTGGACCAGGTGATGCGACCCACCTTAATATATTTGGTGGCCCACTTGAGAGGCCCACTTTGATATACATGTGGCCCATTAGGATGTATCTTTGACCCATGAGTGGGGCCCACCTGTTACGTGTTTTGAGGCCTAGGTGCAGGGCCCACCTGTTGTGTGTTTTGTGGCCCAGGTGCAGGTCCCACCTGTTGTGTATTTGAGGCCCGTGTGATGAGGCCCACGTGATGTATTTGAGGCCCATTGTGATGTATTTGAGGCCCATGGGCAAGGCCTGATGTAATGTATTTATGGCTCATGTGATGAGGCCCACCTGTTGCGTATTTGAAGCCCGTGGGTCGTGGCCCATTGTGATGTGTTTTCGGATCATATGTTGTGGCCTATTGTGATATATTTTTGGCTCATGTGATTCGGCCCATTATGATGTATTTATGGCCCATGTGGCGAGGCCCATTGTGACGTATTTGAGGCCCATGGGTAAGGCCCATTGTGATATATTCGTGGCCTATGGGCAGGGCCCATTGTGATAGGTATTAGGCCCAGTCACGTGGTCCATTTGTTGTATACTAGGCCCTTGTATGAGGCCATGAGTCCTCTTTATGTTTGGCTCTATGTGGGCCACTCCTTAGGAGTAATTATGGTTAAATGGCCACATTATTGGGCAATGATGGTTTAATGTCCACATTGTGACCTTCCCTTAGGCCTTGTACGGCCGATTCTGATTGTCGAGGCCAATTGTTGAGGCCGATTATCAGTGCCGGTTATTAATACTGATTATCGATGTCGATTATGAGTATGTGACAGCATAACATTATAATACATGCCCATATACAACATCTGCATGTTTGTTATGAGATGTGGTTGACCATTGCATATGTCATTGGGCAGGTTGTTATGAGACTCCTTGATAGGGGGAGATTGTCTCACATGAGCGTACGGTATGCGCAGGATTGATACATGATTAGATTGTATGACTCATGCATCTGGCATTGTGTGTTGTGATTACTGTACGCCTTAGCGACATCAGGACCGTAGCCTCCACAGGCATATCGTAGATGGCCAGATGGGACATCAAAAATATGTTATTAGCATCGGGTTGCCATAGATAGCCCTGAGTGAAAATTCCTAAACCCTCTTGGTACCAGAGGACGCCCCAACATTGAGACTGAGTGGATATATATATGAGCGCATGAGGGCTATATACCTGTAGGCCGTGTCTCCCACTGTGTCATGTTCGGTTGGGAGAGGGTGTGACCTTACCCGCCTGAGGGAGTAGGCATAGTTAGGCTGATTTTGACCAGCTCATGAATGAGTTCGCTATCAACGTGCCGGGTAGATATTGGTTGACTGCTGGCCAGGCAGATAGTGAGGTTTCTTCCATTTACCCAGTTATGCGCTTGATGGGGCGGCAAGCTGGTGTAGAGTGTACTAGACCCCAGTGATGATCTTAGATATGAACAGTACTGATATGTGGACTTATTGGGCAGGAGTTGCATATTCATTCATTCATTCACTATCCACTCGGGTTGGTGGTGTACAACTATTTGTTACGTGTGCCTTCGCAATGGCCAGGATTTTGGTCGGGGTGCGCGACTAACCTGAGATCAGGAGTTTACCACATTGAGTCTAACTATCCAAATGTAGGTATGGGACTGGTTTGGATAGAAGTCCCTTGTGATTGACCCCATAGCATGTGATACTATGTACTATCATCCCGACTTCACACTACAGCAAGGTCATTTCATTCACACTGCATACTTCATTACATCCCCGGCATATGACATTTTAGGTTATTGTGTTTCTGCATTTATATGGTCTAGATATACCTGATAGTATTCATAAACTCATCGGGAATTGTATATTGCATTGCATCTTCAGCATTCGATATCTAGCTCTTTATGACTGTTCATTTGCATAGCTGATCTGTATTGCGTACTCTGATATTGTTTGACTCATGGACTTATCAGTATTTTCGCTTACTCTAATATTGTATGATTCATGATCTTACTAGTATTTTCGATATTGTATGATTATGACATTATATTGAATACTTGGCACTTACCCGGTGCACACACTTACACCACCCTCTAAGTTTTCTATAAGCTTATGCACGATAGATGCGTGCAGGTGATGTTAGGTTGCAGCAGCGTGGAGCTTGGAGCATGTAGCTGACTTCTAGAGCTTTGATTTTGTCATATGTATTTCCTTTCCAGTATTGTACTCAAATGATTATATTAATGGATATGTGGTGATGATATTGTTCTTATGATTTGGGTATACTTGTGGTTATGCTTCTTATGAGACAAATTCATATTGAAAATCCTCCTTGTAGGATCCCAGGATCGGAATCTAGTGTATGAGTGTTGGGAGCCAAGAATGGGGTACTACGGAGGTTGTCGGTACCGGATTCGGCGATCGGGATTCCTGTGAATCCGGTTTCTAAGTTTGGGGTGTGACACCAACAATCACGTATTGTTTTCTTAATTTGTGGGGTGTAATTATTTTCCTGCCTATGATCTTTTAAGGACTTCTTAACTGGTGGAGCATTGTATTCTGATTGGTTCTCGATGATAGTTTCAGAAAAAATTTGAGACATAGGTTGTTTCCTAATATAATCATCTGACAGCCCTTCACAATTTCTCGCATTCTCTAAAACTAACTCAACATACTAACGTTCCCACTATTACATATACATGGTGAAACTCTAATCCTGAACCTAATCCTAAAATAGAATAAAAGAAAAATCCTATAGCAATATAGAAAGTAAATAGATGAGAAGTTAGAAGGAGTTTACTGATTTGGAGAATTCTATGTTAGGATCCTACAAAACAGAAAACAACGTTAGTTTCTAAAAATAAATCAGAAAAAAACCCTAACCTAAGAACAAAACAAAAAAGTTAGTACAAAAAACAAATTAGTTTCTAAAAAAAAAATTATAAAAGTTTCCAAATCTATAAATAGAAAAAAAAAAAAAAAAGAATTAGTTTCTAAAAATAAATTAGGAAAGTTTCTAAATCTAGAAATAAAAAGAAAAGTTAGTTTCTAAAAACAAATTAAGAAAGTTTCTAAATATAAAAATAGAAAGAAAGAAAATTAGAAAGAAGTTACCAAATTAGAAGTTACTATTTTGGGATCCTGCAAAAGAAAAAGGAAAGTGAATTAGTTTCTAAAAGGAGAACTAAGAAAGCAACCTATTTTCTAAAAGAAGAAAAAGGAAAGTTTCTAAAAATAGAAAATAAGTTTCTAAAAACAGAAAAAGGAAAGGAAATTAATTTCTAAAAATGGATTAGGAAAGTTTCTAAAAAATAAAAAATTAGTTTCTAAAAACAAAAAGGAAAGTTTTTATCCTAGAATTAGAAAGTAAATTAGTTTCTAAAAACAAAAAAGGAAAGTTTCTAAACCTAAAAATAGAAAGTTAAGTTAGTTTCTAAAATAATTTTGAAAAAAACCTAACCTAAAAATAGAAAGTAGAAAAATCCTAATCTTAACCTAATCCAAAACTAATCAAATTTAGAAAATGCAACCGTCAATCCCTGGCAACTGTCCCAAAAACTTATTCACAACCCTAAGTGTAGGGTCGCGATGTAGTTATAATCTCGATAAGACTGAGGTCGAATCCACAGGGACTGATCTTGTACGTTTCTGAAATTAACTAGAAGTAGAACTAGAACAAGATGTAAAACTAATTCTAAAGTGATTGAGAGAGTAATTGTGAATAGAATAATTAAAACAAAAAATTTAAAGGTGGGAACTAGAGTGCCAAGGATCCACTTGTAGGGATTAGGGAGCCCTCTTGCTTGATTCAAGTAACACAATTAGAATTGGAGCCCTATTCTATCCAATTGTAAAATATATCAATAAAACCAAATTTGAACTTCTATTGACCTAATTCTCAATGAAGGAGAACTATGATAATTGGCAGGAATTCCATCACCAAACCATGCCCAGGAGACAATGGCAAACAATAAGATTTATCAATCCCATAATCTCAAAGCAGGAGAATTGTAAAGATTAGGAAGGATTCCATCACCCTACCATGCCCAAGGGACGATGGTGAACAACAAAACTTACTAATTTCAATATCTCAAATCAGGAAAATAAGATACTTAAAGCTATTGCTGATCTACTATAATTTGAGTCACAATAAACCATTAAAAAATAAAAGTATTCCTTAAATATCAAATTAAAATCCATGGAGTTCAACATAAACATGAATTAAAGCAATAGAAACATCCCATTATGCTACAAGCTTCACCTCTTAGCCTTAGCTAAGAGGTTTAGCCAACCATAGACATGATTGGATTTATAACCATAGAAGAAAGCATGAAAACAACTAAGGAAGAAGAAGAAAAACTCTTGGCAACGGCTTCTCCATCCTTTTGCTCAACTCCTTAAAACCTAAAAGATGCCTAGGAACATCCTAGGGAGTCCTATTTATAATTGTGGAACTCCGACTTTCACACCTAGGTGGAAAACTCTAAAAACTGCCTTAAATTGATGCAGTTTGCAAAAATAGACTTCATTCTGTGCAGTTTTTTAAAATATACTTCACTCTGCGCAATTTCACGAAATGACCCAGAGTTTCAGAATATACATTTTTAGGATGATTTCTGTAAGACCCGTATCCTAATTTGTACTGTTCCGTCGACTCCCGCGATCCTTCCCAACGAATTCTGGCAATCTTCGACGTATAATCGACGTTTGCACGTGACCCTAAGTCATATCCTGTATATTTAAGTCGGCTTAACCCGAGACTTGTATCTTAGCGACCACGCCGTCATCGCGATTCCAACGCCACGTCTCATGCGCTAATCTGACGCTTAGATCATAAGATGTGAACCGTACATTATAATGATCTTAGACCGCACATTGTGAGACCCACCGATCCCATGTGGTATAAATTCCTAGGTAATTATCAGGGTGATGGATGACATCACCCTAGCTATAGCCACCCTACCCTAGCTATAGGCACCCTACCTTATCTATAGTCACCCTACATACCCCTAGTCCTTCTTACAAGCACTTATGGCTAGCCACCCTACCCCTAGCCCTTCTTACAAGCATTTATTACTAGCCACCCTCTCTTACAAGTAATCATGGCCTACCTAAGCTACTCTCCCTCTCTCTTATCTCTTCCTTCTCTCTCTCTTTCTTTTCATAAATTTCAAGCAACCCATAAACACCAAAATTTTCAACGTCCAAGCTCCCAACCTCCATGAGAGGATTTTGTGTGTGGCCCACTTTCCATCCCAAAAATTCATCATCCTAGCCATTCATTTCTTATCCTCTCCATCAAAGTGAGACACAAGGAGATCGGCTTTCCAACGAACCAAGAAGATTGAACGATGGGTACTTATTAGGCTAGATTTTTCATGTTTTATGATGGGTAAGTGAGGCCTACCGATCAATGGTATGGATCTCACTTTGAACCCTAGGTGTGGCCGATGGCCCACCTTGATCCTCATGATCAGTCCATGATGGGGCCATTCTCCATGGACCCCATCACGATGTTTATTTTCCTTGTATGGATAGAGTCATCTAGACCTTACATTTGGTGGAGAAAGGATCTCCACCGTTGATTTTCAGTTTAATGGGCCCACGAGTAATGGGACCCACTTGATGTATGATTGGATGCTTGAATCGGAGGGCCCATAGTGTCGGGGTCCCTCCATCACACGTGTCCCACTCTCACTCACTCACTCTCTCTCTCTCTCTCTCTCTCTCTCTCTCTCTCTCTCTTATTCTTGTTGTGTGATGATGTAGTGGTGTAGCCCACTTGGATGGATCCCACCTTAATGTATGTTTTATCCATACCATTCATCCATTTGGTGGCCCACCGGAGCAAGGCCCACTTTGTGCATGCATTATGCACAGACCGTCCACGTCCAGGGACGTCCCTGGATGTGAAATGAAAACACAAATATGAGCTTGTTTCACAAGCTTATTGGGTGGGCCACTCCTACAGGCCCCACCTTGATGTATGGACTTAATCCACGTCGTCCATTCCTTTCCCCACTACATTTTAGGCGTTGAGCCAAAAAATGAGGTTGATTCGAGTCTCGGGTGGGCTATAGCATTGAAAACAGTGTGTCTACCATTTAAATTCACCCCGATGTTTCGATATGCCAAAATATATTCAATATTGGGCTTGTTTGGCTTGTCCCGAATTATGGAAACCAATGGGTGGGGTGGATTTTGTTGTTGAGGGCCCCACAAATGAAAAACCTCAAATCTCAGCTTTTAAAAATAAAAAATAAAAAATAAAATAACAACAACAGCAGCATTGCTGCTACTGGTTCAGAGAGAGGACGTGCGGGCGTCCTGCGCTGGGCGAACGACCAGAGATCCACGGCTCCAGCCGTGGGTCCCACCATGATGTATGTATGTCATCCATGTCGTTCACAAGGTGGGCCCCTACTTGAAGTGGGCCCCCTCCAAAAATTAGGCCCATCCAAAGCTCAGGTGGCCCACATCACAGGAAACAGTGGGGATGACCCTCTGCCATTGAAACCCTTTTTGGGTCCACAGAAGTTTTGGATCAAGATAAAATTTATTTTTACCCTTCATTTAGGTCTGCCTGACCTTATGGACGGTCTGGATTGCATATAAATATTATGGTGGGCCCCACGTGGGACCCACAATAATATATGGAGCCCACAGTGATGTATTTGTTCTATCCCCACTGTTCAGGGGACGGTGGGTGTGCGTGTGTGTGCGTGCATGTGTGTGCATGCTGTGTGTGCGTGTGTGGATGTATATATGTATATATATATATTATATTATATATAATATATGTTATGGTGGGCCTTCATGTGGGACGCACCATGATGCATGTGTTGCATCCAAGCCGTTCAACCATTTGAGAGCTCGTTTTAAGGCTTGAGACTAAAAATAAGTTAGATCTAAGGTTCAAGTGGACCCCACCATTTTAAGTAGTGGACAATGAAGTCCACCGTTCAAATTTCTAAGGAGCCATAGTAGTTTCCTATTAAGCTGATATTCGTTCCACTTCATCTATCCCTATATTAACTTAGGAACAGGTTGGATGGGAAATACATATTATGGTGGGCCTTAGGATTTTTAATGGTGGAAATCATTATCACCACTTGTATTCGGGTGTGGCCCATTGTTATGGCCCATTTGACATACAGAAGGCCCATGTAATGTGGGCCCATCTTATGTCTTTGTAGCCCATTGTTGAGGCCCACCTTGATGTACATAAGGCCCATGTGATTAGGCCCATTCGATGTATTCGTAGCTCGTTGTCGAGACCCACTTTGATATATATGAGACCCATGTTACGAGGCCCATTGTGATGTTTTCAAAGGCCCATGGGATATGGTCCATTCCAATGTACATAAGGCCCATTGATGCTGCCCACTTGATGTATATAAGGCCCATATGAGGTGGCCCATTTAATGTATCTAAGGACTATGGGTCGAGGCCCAAAGAGATGTATATAGGTCCATTGCAATGTGTGATTTCCCAGGGCTTATGTAATGATATTTTATGGCGGGCCATGCCTTGGGAACGATGTTGGTTTGACGTCCACATTGTAAGTACAATGTTGGTTAAATGTCTGCATTGTAACTCTCCTTAGGGCCCATTGATAGGCCCATACTTGTTAACAATTCATCACTTTATAACATGCTTAGTATAACTCTATGATTCATGCCCATACACATCATATGTATGCTTGATATGAGGAATGTATGATCATAGCATAAGCCATTGGGCTGAGACATTTACAAGACTCCTTATGAGATGGAGTGCCTCACATGATTGCCCGATACGCGCTGGATTGCTGCATAATTTGATGGTGTGATTCACTCATCTCGCATTTATGTGTCATGATCACTACACGCCTTAGCGACATCAGGGCCGTGACCTCCACAGGCTCATTGTGGATGGTCGTATCGGATACTGAAAATATTGGCTCTAATATTGTGGGTACTTGGGATGTCCTTGGGTGAAAATCCTAGAACCTTTTTTGGTATCAGGAGATGCTCCAATGTTTAGACCGAGTGGATACACGAGCGCCCGAGTGCTGAATACCAGTAGGCCGCGTCTCCCACTGTGTCATAGTCGGTTGGAAGGGGGTGTGGCCTTATCGGCCTGAGTGAGGGGGTTATAAGCTAGGCTGAGTTTGACCAGCTCGCAAATGAGTCCACTATCGATGAGTCGGGTAGGTATTGGCAGACTACTGGTCAGGTGGATAGTATGGTCTCTTCCACTTAGTTGACTGTGCAGCTAGGGAAGAGGCAGTCAGTGTGAAGTGTATTAGACCCCGATGATATCCAGAGAGGAACTGCAATGATATGTGTATTTGATGAGTACTGACATGCTTGTATTGCATCTCGCATATGACATTTCGCTACATAGGCCTTACATCGCATAGCCTTGGTATGGCCGATAGCATTCATGTCTTGCATCACATAGCTTTAGTATAGCTGATAGCATTCATGGACTTACCGTATACTTCCGTATTACCCTGATATTGTATACTTGACACTTGCCTTACATATACTTACATCATCCTCTAAGATTTTGTTAGCTTATGCACGACGGTTACGTGCAGGTAGCGTTGGACAGTAGTAGCGCTGAGGCAGGAGTGTGCATCTTACTATTTTGGAGCTTTTTGATCACCTTGTATTTCCCTTTCCGCATTGTACTTAAAGTTTTTGATATAGTGGATATGTGGTGTTGTTATTTTGTGACTTAGTTATGCTTGTAGTTATGCTCCATTACAAAAAAAATCATACTGAAAATCCTCTTTATAGGATCCCTGGATCAAAATCTGGCGTATGAGCACTGAGAGCCGAGAATGGGTTACTACGAAGGCTGTTGGCACTGGATTTGGTAATCGGGAATTTTGTGAGCCCGTTTTCTGAGTTTGAGGCGTGACAGAAGTTGGTATCAGAGCATAACTTGGAAATACCTAAGATCACATCACATATCTGCTATGAACTTAGAATGAATAGGTTCCGGATCTGAATAATTTAGCAATTTTTTGACATAGACCCTTAAGGTTTTTGCCTTCGAGAAATCTCAAGGCTGATAGACCCTTGTTCCTTCATGTAAGACTTAATCGCTAGAAGAGCGACCCGAGCAAATTCCGCTCCACCACATGTTACTCCCACTTTACCACCTGTGACTCCCGCTCCACCACTGGATATTCCTACTTTCCAGCCCGAGGATACCACTCCTTTACCTGAGACCAGTGCAGATCCGACTGTTCCTATGAGTGCCACCTAGGTGCAGCAGATGCTTCAGGCGATGACCGCCATTCTTCAGGGGCAGAGCAGGCGTCCCAGTGTTACAGCAGCCGAGGCCAAGTAAGACCGTGCGAGCGCCCTTCTCAAGGACTTTCGACAGCACAATCCTCTGCGTTTCTGGGGCGAGCCAGACTCTACTGCAGCAGAGATATGGTGCTCCGAGGTGGAGAAGATATTTGACACCATGAGATACACGACCCAGTAGTGAGTCCCATTAGTTGTATTCCTTCTCCAGGGTGAGGCTCAATATTGGTGAGCATCTGTAGCCCGATGGGTAGCGGCCGAGTTCGTGTGGACCTGGGAGGACTTTGTAGACCGATTCGACCGAAAGTTCTTTCCCGAGCATGTGCGGCAGCAGCACGCATTAGAGTTTGAGACTCTGGTCCAGGGAGACATGATTGTGTCCCAGTATGAGGCTCATTTCGTCGCACTATCGAGATTTGCGACGTATCTTATTGACGATGAAGGTGAAAGGGCCAAGCTATATGTCCTAGAGGGGGGGTGAATAGGACTATGCCAGATTAAAAATAAAATCAACGGAATAAATTTAAACAATAGCCTTACAATTATAAATCAATTATCAATGCTGAAATCAAATCACCTTAATACATAAGTATTGAGAGGTTGATACAAAGTCAGTTTTAAGGACAACCTTACATTATAATAAACAAGGGCTTATGGTAAGACAACCTTATTTCTAGAACTTCTTTTGGATCAAGAACTCAATTTTAATAAAGATAAATGAATAGCAGAGAATTGAAATTAAATGCAGAAATGTAAATCTAATTTATTACAACAATCTCCACACTTGCTTGAAATGTAAATCGTTACAACATTCACATCCACATGTACATTCCACACAATTGAATGATAAAAGATATGAGAATTAAGCAAGCATTCAATCCACAAGACAGAGTTATAGTGGTTCGCCTGTGTGTACACCAACTGTTCTTCAACAGCCACACAGAATGCTACTCCACTCCTAATATCCTCACACAGGGGATATTAGCGTTCACTATCAAATAGGTTTTCACAGGTTCACCCAAAACCTTTACAATTGTATCTTTTTAACTTGAGCTTACACAATCCAAAAACCCACACTTCTGAGTTTTCTGGCTCTCCTCAGATAACCACACAATTTGAGATTTTTCTGGCGAATCCCAAACAAAAACCAAAAAAGGAATGGAATTTACAGAATTGTAAAATACCTGAATTTCTCCTCTTGTAGCTGCCCGAAAGAACCAATTGGAGTAGACGTTCGAATATAGAAGTTTAATGTCCACAACTCACTTTAATATGGTTCAAGGTTCTAATTGATTTTAGATTTAAACCAGTTGGGCGTAGCTATATTTGATTTTGATTCCAAGAACAAGGAATATGTCAATTCCTATTTTCAAATTAGATTGGAATACAGAAACAAAATCAAATTAAATAAGCTATCAAAAAGAGAAAGAAATTATGCACAAAATAGCTTAAAAATAAACACAAACTTATCTCAGAGTAGAGCCTTGAATTCACTCAATATTCAATGAAAAACTCTGAAATTCGTGTGCTATTTATAGCAGAAGAAATTCATCTTCGACTAGTCCTAGGGTTACCACGACTGGTCTTGAAATAAACTGATTTTTGAATTTTTGAGCGCGATCGCATCAGACCGTTTCACGACCGGTCGTAGGCAGTTCACGACTGGTCGAAGGCAGTCCACGACCGGTCAAAACCCCTCTACGACTGCTCGTGCGACCCTTGATTTAGTTGTTGGAGTTTGAGTCAAAGCTTTACGACTGGTCGAAGGTCGAGTCGAGACCATCTCACGACCGGTCGAGCAAACTCCAGGATTGGTCGCAGGTGCACCAAAAAAATTCGATAAATTGTAACCATTTTAGGACTGGTCTTGGAATTTCTTAGACTGGTCGAGATAGTACTAGGACTAGTCGAACAGGGTCTAGGACTGGTCTTAAAGTAGACCAAAATCATGTAACAATATTCATTTGGATTATGTATCCAAAGTGACCTACCCTAATGTCAATCTAATGGTCTATCAAACCTGGAACATCAAGTATGGCCATTGAACACTTTATTTGCTTAGACTTTGATCTTTACGAAGCTTGATTTCTTCTCGATGTAGCTTGACTACTTCAGAAGCTTCAATGTAACTTTAAGTTGTACTTGAGTCCCGCATTTAGATTTAAATCTTGAACTTGCACTTGAATTTGAGTCTTGACCCGGAGTTCTCTCTTAATATTGTAGCTTGAACTATCATGAAGCTTGAAGAATTCTTTGAGCTAGACTTCAAGTGTTGACGAGGTGTCTCGAACAAATTTATCAAGATACAAACACACAACATACGGAGACGTTTTGACACACAAAATTTGACAATCAAAGAGGAATCAAATCATAGCACTTACAGAGGGACGGAAGGCCAGCCGTTTTGAGAACGGTTTGCGTCCTGCCCTCAGGAGTCATGTGATCGAACACATGCTTCCGACGTTTAGGAAAATTGTGGAGAGGGCACAAATTTATGAGTCAGTTGGGCCAGTTTGCAGAGAGCTAGAGGGGAGATCAGAAGAGGAAGGCGTTATCGGGTAGTTCCCAGCAGCAGCAGCATCGTTCACAGCAGCGACGCTCGACCCGCCCAGCATTCCGAGCACCAGTAGTACCCCTAGCACCACCTTCGGGATCGTTTACAGGTACTTGCTTTGGGTGCGGTAGGACAGGACATCATGTGCACGAGTGTCCCCATCCGCAGTTGCAGCAGTCAAGGACACCGCATCAGCCTCCACGACAGCCACCACAGCAGCAGCAGTGACCACCGCACCAGCCTCCAAGGCCTCCCCCACAGCAGCAGAGGCAGCAGATCAGGCCGCCACATCAATAGCAGCAACAGTAGAGACCTCAGAGGGGACCTGCACCTCTCCAGCAGGCTCAGGGTAGATTTTATGTCACACAGCAGGACCCTCAGTCATCAGGAGGGGTCGTCGAGGGTACTCTTCCTGTTTCTGCATGCATTGCACGTGTATTGTTTGAATCTGGTGCATCGCATTCTTTTGTGACCGATGATTTCTGTCGATCAACGGTTTACCGATGGAGTTTGCCCGTGAGGGTTTGTCAGTATTGACGCCCTTAGGGAAGACTGTAGTACTAGACCGATTCTACTCGTCTTACCTCGTTCTGATTGGGGATATCTTTTTGCCTGTGGACCTATTCGTATTATCGATGTCCGATTTTGGTGTTATCCTGGGCATGGATTGGCTCGCCGAGTACCACTCCATATTAGACTGCTTCGCGAGGACAGTCACATTCTACATACCCAGCATGCCAGAGTTCCAGTTTGTTGCCGAGCCCAGGGGAGAGCGGCTTTCTTGCTTATTATCGTGTGCCGTTGAGGAGTCAATTGCTTTGAGTATCGACCAGTTACCGATCGTTTGTGGTTTTCCTGATGTGTTCCAGGAGATTCCAAGGTTACCACCTCGTCGGCACACTGAGTTTCAGATTGATCTCATGCCTGGTACCGCGCATATTTCAAAGGCCCCATATCATATGGTACCGTTGGAGTTACAAGAACTGCAGAAGTAGTTGGACGAGTTGCGCGAGTTAGGATTTATCCGTCCGAGTAGTTCACCGTGGGAACACCGGTACTCTTCGTGAAGAAGAAGGATGGCTCGTTGAGGCTTTGCGTAAATTACCGCGAGCTCAACAAGGTCATGATTAAGAACAAGTACCCGCTTCTGAGGATCGATGACTTGTTTGATCAGCTGCAGGAGGTGCAGTTCTTTTCAAAGATAGACTTGCGGTCTGGTTATCATCAGGTTCGGGTTCGAGATGAGGATATATAGAAGACAGCTTTCAGGACTCACTACGGTTATTTTGAGTTCCAGGTCATGTCCTTCGGACTGACCAATGCACCCGCAGTGTTCATGCAGTTGATGAACGAGGTCTTCCGTCCGTATCTCGACCAGTTTATTGTGGTGTTCATAAATGACATTCTGATATATTCGAAGACCCGTGAGGAGCATGAGCAGCATTTGGAGATTACCTTGCAGACCCTCCGTGCACACCAGCTTTATGCGAAGCTAGAGAAGTGCGAGTTCTGGCAGGAGGAGGTGAAATTCCTCAGTCATGTGGTGATGAGGCAGGGTGTCACTGTAGACCCCTCGAAGATTGATGTCGTTCATCAGTGGAGCCAACCCACGAACGCATCCGAGATCCGCAGTTTTCTTGGTTTGGCGGGCTACTACCTACGTTTCATTAAAGGATTCTTTCGCATTGCAGCCCGTTGACCAGGTTGACACGAAAGGGTGCTGAGTTTGTATGGAGCGACACTTGTGAGCATGTGTTTATGGAGCTAAAGGACTGTCTCACGTCCACTCCTGTCCTCACTCTTCCCTCTGAGAGTGATGAATTTATTGTATTTACTAATGCCTCACGAGTTGGCTTGGATGCTGTCCTAATGCAGCACGGGAAGCTGGTGGCTTACGCGTCTTGTCAGCTCAAGGTCCATGAGCTGAACTACCCCACACACGATTTGGAGCAGACGGCGGTGGTCTTCGCACTGAAGGTGTGGAGACACTATCTCTATGAGGTGAGGTTTGAGCTCTTCTCCAACCACAAGAGCTTAAAGTATCTGTTCTCTCAGTCTGAGTTGAACATGAGGCTGAGGCATTAGATGGAGCTCCTGAAGGACTATAATTTTGATCTCCAGTACCACCCGGGCAAGGCGAACATGGTGGCGGATGCCCTTAGTCATCTGTCATGAGGCGTGGTGGCATACTTGATGATTCGGAAGTAGAGGATACTCGAGGATGTAGCAGAGTACGACTTCAAGTTTGGTCTGCAATCTTCTATTGTCCAGTTATCGAGCCTGTCGATTCAACCCTCTCTTGTTGCAAGGGTGATCGAGGCTCAGCAGGCAGACGAGTCGCTACAGGATTACCGAGCAGAGGCAGCATCTGAAAGTTAGTCAGACTGGCAGGTTGGTTCTAATGGTGGACTTCGCTTCAGAGGCCGATTATGTGTCCCGGATGTTCCTGAGTTGCGCCGAGATCTTATGACTGAGGTACATCGATCGGGGTTCTCTATCCACCCTAGCTCGACGAAGATGTATCGCGATATGAGGCGTCAATATTTTTGGTCAGGGATGAAGCGTCAGATAGTCAGTTTTGTGGTCGAGTGTGACACGTGTCAGCCTGTCAAGGCCGATCATTAGAGACCCCCTGGTCTATTGCAGCCGTTGAGCGTCCCGATGTGGAAGTGGGAGCACAAATTTACCGATTTTGTCATGGATTTGTCGAGGACTCAGCGTGGTCATGATGCCATCTGGGTTATCGTGGACCGTCTAACGAAGTCGGCACATTTTCTTACGATTCGTGAGACTTGTCATACGGATCGGCTCACTAAGATGTTTGTTGATGAGATCGTGAGACTGTACGGTGTTCCTGTCTCGATCGTTTCAGACCGAGACCCGAGGTTCACGTCTCAGTTTTGGAGGAGCTTCTAGAGAGTGATGGGCACTGATTTACAGCTCAGCACTATGTATCATCCGCAAACCGATGGCCAGATCAAGAGGATCAACCAGATCTTTGAGGATATGCTTCGGGCCTGCGCGATTGACTTCTCGGGTAGTTGGGACGAGCACCTGCGATTGGCTGAGTTCGTGTACAATAATAGCTATTAGGCGACCATTAACTTGGCTCCTTTTAAGGCATTGTATGGCAGGCCGTGCAGATCTCCTAGTTATTGGACTGAGGTTAGAGAGCGATGTCTCCTAGGTCCCGAGCTTGTGCTGCAGACGTCAGAGGCTATCGATATCATCAGGCAGAGGATGCGCACAGCTCAGAGCGGGCAGAAGAGTTTTGTTGATCGTCGGCGTCGTCCCTTGGAGTTTGCCGTTAAAGACCATATGTATCTCAAGGTCTCACCCATGAAGGGTGTGGTTCATTTTAGAGGGAAGGGCAAGCTTGCCCCAAAATTTATAGGACCTTTTGAGATCACCGGACGTGTCAGCGTCGTGGCCATCGTCTTGCCTTACCATCTCAGTTGTCTGGCATCCACAACGTTTTCCATGTCCTTATGATGAGGAAGTGTGGGTCAGACATCGTGCCTATTATTGATTGACAGCCGTTAGAGGTTTGTGAAGACGCTTCTTACATTGAGCAGCTAGTTCGTATCCTCGATCGGAAGGAGCAGGTCCTGCGGACCAAGGTAATTCCCTTGGTGAAGGTACAGTGGGGCCATCATAATGTGGATAAGGTGTCTTGGGAGAGCGAGGCAGAGATTCGAGAGCGCTATCCTCATCTTTTCGATGTTTTATTGTATGTTGTACTGTGTTTTTATTATATATAATGTTATGTTTCCCATTCCCTTATGAGTTATGTTGAGTTGTGATGGTAGTGTAAATTTTGAGGATAAAATTTTTATTAGGTGAGGAGAGCTGTAAGACCCATATCCTAGTCCGTACTATTCCATCGACTCTCGCGATCCTTCCCGATAAATTCTGGCAACTTGCGACGTATAATCGACGTTTGCACGTGACCCTAAGTTGTATCCTGTATATTTGAGTCGGCTTAACCTGAGACTTGTATCTTAGCGACCGCGCCATTGCCGCGATTCCAACGCCATGTCTCATGCACCAATCCGACGCTTAGATCATAAGATGTGAACCGTACATTATAATGACGGTGGACTGCACATTGCAGGACCCACCCATCCCATGTGGCACCAATCCCTAGGTAATTATGAGGGTGATGGATGACATCACCCTAGCTATAGCCACCCTACCTTAGCTATAGCCACCCTACCTACCCCTAGCCCTTCTTACAAGCACCTATGGCTAGCCACTCTACCCCTAGCCCTTCTTACAAGCATTTATTACTAGCCACCCTCTCTTACAAGTAATCATGGCCTACCTAAGCTACTCTCCCTCTCTCTTATCTCTTCCTTCTCTCTCTCTTTCTTTTCATAAATTTCAAGCAACCCATAAACACCAAAATTTTCAACGTCCAAGCTCCCAACCTCCATGAGAGGATTTTGTGTGTGGGCCACTTTCCATCCCAAAAATCCATCATCCTAGCCCTTCATTTCTCATCCTCTCCATCAAAGTGAGACACAAGGAGGTCGGCTTTCCAACGGACCAAGAAGATTGAACGGTGAGTGCTTATTAGGCAAGATTTTTCATGTTTTATGATGGGTCAAGTGAGGCCTACCGATCAATGGTATGGATCTCACTTTGAACCCTAGGTGTGGCCGATGGCCCACCTTAATCCTTATGATCATTCCATGATGGGGCCATTCTCCATGGACCCTATCATGATGTTTATTTTCCTTGTATGGATAGGGTCTCTAGACCTTACATTTGGTGGAGAAAGGATCTCCACCATTGATTTTCGGTTTGATGGGCCCACGAGTAATGGGACCCACTTGATGTATGATTGGATGCTTGAATCGGAGGGCCCATAGTGTCGGGGTCCCTCCATCACACGTGTCCCACTCTCACTCTCTCTTTCTCTCTCTTTCCCTCTCTTTCTTTTATTCTTGTTGTGTGATGATGTAGTGGTGTGGCCCACTTGGATGGATCCCACCTTAATGTATGTTTTATCCATACCATTCATCCATTTGGTGGCCCACCGGAGCAAGGCCCACTTTGTGCATGCGTGATGCACAGACCGTCCACGTCCAGGGACGTCCCTGGACGTGAAATGAAAACACAAATATGAGCTTGTTTCACAAGCTTATTGGGTGGGCCACTCCTAAAGGCCCCACCTTGATGTATGGACTTAATCCACGCCGTCCATTCCTTTCCCCACTTCATTTTAGGCGTTGAGCCGAAAAATGAGGTTGATCCGAGTCTCGGGTGGGCCATAACATTGAAAACAGTGTGTCTGCTGTTTAAATCTACCCCGATGTTTCGATATGCCAAAATATATTCAATATGAGGCTTGTTTGGCTTGTCTCGAATTATGGAGACCAATGGGTGGGGTGGATTTTGTTGTTGAGGGCCCCACATATGAAAAACCTTAAATCTCGGCTTTAAAAAAATATTTTAAAAAAATAACAACAACAGCAACATTACTGCTGCTGCTGTCAGAGAGAGGACGCGGGGGTGTCCTGCGCTGGGCGGACAACCAGAGACCAACGGCTCCAGCCGTGGGCTCCACCATGATGTATGTATGTCATCCATGCCGTTCATGAGGTGGGCCCCCTCCAAAAATTAGGCCCATCCAAAGCTCAGGTGGCCCACATCACAGGAAATCGTGGGGCTGACCCTCCACCATTAAAACCCTTTTTGGGTCCACAGAAGTTTTGGATCAAGATGAAATTTATTTTTACCCTTCATCTAGGTTTGCGTGACCTTATGGACGGTCTATATTACATATAAATATTATGGTGGGCCCCACGTGGGACGCACAATAATATATGTGTTTTATTTCCACCGTCCGCCTAGACGGTGAAGCCCACAATGATGTATTTGTTCTATCCCCACCATCCAGGGGACGGCGGGTGTACGTGTGTGTGCGTGCGTGTGTGTATGTATGCTGTGTGTGCGTGTGGATGTATATATGTATATATATATATATATTATATTATATATAATATATGTTATGGTGGGCCTTCTTGTGGGACCCACCATGATGCATGTGTTGTATCCAAGCCGTTCAACCATTTGAGAGCTGTTTTAAGGCTTGAGACTAAAAATAAGTTAGATCTAAGGTTCAAGTGGACCCCACCATTTTAAGTAGTGGACAATGAAGTCCACCGTTCAAATTTCTAAGGAGCCATAGTAGTTTCCTATTAAGCTGATATTCGTTCCACTTCATCTATCCCTATATTAACTTAGGAACAGGTTGGATGGGAAATACATATTATGGTGGGCCTTAGGATTTTTAATGGTGGAAATCATTATCACCACTTGTATTCGGGTGTGGCCCATTGTTATGGCCCATTTGACATACATAAGGCCCATGTAATGTGGGCCCATCTTATGTCTTTGTAGCCCATTGTTGAGGCCCACCTTGATGTACGTAAGGCCCATGTGATTTGGCCCATTCGATGTATTCGTAGCTCGTTGTCGAGACCCACTTTGATATATATGAGTCCCACGTTACGAGGCCCATTGTGATGTTTTCAAAGGCCCATGGGATATGGCCCATTGCAATGTACATAAGGCCCATTGATGCCGCCTACTTGATGTATATAAGGCCCATATGAGGCGGCCCATTTGATGATCTAAAGACTATGGGTCGATCCCCAAAGAGATGTATATAGGTCCATTGCAATGTGTGATTTCCCAGGGCTTATGTAATGATATTTTATGGCGAGCCATGCCTTGGGAACAATGTTGGTTTGAGGTCCACATTATAAGTACAATGTTGGTTAAATGTCCGCATTGTAACTCTCCTTATGGCCCATTGATAGGCCCATGCTTGTTAACAATTCATCACTTTATAAAATCCTTAGTATAACTCCATGATTCATGCCCATACGCATCATATGTATGCTTGATATGAGGAATGTATGATCATAGAATAAGCCGTTGGGCTAAGACATTTACAGGACTCCTTATGAGACAGAGTGCCTCACATGATCGCCTGATACGCGCTGGATTGCTGCATGATTTGACGGTGTGATTCACGCAACTCGCATTTGTGCGTCATAATCATTGCACGCCCTAGCGACATCAGGGTCGTGGCCTCCACAGGCTCATCGTGGATGGTCGTATCAGATACCAAAAATATTAACTCTAGCATTGTGGGCACTTAGGATGTCATTGGGTGAAAATCCTAGAACCTTTTTGGTATTAGGAGATGCTCCAACGTCTAGACTGAGTGGATACATGAGCGCCCGAGTGCCGAATACCAGTAGCTCGTGTCTCCCATTGTGTCGTGGTCGGTTGGAAGGGGGTGTGGCCTTATCCACCGGAGTGAGGGGGCTATAAGCTAGGCTGAGTTTGACCAGCTCACAAATGAGTCCACTATCAATGAGCCGGGTAGGTATTGGCAGACTACTAGTCAGGCGGATAGTGTTGTCTCTTCCACTTGCTTGATTGTGCAGCTAGGGAGGAGGCAGTCAGTGTGAGGTGTATTAGACCCCGGTGATATCCCGAGAGGAACTGTACTGATATGTGCACTTGATAAGTACTGACATGCTTGTATTGCATCTTGCATATGACATTTGACTACATAGGCCTCACATCGCATAGCCTTGGTATGGCCGATAGCATTCATGCCTTGTATCACATAGCTTTGGTATAGCTGATAGCATTCATGGACTTACTGCATACTTCTGCAGTACTCTGATATTGTATACTTGGCACTTGCCTTACACACACTTACACCATCCTCTAAGCTTTATAAGCTTATGCACGACGGTTGCGTGTAGGTAGCGTTGGACAGCAGCAGCGCTGAGGCAGGAGTGTGCATCTAACTATTTTGGAGCTTTTTAATCACCTTGTATTTCCCTTTCCGCATTGTTCTTAAAGTTTTTGATATAGTGGATATGTGGTGTTGTTGTTTTGTGACTTGGTTATACTCCATTACAAAAAAAAAAAAATCATACTGAAAATCCTCCTTGTAGGATCCCAGGATCAGAATCTGGCGTATGGGTGCTAAGAGCCGAGAATGGGGTACTACGGTGACTGTCGGCACCGGATTCGGCAATCGGGAATTTTGTGAGCCCATTTTCTGAGTTTAGGCATGACAATTTCAGGATTCTTTTTCTTCATTTCAAATCGTTGATTCTCTTCATTCCTCGCTTAGTTTTCTTGGATCTTTGGCTTGTGAATTCTTCAATATTGGTCTCCTAAGATCCATCCCTTTCCTTGGTGATTCTTGAGCATCAAACCCATGCTTTTAGCACCCTTTTCAATCCAAGCTCTTAAATTCAACTTGCAACACAAACATGAGTAAAATAGAACATTAAGCATTATTATGTTCATAAAACCAAGATATAAATGTAGGATATATGCAATATTTGACCCTCAAAAAGTTATTGTGATTGATTATACCCTCATCCTCAAGCCTGATTTCCCATAAAAGTTCATCATTCAATACATAGCACAAGCATTTATTGTCATCTTCTTTACTTGGATTGAATTATGAACTCTGACATTCATTGAGTTTCCCATAGCATTCTTTAATGGTAAATCATTGTGCTGTAACTCTTGAATGCTTAGCTCATGGAAATCTTCTCTAGGTATTTAATTCATATCATTTAATAGAGAAGATCGGACCAAACAGTAAACCTCACAACCTCAGAGTATTTCTTAAAGCATCATAAGCAGTTGCGGTTCAAGGGAGTTGAAGAGTCTTTATTAACAAAGAATATCATTTTTAGATTGTTGTGAGAAAGGGATTTACTCACTTATTTATAAGTATAAGGAGTCCGTTGAGTCTGAAGCCCTTTCCTTGTGTAGGATTGGGATTTAGAGTTTGAGTGACAGACTCGCTAAGACCTTTCGTAGGCCTCCGACAGGAGAATACGTTGTCTTTATGTAGGACTTATTGCCTTGTGTAGGCATTGGTTGTCTTGTGTACGCTCCTAGTTGTGTCCTTCTGTAGGACTTGTCACCTTGTGTAGGCTTCTAAGGTTGCCTTGTGTGGGCTCATTAGTTAACCTTTTGTAAGTTGTGAAGGTTCATGGTTAACCTGATTTAAAACCAATGGATAGTGAAATCCGATACACTATAGGAGAGAGTGCATCAGCCAGGAGTGGAGTAGGCAAGTATTCGAACCACTATATATGATTGTGTTTGGGATTGCTATTTGTGCACTAATCTAATTATGCTAGTCTCTTGAATGATTATTTATGATGCATGATTAAATGAATATCTAAGCATTGATAGGAATCACATCCCACACACTCTCATATACACTATCTTCATAGGCTAATTACTCTACATAAAAATCTTGTGTAGAATGTGTTTGGACTTTCTATTCGCTTGGAAGCCATAGAGTTACCTTGCCTTACTTATCTTGGTTAAAGTTAGGCATTATATGTTATTATAAGTACATATTTTTCAAAAGTCCTATTCACACCCCTCTAGGACACTTGAACATATTTCCATACTTCTACAAGGGTGGTGTTAATTAAGGTAAAGACGTATGCTCCCTTGTTATTTTTATTTATGTTCATACGTTTTCTTTTCTATCATCTCACTTATTGCTCTCACTTTTTGTTTGCAGGGCGCCACTAGGGTTCTTGCCTCCCAACATGCTTTCCTTAAGCTGAGGGGCCACCTCAATGAGGTAGGTCGGAAGCTTAAGTCTGCTAGGGCCGAGCACTAAGCCAAGGCTACGGCGGCCCATGTCGAGTAGAGGTGTACACGAGTTGAACTGAGTCAAGCTTGGCACAGCTCGACTCGGCTTCGCCACTAGCTGACCCCATCTCGAACTGGGCTCGGCTCGGTCCTCGAGCTTGACTGTCCAACTCGGCTCGGTTTGATCAACAACTCGATCCAATTTGAGCCAAGTTCGAACCAAGATTGACCCTCTATGACATTTTCTCAAACACATGAATTGCACCTTCAATTTCTCACGGAATGTAAAGCAACAGCATCGATTTACAAGTATTTCACCAAACACTTAGTAGGCAACATAAAAATCAAGATACAAGGGTATTTGTTTCATACCATACCTTCCTTGCCACCAACCAACACTTTGTTGAGTCATTTCATCAAACACTTGTTGAGTAACATCAATATCAAAATAACCGAGTCACCGAACTGGTTCGATCTGAGTTCAATTCGAGTTAGGGTTCGATCTGAGTCGAGTCGAGCTCAGGTAAGCTGGAAATTTTTTTAAGCTAAAAAAATTAGCTCAACTCAGCTTGAACTCAGTTTCAAACTGAGTCAAATTGAGCTTTTTCAGGTCGAGTCGAACGAGCTAACTCAGTTCGTTTACAACTCTAGTGTTGAGGTTGAGGCCTTGCAAGAGGCCTCGAGGGTCACCAAGAAGGATAGGACCACCAACACTGCTTTGCTAATCGCGAAGCAATGGGAGAAGGTCGAGTTGGTGGCTCGAGTGGTGGAAGTGGAGTCTTGCCTTTATGAGGCAAAGGGTTACACAGTCAATGTGAAAGATAGACTGACGAGGGTCGAAAGGCCTCCGAGGAGCACACGACTGAGCTGGATGAGATCTTTAACCTTGGCTTCCAGCGATGCTAGGAATCGACAGAGTTATCTGGACTTGGACTCACGCTGCTTGGACAATGACACCCCTGAGGATCCTGCTACTACCCCTGATAAGGCCGAGAACCCTCCTCAGGGATAGACCTCCCTTCCTTGTCTTCACAACCCCAAGTGTAAGGTCGCGATGTAGTAATAACTTGGTGAGATCGAGGTCGAATCCATAGGGACTAAACTTGTACGTATTCTGAAAATAACTAGAACTAGAACTAGAAGAAGATCAAAATCTAAATCTAAAATAAAAGAGAGTAATTGTGAATGGGATTTCAATAGTCAAAAGGGAACTAGGGTGCCCAGGATCGACTTGTAGCTATCAGGATGCTACCTTACTTTATTCAAGAAACACAAATGGAATTGGAGTCCTGTCCAATCCAGTTGGAAGATAAAATAATTAAATTAAATCTCTGAACTTTTCATTGATCTAGCCACACATGAAGGAGTATTGTGATGATTGGAAGGGGTTCCATCACCCTATCATGCTCAAGATACGATGGTGAAGAACAGGATTTACCAATTTCACAATCTCAAAATAGGAAAAGAAGATATTCAAAGCTATCGCAGCATCTATTGTAATTTGAGTCACAATAAATCATAGAGAATTAAAAATATTCCTTAAAATCAAACTAGAAATCTATAAGGCTTAAGAAAAATAAGAATCAAAGTAAGAAAACGATCCCAACACGCTATAAGCTTCACCTCTTAGCCCTAGCTAAGAGGTTTAGCCAACCATAAACATGATTAGATCTAAAACCCTAAAACAAAATATTAAAAATAGAAAAGGAAAGAAGAAAAACTCTTGGGAGGCTGCTCTACCCTTGGCTCTGTTCCTTGTAACCTAATTCATGTTTAAAAGTCCTTGGAAAACCTATATTTATATCCTTATCTGTCTAATTTTAAAAAATTGCCTCAAATTTACGCAATCTACATAACTTTGCATAACGCTTTGGATGTCATCGAACAACCTTCGATGTCATCGAATGTAAGTTAAATCCGGAAGTCTCACCTTTTCGCACTGTGTAACTTTTCATGTCATCAAACCTGCCTTCGATGTCATCGAAGGGTGTTGGATCCATTGAGAATGTGTCCATAGTGTTCCAGTGAGTTTCTTCAAAAATTTACACAGTTTGATGTCATCGAACAGGGCTTCGACGTCATCGAGAACTGCATCCAATTTGTCCAACAACCAAACTTGATTTTCTGTAATTCTTCGATGTCATTGAACTACCTTCGATCTCATCTAGGACTGACTTAAATGTCATCGAACAAACTTCGATGACATAGACGGTGAAGTTCAGATTATGTGAGTTTCTGCACTTTGCACTTTTGACTTCCTTCCTTCTCCTCTTACTTTCTTTGGATCTTGGGGTCTTGAAATCTTTAATCTTGGTCTCTTAAGATCCATCCCTTGCCTTGGTGATTCTTGAGCATCAAATCTATGCTTTTAACATTCTTTTCAATCCAAGCTCTCAGATTCACCTTGCAATACAAAGTTGTATAAAATATACCCATTAAGTGTTATCATGTTCATAAAACCAAGATATAAATAGGGGGAATATACAATATTTGGCACTTAACACACACCAACCAACATTTTTCTAGTCCCAAGCAAAATATACGTGAAAGAATTCTCAATTCTCAATGCTCAAATCACTTTCAAAAAACAATCTTTTGTGCAATCAAGTATGAATGAGTATAATTCAAAGAAGTGAGAGTGAAAATTTGAAAACCTAAAGCTAAATCACATGATTAAACAATCTAATAGGTTCTTTATGAATTAGTTAAGAGCATAAGTTCACATATCAAGTTTCTCAATGTGCTCAGTGAATTTTAACTTATTTTCCATAAACTACTATTGTTTCATAATATTATCCATGCTCATCACCTTAAGATTAATTGAATAATCAAGAGTTGATTCTGAACTTATCCCCTTTTCGTTCTTTTTCCAGTTTTTTATTTTATATTGACAGTCACTTTTATTTATTCATTCTTTTCAGAATTTTTACTCTTTTGATTCTTTTCCAGCCTTTTTCATCACACATGACCTTTTTGTCTCTCTCTGTTTTTTAACTGGTTCTTTTCATCTTTTTAAGGTGGATAAAATTCTCCAGACTTAATTCTCAACATCTATCAATGATTCACATACCAACACTTAGAAATTCTAGCATAATTCACAGAAAATAAATTGAACGTGTCTTGTGATTTAGGTCAACATGATATTCAAACTTCCCCTTAATCAATTAAATGAAAGAACTTAGATGATAGTCTACTCAGTTGATCAAACTCCAACAATTCAAAATTCAATCTCTATCTTATCATCATACTCAAAGCATTCTTAACTGCACAAACTACGCCTTCCAAACAGGCTTTTAATTTGGGAAATTAAAATTTTTTAAAATTTTTGCTCAAAGATTAAGAAAATACTGATTAATTTATCTAATCCACACCCTAACCTAAAATCTACATTGTCCTTAATGTAAAAGAAATGAGCATGCAATGCACATGAGACAATGAAAAGAAAGGAGAAGTGATGGAAAGGTAGTACCTAAAGAAGGGGAATTTGAAGCTTTTCCAAAGTTCTCAACATGTAGATGGGTTAGTATGAAGACTAAACTTATTGAATAAATAAACTATCCTAATCCTAAATCATATGAAAGCAATAAACCTAACTATACCTTCATCAGACTAGAAGGTCAATCCTGGTACACAAAATCAATCAGAGGCATGGATATATCCTCTGAATCAAACTTCTCAACAAATGACTTTGGACGATGTTCGTTTACTTTGAAAACATTGTCATTCGTTAGATTCTTTATCTCGACGGCCCCATGAGGATAGACATTAGTAACAGTGAAAGGACCGGTCCAACGAGATCGAAGCTTACCTAAAAAAAGATGTAACCAAGAATTATATAAAAGAACTTTTTAACTAGGTGTGAATGATTTTTGAAGGATGTTCCAATCATGAAATACCTTCATCCTGTCCTTGTAAATTCGTGAGTTCTCATAAGCGTCGTTCCGGATTTCTTTGAGTTCATTTAATTGAAGTTTGCGTAGTGAGCTAGCATTATCCAAGTTAAAATTTAAATTTTTGATAGCCCAGTAGGCTCTATGCTCCAGCTCTACAGGTAAGTGGCTTTCTCATAGACAAGTCTAAAAGAAGACATTCTAATGGGGGTCTTATAAGTTGTACGGTAAGCCCATAAAGCATCAGTCAATTAGATTGACCAATCCTTACAGTCAGGGTTAACTATTTTTTTTAAGAATTTGTTTAATTTTCCAGTTGAAAATCTCAGCTTGCCCGCTTGTCTGTGGGTGATATGGAGTGCTCACCTTATGTGAGATGCCATATTTCTTCATTAAGTTCACAAATGACATATTATAAAAGTGTGAACCTCCATCACTAATGATGGCCCAAGGCGTTTCGAACCAGGAAAGGATGTTTTCTTTTAAGAATTTAATGACCGTTCGATGATCATTGTTTCAGTACAGGACCGCTTTAACCCACTTAGTAACATAATCTACAGCTGACAAAATATAAATGTTTCCAAATGATTGGGGGAGTGGCACCATGAAATCGATGCCCCAACAATCAAATGTTTTAATATGATAAGAATTGGGTTTAGTGGCATCATATTTCAACGGGACAATCCTTCCAATTTTTGACAAAGCTCACAAGCTTTGCAAAACTCATGAGTATCTTTGAATATAGTGGGGCAGTAAAAGCCATACTGCAGAATTTTGGTCATGGTTTTTTAGCAAAAAAGTGACCACCACATGCTTGAGAGTGACAAAATGAGATGACACTCTGTTGTTCATTGTTTGACACACATCTCCTTAAAATTTGGTTTGGGCAATATTTAAACAGATAAGGAACATCTTAAAAGAACTTACACACCTCGACAAAGATTTTTTTTTCTTATCTTGCACAGTCTAATATGTCAGTGTGAAACCTATGGTAAGATAATTTGCAATGTCAACATACCAAGGTAATTGGGAGAGTTTAAACAATTGTTCGTCAGGGAACATGTCGTTTATCGATGTCGGTTCGAGGGAATCAGGGAAATCAAGCCTAGAGATAGTCAGCCACTACATTTTCTACTCCCTTTTTGTCTCATATGTCTATGTCAAACTCTTGGAGTAGGAAGATCCATCTTATTAAGCGAGGCTTAACATCATTCTTAGAAAGAAAGTACTTCAGCGCTGCATGATCAGTGTAGATGATGATCTTGGATCCGATCAAGTAGGACCTAAATTTGTCCAAAGCAAACACTACGACTAAGAGCTCCTTCTTAGTAGTGGAGTAGTTCACTTGGGCAGAATTTAGAGTTCTACTTGCAAAGTGAATCACATAGGGCTTCTTCTCTTTTCTCTGACCTAACTTTGTTAATGGACTTATTTGCACCCATGTTTGTCAATTACGTGACTAGTTGTGTCTTGTAGTCGGATGAGTTCCTGACAAGTGAAGACCCATGATATAACTAAAGTTAAAATAGGAAAAGCTATATTGAAGATGAAAAACTACTTCTACGATCTTAAACCTTGCAATAAATGATCCGAGCCCAAAATAGGAATACCTACTTATGTCATCTATTCTAAGCCAATCCTTAGTCCAGATTTTATATCCTATAGTTTTTGCTTAAGCAAGTCCCAAGTTGATGAAAGATGTATTGGACAAAACAAGAAAAATAGAAAAATTTGTCCAACGTTGGTAAGACAAAGGTGCCACTGAATAGCACCTTCGATACCATCTAAGATACCTTCAGTGTTACCGAAGGGGTTCAAACAGTCCAGCAAGCTTAAAACGATAATTCGGTGTCACCAACTGCCACCAACGAACAAAGTTCGGTGCCACCAAAAGAGATTATTTTTTATCAGCAACTTGGGTATTTAATTCGGTACCACTGATAGATAATTTGGTACTACCGAAGCAAGTTTGGTGGTACCAACAGTCACTTCGGTATCACCATAAACTAGCCATTTTATAACTATTTTCTATCCATTGGAAGCTTTTATCTATAAATATGGCTTGTAGGAACTTGTAAAAAGAATGGATTAAGGCTATTGAGAGTCCCTAGTGTAACTCAAGCTTATCTTAACCTACCTAGACTCTATCCATATGAGATTCATGCTCTCTTTATTGCAATTCATCATCTAAAGAGAATTCAAAGCTCGAATTTATGAAGAACATGATCTCAAGCCTTCACTAGAGTATTGAGACCAAACCTATAGGTATATCCTTTATCTCAATCATACTCTAGTGTATCCATCAGTTAAATCTCTTAGGAAACCCATGCATAACCTCCGTTATAGTTCCACCAACTCCCATAACCTTGGTCACCTTTATAGGTATATCATATACAAGGTTTTTTATCGTGAAGCTGAGCTAACAGATAAATCTAAGCGACGCGATCGGGGGAGCATTGGGAAGTTGATTCAAGCATGGAAGCATGGAGATTAAGCATCCCAAGACAAGCTACAAAAGTGAACTCAATCCAACAAGTAAATGTCATAGTTAACAGTTCAAAGTTTAGTCTCTTTCCTCATGTAAGATTGAGGCTAAGAGTTTGCTATCAACAAACTGATTAGGTTCTTAGTGTGGGACCTTAGTCGATGGGTCTAAAGGTAGGTGCCTTGTGTGGGACCTTGGTCGGTGGGCCTAAACGTTAGGTGCCTTGTGTGGGACCTTGGCGGTGGGCCTAAACGGTAGGTGCCTCTTGTGGGACCTTGGCCGGTGAGCCTAAACATGGGTTCTAGGTGAAGGTGTAAGACCCTGTCCATTCCATATATTTTCTATCCTATGTGCATGATGATTGACACCCTTGGCCAGACTTAGATTGGCCATGCATAGTGCACACCCAACTGACCAGAAACCTAGGACTTCGAAACCCTCACCATATCGACCGTCCCGTCGCCGTGGTCGTGGAGGTACCACCCGTGCATCTGTACAACGCTCCATTAGTGAGACACGCCACAAAGAACCATTGGTATATCATGTGCGCATGGTGCCATATATTCCATTCTACACATGTGCACAAGACATACTATACATACATGCCCCATGGTGAGAGAATCTCTACCGATGTGTGTGATGTCACACACCCATACCACCCCTCTCTCATGTGTATCCAAAGCCAACCCTTCTCCATACAACACCTTATGCATGATTTCATCATGCCATGCCACCCCATGTCTTATTTAATCCATCATTAAGTCCTAATCATGCATTACTAGCCATAATCCTTGCCTAATCTAATCATAACCACATTAATCTAACCTAACCATAATTTTAGCAAATTCTCTACAAATATCCCTTCAATCCTTAACATTTTCACCATTTTCCTACCATAAAGAGAGAGAGAGAGAAAGAGGAGTGATCGTGGTGGGCCATCAATCTCATCCCTCTTATCTATCTCAACCATCCAACTAGTCCATCAAGGTGAGTACACCCTCTTCACTCATTCTTATTGTGTTTTCCTTGTGTTTATGTATGGTGGAGATGGTGTTGATGATGAAGATAATATGATTGCTGGAGAGAACAATTATAATGATGGTAATGATTAATGGTGTGGATGCATAGGAGAAGACATACAAAACTAATTTGTTATAGACTTCATGTGGGACCCATTAATAGTGGGCCCCACTAGAATGTTTGTATGCCATCCAAATTGTCCAAGTATGGGCCATTGGGTTGGCCAAACTCACACACACACACACACACATACACACACACACACACACACACACACACACACACACACACACACACACACCCATCCACACACGTGCACACAACATCTACAAAAAAAATTGGGCGTTGTTGTTGTCAGCGTCCCAGTTTCCTAGATCATTTTAGGCCTTGATCCGAAAAATGAAGCCAATCTAAATCTCTGGTAGGCCACACCATTGAAATTCATCTTAATAGTGATATTTACTATCAAATCTATTAGGGCCCACTGTAATGTTTCTGTACGCCTAAACATACTGAATATTGGACTCATTGGGCTTGCCACGACTTGAAGAACCCTATAGATGGAGTGGATCATCTTGATATGAGCCCCACTTATGAGAAAACCAAAATTAAAAAGGCTAGACGCCCTTGCTATTAGCATCCAGAGGACACTGCAGTAAGCAGCATCCTGCTGCTTATTGAGAAGGCAGGGACCATGGGTCCCACCACAGGTCCCACCGTGATGTATGTCGAGCATCAACATCATGCATTTGATGGGTCCCCTTTAAAAAATGGGATACCCCAAAAATCAGCCATACACGGAACTCAGGTGGCCCACACCATCTAAAATCATGTGAATACTGGATAAAACATATAAAAACACTTACTAAGGTCCACCTGAAATTTGGATGCATCTGAAACTTGGACTAACCCCTCAGCCAAGTGGGACACACATAATGGATGGGCTGGATTCATGAGCCACATCTTGGTGGACCCAACAAATGATTATGAATGTTTAATGGAGGGTAACCCTCTCAACTTGTGTGTGTGGTATGGCCCACACTAGTCACAGACTGACCTGATTTTAGGCCTCACACAGCTCGACCTCATGGGAGGTCCCCATGAGCTTCATCGCATAGAACCCTTTGTGAATTCCATTGATGTGTTCACAATGGTATTAGAGTATTGGGCCCAAAAATGTTAAGGCCCATTTTGAGTGAATGCCATGTGGGCCCATCAGTGGTAGTCTTGTTTGGGCTAACCATTGGGCCTCTTCGGCAAGAGTTTGTGATCTCCATGTGTTGAATGTATGCTGAACTGATATTGTAATTTTTGAAGTGATGATGATGAATCCCTTAAATGGGTGTGGAAGCCAAATGGACCACCCAACAAGCCATACAAGCAGGTTATGACAACCCATTAATCGATCCATTCTAGTAGGTAGTCGCTTGTGATAACAAACAAACATTATTCATGTGTTGGTTGCGATTATCTATGTTTGTGATGGTGGGACATGTTTAATGAGGGTGTATATGATGATGATATATGGAGGAGGTTGGATACTATGAATACATGTGTACACCTATGCCTATGTGAGCCTAAGGACTAAGCGAGGCCACCTCATGAACTGCCTGGAATTACTAAAAGTGTGCTAAGTGTTGATTGGTCACATGATACCTGTAAATAAACCCGTTATGAACCCATTGAGATGGACCACCAAATCCTTATATGCCAATGAATGTCTCGGTGACGCGACCATTTTGATAGACCATATGCGATTCTTGTTGTGTGTTATGTTAAGTGATGGTTTGATAACTAGCTATAAAATGGAGCGGAACTATACACGTTTGTGATGCAGAAGGTGTAAACACTTGCATAACCTTCTTAACCATGTGTAGGGAGTGCACACCAGCCTATTGTTTTACTTTTTGACATTGTGGTAGTTTTCGGCTAGCCCAGCGTGTTGCACATGTTGGATTTATGTACACGCATACATATACATACATCATGGACTTGAGGTGTACATTGTGTGCAGTGTGATCATGCATGGATGCATATGCATATTGATATCACAAGATGATGATGGTGCATTTTCTGCAGATGTTGCACATATATCCGGTCTAAGATGACCGTGGATCGAGGTTGGATGTGGATGGTAAGGAGCCTGATTGGCCTTAGAGCTACCTTGGGTGAATACACGACGTAAATACATAGTATTGCTCGTGTACAAATATATTTCCTAGTGTGCTTGTGTATATTAAAGCATATGTCATAGCATCCTTGTGTGACGGATGGAACACCACAGCAACATCACGGTTGTATTGATGAGACCACCACAGCGGCATCATGGTCAGTATATATAGACGCTGGAAATTAGGATTTCTTTATACTAGGTCCTAGATTGTAACGTCTCAGAAAAATCCGTACAAAGACCCGAGTACCACCTCATGCAGAAATCACTAAGGACCGAATTCTGTAGAAATTAGATAAAAATTAATCAAGTACTAAACTAAATTAATCACGGTGAATTAGCTTGAACCACTATCTGTACGAACTAAAAGACCTAAAACCATTAGAATCGCTAACTCAATATTACCTAAAACCCTCAAAGAAATCCCAAAATCCAGTTGCTCCTGGGAGCACATTGAAACTCCGTATCGGACCTGGACTGCGCGTCCAAAGTCCGATGACCGTGAAACTATAGGGTTATGACCGCCTTACTGGACTTGACAGGCATCACAGGAATCGAGCCCAAATAGTATCCAGAAACGCACAACTTGTGCAATAACAGATGTCCTTGGGGCCATTCTCTTGCAGCAACATCAGGTGTCATTTCTACAAAATACGCTCTAAATATCCCCATAAATCTTATACATGTTGTATACTTCTTGTGCAATAACAGATGTCCTTTCTTATTTGTTCTCTCTTAAAAAGGTAAAAAATAGAGTACAACAATACTATTGGATATTTCTCTGCCTGAACTAATCTCCCTCTGCCCTTGACATAACAGGATTTGGTTATTCAAGCATGTCGGTGTGAGACATGGCCTGTTGAAATTTGTGGTTTTTGAAAATAATTCAAAAATTCGAATTTTTGGGAATTTACCAGCAAAACATTTTTCAGAAATTTTAAATTAAAGTGTGTGCTTTTAGTCCCACATCGGAAATGGTAGAAAAGGATTTGGGGTTTATATGTGGATATGTGAATAGTATTCTTACTTGGATATTTTGGATATTATGATGCTTGGGTTGCACGCACTAGAACACATGTACGCACGCGTGCGCGCTCGGGCACGGGCTCGGGCGTGGGCGTGGGCGAGGGCAATGTGGCTGTAGTAGTTCTAGTTGGTGCAGTTTTACTCTCCATATCTCCTTCATAGAATATTGTGAACATTTCCATTGTCTGATTCTGCCATAAGAGATTTGCTGCATCCAATTGTTCCTAAGTGGACCAATCGTGATTGTTGCACGCTGGATCCAGACAGATTTGTCTTATCCTGGAAGCAATTCGCCTGTAACCCATCACCAATTGATAAGGGAGCGAATCATGCTTTAAGGACAATGTATCATTTTACGTGATTCAACCTAGTCAAACAAAATTGATATTTACTTTATTTTTTATTTTATTTTCGGTATATCCAACACATTTTCTCATGCCCCACTCCAGTAACAACTTTTTAACATATTTTTTGTGGGCCCATTTCCTACATTAGCCTGTCATTACATCAAATCCTACCACACTATTATGACAGAGGAGGCTTAGGGCTTGTTTGGATGGTGGGATTAGAAGATATTAGGTGGGATGGGTTTTTAAAAAGGTAATAACGGTTGTTGTCAGATGATTGTCTTAATACCATGGGTTTTCTAATTCCATCTGCTCTCGTGTGGTTGGATGGCATGGGATTGAAAGGTTTTTACAACTCCTATTCCGCGTGATGTTGGATAGGAGGTTTAAATGGCTGCGTTTTAACTCCCATCCCATAGGACGTTTGGATGGGAGGTTTTCTACAACTCTCATACCGTACGTAGAGTATAAACTTAAAACGAATGTGGTTTGTATATATTAATATATAGATATAATTGCTGGGGTTGTGTGGGGCCACAGAGATGGGCGTGACAAAGACACTCCGTTCATCTTTTTTCAAATCTGACAATCGGTCAAGACTTTAAAACTCAGGTGGGCCACATAAAATGAAATACTAGGAATAGAAATATTCACCGTTGAAAGCTTCTTGAAGCTGACAATGATGTTTATAGGAAATCTGAACCGTTCATAGGGTTATTCCAGTCAAATAAACGGTAGGCCGCATAAATATCAGTCTTTCAAAACGAATGGACGGAGTGGATTTGTAACACCCATCTCTAAGGGCCTCACGCCGGCCCGGGAACAAGAATATCTCTTACACAGTGTCACAGTCGATCCACTTCCTGGACAAGCCAGAATATGGTAGATCCATGTTTTCGGAGTACAAATGGGAGCCAGATGTTAGATCACAGCCGTCTATCCAATGACCAATGGACTGTGTTTTAGAAATCATGGCATCTGAGATCCCGTTCAATGAATACCTCCAAATCCACTTTATGAATATTTGACCATTAACAAATTTCATCTCAACTGGTGGATTTGCATCTATAGATGGAGATGGAATTCTCCACGAGCTGATTAGATCTCACACACGTGCTCAACGTCTCTGTTCTTGTAGCGAGTGCACTTTTGATTAGTATCCCACGTGCCAAGCATGTGTGGCATATCACTTTTTGAGACAATGAGTTTGGTGAAGCCTATTAAAAGGAATTCAACCGATACACTATTAATAAACCTGCTTTATACATTACCATTTTCCAACTTTCAAAAGCTGACTATATCTTCATGCAGATGTAATTACTAGTTATGAAAAAGTCCATAAGTAATTATGTTACAGTTCATAGCATATTTAGCGCAGTGACATGAGCTGAATAAAGAGAACCAAAATAAAAATTCCGAATATGAACCTTACAATGATCGCCGCATCATCGTTTCCATTTTCTTCATCACAATCTTTGTGTGCGTTAGTGACACCTATGCTTGGTGAACTACAGGTCGGTCTTGAGGACCGACGTAATTGATGACTGGTGCGATTCTCATTACAATGCTCACTACCTTTCAACACTGGACTCTCCCGGCCGTCTGGAATTTCATCTCCTGGTACGTTTGGGGAGCCACTTCTCTGACAGAAAGCTGACCAATCTATAGATACTTCCGCAACGGAACTGTAACTGCGAAAATGTGCCCTAGAATAGCCATCCACCTGTGCACGATACTCTTCCCAATCATAATATATTCCGGGTCTGCGACCAATGAATACGACATATACCTTCTTAGCCATCTGCACATTAACAGCATGGGGCGAGCAAATATCAGGATAATTATAACAACCTGATTATGATTATATATATTTGTATCTATATATTGATCGAAATAAATCATATAACTGGCTATATTACATTCATTAGAGCACCCGACTCTTCTTTGGGATTTTAAGAACATACCTTTCCCTTATGATAATTGGGACACCTGCAAAAGATATGATACGTACATGTTGCATTAAAAAGCAATGACATGTGCGTGAACAAATAATATACATCGCTTTTGCATATTTAAAACGATATTTCAGATTGAGCTAAATGTCAAACATCTATGCACACCATAGAGCCAAACTATAAATAGTTCAAGGATTATAGTTATTACATGTCCCCAAAATTCAAACCAAATATAAAAGTCGATAGTTTAAATATTTCATATTCGAAGCTGTCTCCACAAAAGGTACCTATCATCATGGTTTGGCCCATCTTTTGCATACCTACAGTGTCTTGCCCGTATGACAGGTTGGCATGTGCGACACTGCTTGTATGTTAACCTAGCCTAAAGTCATTCTAAAGCTAATCATGATTTACCCAAAGCTAAGTTGATCGATATAGGCCACAAAATGAACATATCCCTTTGCTACCATGAGAGAACCGTATTTTCAATTCAAGTTCTTGTTTAGTTTCAAAAAAAAAAAAAAACAAAACAAAACAAAACAAAACAAAACAGCTACCTATTTGGGTTTTATGGATGTGAGAATCACTTAATCAAATCTGCTCTTATGTATATCCTAAATAGAAATATAAAAATTCTAATCAATTCAACTTTTACCCCAAATACAGCCATTTTCAGAATGAAAAATTTCATTCAACTCAGTATATCGGCCCCTCTTTCACAACCATTTTCAGAATGCAAAATCATCTACATGCAACACACCGAGATTTGCGAATTCCCTTGATTGAGTTCGGGTAGCTGGCCACACCACCTACCGATCATCCACTTCCCACCTGTTAGTAGGAAGGGTTTGCAGAAGAGGGTCAACGGACGGAAAGGGGTAATGAAAATAAAAATAGAGAGAAGAAGGAAAAGGTATACCTGATAGAGAAGATGATATGGTTCGGAAGTTCCTCTTCCCCACCTCCATTTTTATAGCTATTACCCCCTACCAGCGTCACCAGGGAAGAATAACGTTGGCCATCAGCCCAAGATGGAGATGACAGGTTCGGCGCAAGATTTCCGAGGCGGGATTGGGTGGGATTAGCTTCCATCCCTCCAATCCTTTTCAATCCCATGCATCTGAAGTCGATCATTTTCAATGCCGGCGAGATATCCAAGAAATCTCATGAATTCCACCTTGATCCCGTCGCCAAACAGTTGGCGCCTGGAAGAGTGGGATTTCGAAACCCACTCCCACTTACACCAACCTAATCCCAGGGAGCGGATTGGATACTGAACGCTTCAGTAGCCAAAAGGCTACTGAAGTGATGTGGAAAAATGGCATTGGTGGATACCAACCGGCGGTTTCCTTCCAATAAATGCTCTTTCAACGGAGATCTGTTAGAGATTTTTTTATATATATATTTTTTTCCCGTCTAAGTCATGAACGCACTCGGCCACGCACTCGTAATTGTTTATCCTAAGTACGCGGATTTACTGTGAAAGACTTAGGAAGTTCTGTAACCCAAGTGGGCCCACTTTAATGTTTGTGAGAAATTCTACCCAGCCATCCGTTTTTTGAGTTCAATTCAAGACATGAATCCAAAAATGAACCGTTTCCAAAGCTCAAGTAGGCCAAAAAGGTGATAATTGAACGTCAACAGTTGAAATATTCTTCGGCCACAGACGTTTGGAGGCATGCTAATATTTGTGATTTCAGTTCATCCCAGTAGGAATGAAGTTATTAACGGTATGGATGGCTTGTAAAAATCACTGTCGAACCCGTGTAGATTTTAACCGTAGGAATTTCCCTAACCACATTTTCCTCTAGTTCGGCCCACTTGAGCTTTGGATACAGTTCATTTTTGGCATCATGCCCTGAAATGAATTCAAAAAAAGCATGTAAGGGAAGGATTTCTCACAAACATCACAATGGAAGGGGATTGCGTACTGAGTAAACTCTGTGGACCCACCCTGATTTATATATTTTATCCAGTCCGTCCATCCATTTTATAAGATAATTTTAGAGCCTTAGCTCAGAACCTAAGTACATAAAAGGCAAAAATCGACCACACCAAAGGAAACAGTGTGAATTGAATTTATACCGTTGAAAAATTCTTGGGGGCCACAGAAGTTTTGGATCAAGATTATATTTGTTTTTTACCTTCATCCATGTTTTTTAATCCTTTGAACAGTTTGGATGAAAAATAAACATCACTGTAGGGCCTGGAAAGGTTTCAACGGTGGAAATCAGTATTTCCACTGTTTCTTGTGGTATGGTCCACTTGAGATTTTTATAAGCTTCAATTTTGGGCTCAACGCCTAAAATTAGATGAAAAAACAGATGAAAGGTGTGGATAAATCACATCAATTCACAGTGGGCCCAACTGAATTTTCTCATTATGACGATCCGATTTCGTGGCCGAGTGGGTGCACAGCGGAAACGGAGAAAGATCCGTTAACGGATCTAACGGAGTAGCTTTTATGCCAAGGGAACATACCATTGGTATCTAACCAATGGCATTTTGCCACATCACTTCAGTAGCCTTTTGGCTACTGAAGTGTTCAGTACCCAATCCGCTCCCCTAATCCCACCGGCATGGCTGGTACCCAGGCTGCGTTGGCGTGTAAAACCTGCGTTGGGGGAAGTACCCAATCGGCGTCCGTTTTCCGCTCACTGCCTATAACTGGCGTGGCGAAGAATTCCATTCACGTAGACTGCGTCTGTATAAGTGGAATAATTCGATTAATTCATCAAACTTTTCAACTTTCGGAGGAATAATGATACATTTAGTGGTGTGTTTGAAAAAAATTATTTTGAACTGTTTAGAAAGGAAATATAAACAAACAACTGTTAACAAAACAAGTTAAAGCTTACGAATTTTTTATTTTGAAATTACAGATTATAATTGTTGGTCAAATCTAACGAATCTGATTCCAGGAACGTGACTTTTCCGCGTTGTGTAGCATAATTTGGTACGTCTAATATGAGTCAATATGTGCCTCGTGTACAACTCCTGACGGCTTGATTATTCAAGCATCGTGCGCAGACGAGTATTAAATAACTCTGCTTTTGGCTGTTATGGTTGATCCGGCGGTCGGTATCCCATCACTTGCATCGGCAGTCAAAAGAGTCGGCTTTAGGTCCCAGTGCTCGATTCGGGTAAGATATGACTAAATCAAAACAGACGGATGGTTGATGTATGTGTTGTATCAACACCGTACATCCATTTGGCCAGATCATCTTGGAACATGAGTCAAATTGAAGCAGATCTAAAATTCAAGTGGACTCGTGGACTCCACCACAAAAAACAGTGGGAATTGAACGCCTACCATTAAAAATGTTTTAGGGGTCACACGAGTTTTTGATCAAAATAATATTTATGTTGTCCGTTCTTTATTTATTTTTATTTTTTTTTAACTTATAAACAAGTTAGATCTCAAATAAAAATCATGGTGGGGCCCTATGAAATATTCAACGGTGGGCGTCACTGACCCACTATTTTCACTTGAGCTTTCGGTATGCTTCATTTTTGGATTCTCATGTCGTAATCTGATCTCCCCAACTGGATGAATCGTGTGGATACAACACGGACATCATGGTGAGGCTTCCAGAACTTGGTAACGTCACTTCGAATATCGCTACCGAAAGCCGTCAGTAGCTAAAACGAGTCCGCGCGAGGAAGCCAACAGTAGCGATTATATTCGTCCGAGGCGGATTTATTGCGAAAACCTTGTGGAAAGTTCCTGCGGTGGAAACCTAGGTGGGGCCACTGCGATGTTTGTGAGAAATCCACCTGTCAATTTATTCTGTGAGATCATTTTAAGATATTGGACCAAAAATGAACAGGATCCAAGACTCAGGTGAGCCGAGTTAAAGGAAAAGATGAATAAAGAAATTTATACCGTTGAAACCCCCATGGGACAACAGTGATGTTTACTTACATTGATACCGTTCATGACGTCATTCCTACTAAGACAGCAGAAATCATAAATATTATACTGATTCGAAGCTTATGCACCTCGTGAATATTTCAACAGTCGAAGTTCAGTCCTTACATTTTTGGCCCACTCGAGTATTGCATCGGCTCATTTTTAAGCTAATGCCCTGGAATGAGCTCCCTGAGGGCCTGTTTGGCCAGGCAGATCCCATGGTATTAGGAGGGATGGGATCAATTTTAAGGTAATGATGGTGGTGTCAGTGGATTGTCTTAAGATCCATGGGATTGCTTATATCCCGGGACAAGTTCACTGGGTCTATTTGGCACGCCCTGCATATCTCGAGATTTTACCTTCCAATCCATCCAACCAAGGGATATGATCAATTTTAAGGTAATGATGGTGATATCATTGGATTGTCTTAAGATCCATGGGATTGCCTTAAGATCCATGGGATTGCTTATATCCCAGGACAAGTAAGATCCATGGGATTGCTCATATCCCAGGACAAGTTCACCGGATCTCTTTGGTTCGTTATACCTATATCAGGATATTGCCGATCCCATCCCTCGTAATATCGTGGGATCTGCCTGGCCAAACAGGCCCTAAAAGGATGAAGGGGTGGATTTATCACAAAAAACATAGTGGACTCATCTAATTCCAGTAACTCCCCATGAAAGGCTTTCGCATGAGATCTGCGTCTACTTTTTTCATTTTTTATTTAATCAAATGAGGAGATGTATGCTCAACAACCAATTGTACGAGTTAAACTTGGATACTTGCCGTATAAGTGGGCCAGTGTTTCAGTTAGGGAATTTGACCGTATTGACCTCAAAGTTTGGGCAAATTATCTAGAAAGCTACGTCTTCCATATTTCCCAATAGTGGCTGTCCGTCTTTCCATATATCCCAAGAGTGGAAGTCCCAATGCTATATGTGATGTTGTCCACTTGAGCCTTGGAATTACTCAAATTTTTAGATAAAGATCTAAAATGATCTCTCTAAATGGAGAGAATGTTGTAGATATGATAAATGCATCATTATGGGCCATGTACCTTTGACCTCCTTTGAACCGGTCGTACAACTCAGAGCTTGAGGATTGTCAGCCCTCATCTTTGAGCGACACCTACCCACACCAGCTACTACTCCAGCCAATCTGCTTCCCACGATGTATGACGACGGTACTGTCAGCGGTTGTGGGGCCCACCGTGATGTGTTTTATCACGACCATCGATCCATTTTAAAAGATTATTTTCTGGCATGAGCCAAAAAGGATACAGATCGAAAGGCTCGAGTGGACCAAATCACAGGAATCAGTCGTGATAATGACCCCATCGTTGAAACCTTCCCAAGGCCGACCGTATTGTTTAATTTGTCATTGAACCTGTTCACAAGCTTAAATAGACCTCAGTTTCATACGAAACTTCCGTGGCCCCAAGATGTTTTCAGTACTAGGAATTCAATCCTCAATGCTTCTTGTGGTGTGGTCCACTTGAGCATTCGATCTGCCTCGGGCTCATCATCTAAAATGATTGAAAAATTTAGGATTGTGGACCCCACCTTTTAGCCAGTTGTTTTTATGAAAGAAGACAAACCTTCTTTTGCAACTTAGACATGCACGTGCAGATTACAAATTTCAGGACAAAAATACCCCTCCTTTTTGCATATTCTTTTCACTGCTGCTGTTTTTCTTCTCCCTTTTACTCCCCTTACCGAAAAAACAGGTGCTTCACCTACACTCTATTCGAACGAAAAAGTGAAGTACGAAAGGTTTTCTTCTCATTTTCCTGACTGAAATCTCTGTGAAGCATTTAGATATCCATCTAGATATCGTTATTCTACATTTTCCATATTTCATCTTGGCTAGGGTTACGTGAAATCCAACAAACTGGTTACATCTCCTTGAAAAGGTTAAAAATATTCCCTCACTCCAAAGCACCTATCTTCAACCTACATTTGACGTAACCCTACGACAGTCGGAGGTATAGATCTTGAAAAAAAAAAAAAAAAAAAAAGCTACACTCGTACAATGGCATTGCATGCAAAGTTTGGTCAATTCCATGTGTTAGACTTAGTCAATTTCATGCGTTAGGCTTAGTTAATTTTATGTGTTGATCGATTAAATCCATGTCAAACTTGCTCAATTCAATTTGAAGCTCACCCAATTCTATGTTAGGGCTCACTTGATTTGATGCTACGCTCGCTGAATTCCATGTTTACCCTGCTCAATTTCATGATATGATTACTCAATTTAATGTTTGCCCAGCTTAATTTCATGGTAGATAAGGTCAATTTAATGTTTGTCTCGATAAATATCATATTAGGTTCGCTCAATTTAATGTTTGCCCAACATACAATTTCATGATAGATAAGGTCAATTTAATGTTTGCTGCGATAAATTTCATGCTAGGATCGCTCAATGTAATGTTTGCCTAGTTAATTTCATGGTAGGTAAGGTCAATTTAATGTTTGCCGCAATAACTTTCATGGTAGGATTGCTCAATGTAATGTTTGCCCAGCTTAATTTCATGGTATATAAGGTCAATTTAATGTTTGCCGCGATAAATTTCATGCTAGGATTGGTCAATCTACTATTTGCCTAGCTCAATATTATCCTATGCTCGCACAATTTACAGTTTGCTCATTCAATATCCATGCAATGCTCGCTCAATATCATGCTATGCTTGCTCGAAGAAATGTTTGGTCAACTCAATATCACGCTATGCTCGCTCGAAATATTGTTTGCCCCGCTCATTTCCGTGTTTGCCCTGCTCAATTTCATGTTTGCCCCGCTCAATTTCATGCTTGCCCCACTCAATTCCTAGTTTGCCCCGCTCAATTTCATGTTTTCCCTGCTCATTTCCTAGTTTGCCCCACTCAATTTCATGCTTACCCCGCTTATTTCCTAGTTTGTCCCGCTCAATTTCATGTTTGCCCCGCTCATTTCCTAGTTTGCCTCACTCAATTTCATGCTTGCCCCGCTCATTTCCTAGTTTGTCATGCTCAATTTCATGTTTGCCCCGCTTAATTTCATGTTTGCCCCGCTTAATTCCTAGTTTGCCCCGCTCATTTCCTAGTTTGCCCCGCTCAATTTCATGCTTACCCCGCTCATTTCCTAGTTTGCCCCGCTCAATTTCATGTTTGCCCTGCTCAATTTCATGCTTACCCCGTTCATTTCTTAGTTTGCCCTGCTCAATTTAATGTTGCTCCGCTCATTTCCTAGTTTGCCCCGCTCGATTTCATGCCTGGCCCGCTCATTTCATATTTGTCCCACTCAATTTCATGTTTGCCCCGATCAATTTCATGCTTACCCCGCTCATTTCCTAGTTTGCCTCGCTCATTTCCTAGTTTGCCTCGCTCAATTTCATGTTTGCCCCGCTCATTTCCTAGTTTGCCCCACTCAATGTCATGCTTGCCTCACTCATTTCCTAGTTTGTCCTGCTCAATTTCATGCTTACCCCGCTCATTTCCTAGTTTGCCCCGCTCAATTTCATGCTTGGCCCGCTCATTTCCTAGTTTGCCCCGCTCAATTTCATGTTCGCCCTGCTCAATTTTATGCTTACCCTGCTCATTTCCTAGTTTGCCCCGCTCAATTTCATGTTCGCCCCGCTCAATTTTATGCTTACCCTGCTCATTTCCTAGTTTGCCCCGCTCAATTTCAGGTTACTCCCGTTGCCCTGCTGAATTTCATGTGTGCTTCGCTCAAACTGATAATGCCTCCCTCGCTCAATGGCATGATATATAGCGTCAAAAAATTAAACAAGCACAACTTGAAACCATTCGTTAATGACGAAGGTCCTTCATTATTTAATCGAGTTTTGTCATATGGCATGGTTCCATTGATTTATGATTGAGAAATTTAGGACTACGGACCCCACCTTTTATCCAATTGTTTTTATGAAAGAAGACAAACTTTGTTTTACAACTTAGACCTGCACGTGCAGAGACCGAATTTCAGGATGAAAATACCCCTCCTTTTCACTGCTGTCCATTTTTCCTCTCTCTTTCCACTGTTTTCTTTTCATCTCCTTTTCCACTGTTGCTTTCACTGTCGTTGCTTTCACCCCCTTTCCTCCCCTTTCCACCTCGGCTTTCATTGCTTTCACCCCTTTCCACCACTGGTTTCACTACTGCTTTCACTGCCGGTTTCTTAACAGCATTGAAGTGCATCCTCCTTACACATCAGCAATCACACCCTCTTCCGAAAATGGTGGTTTCGGTGAAGAAAGCACGCACCACAGGTATATTTTAAACTCTGTTGGCACCACATTGAATGTATGTAGTATATCCATGCCGTCCATCCGTTTATCTATTTAATTTAAGGGGTTGAGCCCCAAATTAAAGCATATGAAAAGATCAAAGTGGATCATACCACAAGAAACAGTGTGGATAATGATTTCCACCATTGAAACCACGGAAGGCCCAATAGTGATGTTTGTTTGTTATCAAACCTGTTCATAAGATCATACAGATATGGATTAATAGAAAATATAATTATAAACTTGATCCAAAACTTCCGTGGCCCCTAAGAAATGATCAACAATAGAAGTTTAATTCAAAATTATCATGTGGTGTGGTCCATTTGAACATTGGATATATTTATATTTTTTGGCTCAAGTCATAAATTTATTAGTTAAGTTTGCCCTGCTGATTTTCTAGTTTGCCCCTCTCAATTTCATATTTGTACCGCTGATTTTCTAATTTGCCCCGCTGAATTTCATGTTTGCCTCATTGAATTTCATGTTTCCCCCGCTCAATTTTCAGTTTGTCCCGCTGAATTTCTAGTTTGCCCCGCTTAATTTTCTTCAATTTGCAGGCTTACTAGGTTAGGACTACACAACAACATTTTGAGAGGCTCAAGATGAAGCATGGTTTTAAAACTCATCGAATTGAGTTAATTGGATTTTGTGTGGCCTCCACAAGAAACTCATTTCCATTGAGTTTTTAAAGGAAAACACAAAAGACTCATCAAGTGGGTTTGCAAATATGACCAAATGTGGGACAAGTCAAGTAACTTGAAAAAGTATTTTTGTCATTTAGTAGTTTATAGTGATCTTGGTAAAACCTTAATCCCAAAATGGACAGATCTATTCTTTGATGCGACTGCGTGAACTTCACTGGAGAATGTAAAATCTTGCCAAGAGAATGAAGGACCTCGCCAGTTCCTTTTCTATCTTCTTCTCCTCTCCCAATTTATGTCAATCTTTTTTTTCTTTTTTTTTTTCGTGTTACTTTCTCGTTGCCCTCATCTATTTCTAATGTTTTTCAGTTTCTCTTTCCGTTTCAACAATTATTTGTTTATCAGAAGATTTCCCAAGTGATGATGTTTTCTGAGAGTTGAAGTCCAAACATGAGAAGATAAAAAGGATCTAAAAGTTGAAAAAAAAAATGTGGTTTTCATCTGTGTATATGTGTTTGCCCCCCCCCCCCCCCCCTTTTTTTTTTTTTTAAAAAAAAAAAAAAAAAAAAGAAGATAATGGACATTTTATTAATATTCAGAAATTAGAGTAAGGGTATGAAACTATCGCTTTTTGTTTTGTTTTGTTTTGTTTTGCTTTATTTATTTATTTTTGCATCAGGTGTGAAGAAGTAAATCGATAAAGAAATAGTAGGAAAGGAAATGAGAAAACGACTGTATACCTATGGCTACGGATTATAACCGTAGCTTATATTATCGATAATATCGACCATAGTTCGATAATATCGAGCATAAGTCATTGATAATATCGAGACATGATAGATAGTATCGATAACTCATTTCGAGTAATGACCGTAGACCTACGCATAAGTTTCCCCAAGTCAATTTCTAGTTTGTCCCGCTCAATCTCATACTTGCCCCGCTCAATTTCTAGTTTGCACCGCTCAATTTCATGCTTGCCCCGCTCAATTTCATGTTTGCGCCCCGCTCAATTTCATGCTTGCCCCGCTGAATTTTATGTTTGCCCTGCTCAATTTTCAATTTGCACCGCTCAATTTCAGGTTTCCCCCGCTGAATTTTCAGTTTGCTCTGCTCAATTTCCTGCTCAATTCCATGCTTGCCCCGCTCAATTTCCAGTTTGCCCCACTCAATTTCATGCTTGCCCCACTCAATTTCTAGTTTGCCTCGCTCGATTCTTGTGAAAATTCTTTCAAAGAAAAAAGATTCCTAAATAATACACTTTAGAAAAGAACAATTGAGCATTTTTTAACTAAGACATACGAGGAAACTTAATATTTTACTAATATAGTGAGGATAATATCCGGTACTGTGCTTGGATGTCTAAGACATACGAGGAAACTTAATATATCGTCCTCTAGCTATATCTAAGGGTATATGCTTAGATGTTCCTGACATCAGCATGGTCCAGCACTGCCAAAAAGCAGGAGCAATGGATGACAGAATCCTGCATGATGCTGATTCTGTTTCCTATACCTTCTCAAAAGATCACTATTCCTTTGTGTAAAACCAACTGTGTATGGATTGCCCAATCCATAATAATGGCTAGTTTTTTGGAGAGCTCGTATTTGGTTTTATTGAAGTTATTGTCATTTCCGAATAATCGTCATGGACAAACCATGGACATATGCTTCGTCTTGACAAGGTTGTTTGAATGGAACTTTTTCAGTAACCAAACGGCCTCCAAGGGGTTCTACAATCAGTCTCTATAATTCAATAGCACATCTCTAACCACAATAAGAATGATTGGTGTTTCTGAAAATCCATTCTGAAGTTACACTAGCAAATAAAAACTAACTGGCAAAATCTCATGGTATGATTAAACGCAGTACAATATGATTACTGCTACTAATTAAATGGCTAGCACTACATTAAGATGAAGAAAGCGAGAATGCCATACCAAGCAGATGGTCTTCTAGAGAACCCAAGGACATGTATTAATACACCAAAAGCCTTTGTCCTAATGTTTCCCCCGCTCAATTTGCAATTTCCCCCGCTCAATTTGCAGTTTGCCCCGCTGAGATTCATGCTTGCCCCGTTGAATTTCATGTTTCTCCCGCTGAAATTCATGCTTGCCCCGTTGAATTTCATGTTTCTCCCGCTAAAATTCATGTTTGCCCCGCTCAAATTCATATTTGCCCCGCTCAATATCGTGTTTGCCCCGATAAACCATGCCTACATAAAGAAAACATATTACAAGATTAAAAATAAGAGGGATATAAATCTTAGATGTACCACACTAGAGGAAAACAATGATGATTGGATATCCATCATTTAAATCCTCTTGAGGCCCACTGTACTGTTTGTCTGAAATCCAATCTGTTTTTTAGGTGATAAAGACCTAGATGAAGGCTAAAAACAAAGATCATCTTGACCCAATACTTTTATAGCCCCCAAAAAGTTTTAATGGTCGATGTTCATTAAACACTGTTTCCTGTAATGACTTGAGTCACAGTCCACATTGAAATATTTACGAAAAAAGCAACTGAATAGCTTGAGCCACCTATCTAAAAAAATTGGTCATCACCAATCAAGAAGAAATTATGCATATGTTTTACCTGTGAGGAAAACTCCTCATACTTTGTATGATACATACAATTGGGCATTTTTTAGCTAAGACATATGAGGAAACTTAATATTTTACTAATATAGTGAGGAACTCATCTACTTGTTAATGAAATAACATGTTCATGTCCACCAATTAATTGACATGAAAAAATCAAGTGCCAAAATGAATGATATTGAGAAAGACTTGTGCTAACATATGTTACTTAATAAACTAATAGGGAATGGTTATGAACCTCTAGATTTATTGACATTCAATACATGTCCCCATCAAAATCACTATTCACCATCTCATCTGCTAATGATCGCGGCCCTTTGGTTGGAAAAAAAAAGCATATTTAGAATTTTCAACAACATTTATCAAATCTCCGATGTAAGTCGCAGTAACAACATAGATATCTCCAAAGTATAGTCCAGGAGCCTTGTATACTAATATATTTCCCGAGATTTGCCCATTGTCTCTGTATTTTAGTGAGAAATAAAGCATGGAACAAATATTTTTTTAAAGAACAAATTGCCCATAGAACACTTTTTATTTTGCAAATGTTTAATGTGGTTAACTGTTCAATGTGTGTTTAATGTGGTTAACTACTCAATCTGTGCAACATTCTTTAATTTTCTTTTCTGGTTGCTGGTCTCTCTTGTAGGAATACTTGGTTCTTCAAGAATACATATAGACAATGAGACAGTCCATGCTAAATTGATGCCCGGTTTCTTCTTACGATCAAGTTTGTGAAGTGTTCATGAAAGAGCTTGGAAGTATGCCACATGAATTATGTTCTTTTTCTTTCATTATTTGTTAAATTCTTTGTTCATATCATCTTGGGTAAATGAGATTTTCATCGTTAATATTTTTTCATTCTTTTTTATTGTGAATAGTAGTTTTATAGATTGATTAAATACTCAATTGATGCAAAACTTGCTAACTGAATGAAGCAATCTTTTTATGAAATCAATTTTTGTTGAGTTTGATCTTATTCCACTAGCAAGTGTTTTCCTCGCAAATGTTCATGTTGCTCACATGCATGATGGCAAAAAAGTTGTTATAAAGGTAATTTTTTGGTGTTCTTCCATTTGCATAGGCAACTAAAACTTTAAACTCCAGATTGGAAATCTCTATGGCATAAATTTGAAACTTTTCATATTAAAGGTTACATTTTCTATGGTGTCCTAATGCTTTGTTTTTTTTTTTTTTAAATTATTTATTTATTTTTGCATCAAGTGTGAAGAAGTAAGTTGATAAAGTTAAAAAAAAAGTTGATAAAGTATAGTACTTATGGGAAAAGGAATGAGAAAATAACTGTGGACTTATGGCTACAGATTATACCCGTAGCCTAATTGTCGATAATATCGACATATGATAGATCATATCAAGCATAAGTCATCGATAATATTGAGATATGATAGATAGTATCGATAACTAACATTGACTAATGACTATGGACCTATTGCTATGGTCAGCGGGACCCTATAGCTACGGACTATAAGCTTCAATATATCGAAAGCCTTTCAATATTATCGAAAAAGTCCAAACTGTCCAGCGAGTTTGCCTAAAAAATTCTGCAATTTTGGATATATTGTCGCTACGGATTATAACCGTAGCTAAATTGATGCCGCGGCCGTTTGCATTTTGTTTGATTTTTTTGCTGTCTTGCTTTTGTGGGTCCCATCATAAGGTATGTGTTATATCCAAACCGCCCATATATTTGGCTAGCTCATATTAAGGCTTGAGACGAAAAATAAGATAGATCTAACTATCAAGTGGACCACACTGTAAAAGGCAATGGGGAATTGAACGTTTACCATTAAAAACCTTTTAGGGGTTACAAAAGTTTTGGATCATATGAAATTTGTTTTTCCTCTTCGTCCAGGTCTTTGTGACCCTATGAATGAACTTTGACAAGAAGGATTTCTCACAAACATCACAGTGGACCCCCTAAAGTTTTCTAATGGTTGATGCTCATTCAACACTGTTTCCTGTAATGGTACACTTGAGATTTGGATATACCTCATTCTTCGTCGCATATCATAAAATAATGTAGAAAATATTTGGTCAGCATGGATGTAAAGCATACATCATGGTTGGGCCCACAGACCACTGACCATTCGCCATTGGCTGGTGGCAGGGGGAGTACCTAATCCGTTCCGCGGAGGGTTATTTTCGTCCTCAAATTCGCTGTCCGTACGAGCAGCTCTAAGTTGAGAAGCAAAGTTTGTATTGTTTCATAAAAACAGCTGGAAAAAAGGTGGGGTCCACAGTCCTAAATTTCTCAAAATGATTTGGCAAAATGGATGGCCGTATGGATAAAACATATACATCACGGTGGGCCCCACATATTCCCTTACTGGACCGTCGTCTCTAACTAGGGCAGTATACAATCCCCACTGGTAAATAATATAACCGAGTAGAAATCGCGTGTCCTTGGTTGCAGAAGATAATAATGAAACTGGCCCGCTCATCGAAAGGGACGCTCTACCACACACCGAACGGTGCCACATTAGCAAAAAACAAAAGAAAAAAGAAAAAAAGAAAAAGAAAATCAAGAAACTACGAAATTTCCAATAAGCCATTTCAGATAGGAGAGGGAGAGATCTAATATTACACACGATTCGATTGGAGTCGATTCATTGAGTAGAAGCCTTCCCATTCGTCATCATCGTCTTAAACTCATCAAAATTGACGTTCCCATCGCCATCCGAATCAACGGACTTTATCATCCGCTTGCAGTCCTCGACCGAGCAACTCTCCCCCAATTTCTCCAGCACCCCATGCAGTTCCTCAGCCGAGATCAGGCCGTCCTTATCCTGGTCGTACGTGTCAAATGCGTCCTTCATCTCTCCCCCATCGCAGGCCCCAGCGCAATGGAACGCCGTGAACTCCTTGAGATCGATGAAGCCATCACCGTCACTGTCGATCTCGTCCATTATGCGGCGAAGCTCGTCGTCCGATGGAGATGATCCGAGGGCGCGGAGGACGTCGCCGAGCTCGACAGCTGAGATCTTACCGTCTCCATTAGCATCGAAGCGATTAAAGACTTTGTCGATCTCTTCCATGTTCTGGAAGGAGGAAGGGTTGCGGCCTGTGGTTGTCATGGTGGGTTGTTTTGTATTTTTAATTTTTTTTTCGGGGGGATTTCTTATAGCAGAGAGAGAGAGGGGGGGCTTGTATTTATTAAAAAGGTCGAGTGACTAAAGGATCTCGATGTACGCGGCTTGGACGCGTGTTTTGAAGATATCGAACGTCGGCTTTGGAAGCGGATCTCCCGTTGAAAATATCGCCGATATTTTCAAATAAAACGATAATATCAACACAAAACGTTATTGTTACGATATAAAGCGAGAACTTCAAATTATCCTCATAATATCAGGATGGTTGCGGTTCAACTAACGCGGGCGTGCCAGAGTTGAATGCGCTACCCAATTCAAGCCGAGCAACTGCCGCTCAAGCGTCAGTATAGTGGGGTACCTAATTTGACCGAATATGACTACTTCGAGTAATATCCACTCGCACGTTGTTATTTTAGATGATATGACTACTTCCTTTCACGTGAAAGGACTTTTCTTAATACATATAAAATACAAATAAAATTTTTACCATTAGCTGTGGAGAACGATTATAAAATATTTCTATAGATGAAATTTTTTGTTTAATATTCAAACCGAATCTAGTTTATGACCATAGACTCGAAATTATGGTTAAAGTTGGTGACTACTCAATTACGACTACAAATTATACTAAGAAATGTAAATGATAAGTAAATAATTACACTACGAAATATAAATAATAAATAATTGAAAGGATTACATTACAAATAATTGATAATAGAAAAAGGTAAATTTGGTTTGGTATGGTTGCTATGAGACAACTTTTCCTTTTGAATTCATTTGGTATTTATATCCTTAACCTAACCAGTGTTCGAAATATCGGTATCGTGTTACGTATCGCACCTTTGGGATACAGATATGTATCGGTTATCGCATGAGATATATCGGTTGTATCGCGTAATGTATCGTTGTCGTTGGAAACATGAGGAAATTGGTTGAGTTTTTCAATGAAGCTTCATTAAAAAAACACATCAACACACACTTATAAATCAAAACATTACAAAATATAAGTGCACATAATAGGTTTTCTTTATATGGGGTCCTAATCTATGCGTTGTCTAACTGAATTGATACAAGTATATTCAAAATTCATTCATATAATTTATAAATATAAGAAGATGTATGGAAACACAAGCAATACATTCAAAATCAAAAGAAAAATCACTAAATTAGGTTACATACATGTTTGATTTTATGTTTGGACACAAGGATTACAACTGATCTGCGAGCAAGTGGGAAAATTTGATTTTTTCAACTTTCCGTAACTCAGCCCATCTCCTCCAAATCTCAAAATTAAAGCTCCCAAATCCATGTTTTTTCATGCAAAACATGAAAAACCATGTATTTCTAACAATTTAACGCAGATTTAACATAATTTATATAGAAAAAAGGATCGAAAATCGAAAATTGTAACATCTTGGATTTTTTGCCAACTTGGAGTTGGACGTCCTTAGGCAATGAGTTTATCATAACGCTTTATCGACTTAGGAGGGAGCGATCGAACTTAGCGACGTTAAAGGACCCCAGGACCAAGCCATCCGGCTAATCTAAACACCGAAGTCTTAGCCTAAAGTTCAGCTATAGAAGGGACCCCTATTTGCTCTAATGAATCACATAAAAGCCCCAGGGGCTTTACCTAAGGCCATTTCTACTTTACTTATACTCCATTTCTAGTCCGTTATACCCTTTTCACTCTCAAGTCATTACCCCATTCTCTTCCCAAGCTCTTAAAACTCAATCTCAAAGTCTTAAATCTCCCTTTCAACCCATCTCTTTCAAAAATCTCACCTTCCACCACCTTATCCTTCAAATCTTTCTAAGTACTTTTGTCACGCCCCAAACTCAGAAACCGGGCTTTCAAAATTTTCAATCACCGAATCCAATGCCAACAACTTCCATAGTACCCCATCCTAAGCTCCCAGCGCCTATACGCCAAATTTTCGATCCTAGGATCCTACAAGGAAGATTTTCTAACATACATTTATCTCGTTATAAGTATAACCACAAGTTTACCCAAATCATAAAGGCAACATCATCATCATATATCCACTAATATAAATAGTTAGATACAAAGATGAAAGGGAAATACATATAGAAATATCAAAGAAAACTCCAGAAGCTCAACCGCACGCTCCTACCTCAGCTCGGCTACATAATAATATTACCTGCACACATCTATCGTACATAACCTTATAGAAAGCTTAGAGGGTGGTGTAAGTGTGTGAACAGTATATACGTGCTCAGGATGTAATATCAGAGTAAGTAGAAATACTGACAAGTCCATGAGTCATACAATATCAGAGTAAGCAAAACTACTGACAAGTCCATGAGTCATACAATATAAGAGTACGCAATACAGATCAACTATGCAAATGAAGAGCCAAGGAGAGTCAAAGATCAGATGCCAAGGGTACAATGCAATATTTAAATCCTGCTAAGTCTGTTTAGGCCATATAAGTGCAGAAATATAGCAACCCAAAATGTCATATGCCCGCGGATGTAATGCAATATGCGATGCGAATGAAATGACCAAGCTGGAGTGCGAAGTCGGGATGATAGTACGTATTATCGCAGGCTATGGGGTCCATCACAAGGGACTTCTATTCAAACCAGTCCCATACCTAAATTTGGATAGTCAAACTTAATGTGGTAAACTCCTGATCTCAAGTTAGTCGTGCGCCCCAACCGAAATCCTTGCCATTACGAAGGTACACTTAACGAATAGTTGCACACCACCAGCCCGAGTGGATAGTGAATGAATGAATGAATGAGTATGCAACTCCTTCTCAATAAGTCCACATATTAGTACCGTACATCTTTGTGATCATCACCGGGGTCTAGTACACTCCAAGCTGGCTACCGCCTCAGCCGGCCGTGTAGCCCAACAAGTGGAAAAGACTTCACTACCCACCTGCCAGTAGTATACCAATGCCTACCCAGCTCATCGATAAAGGACCCATTTGAGATCTGGTCAAACTCAGCCTAACTTACAACCCCCACGCTTAGGCGGATAAGGCCACACACCCTCCCAACCAACCACGACACAGTGGTAGACGGGGCCTATAAAAATTTGACACTCGAGCGCTCATGTATCCACTCGGTATAAACGTTGGGGGCGTCTCTTGGCATCGGAGGTTTAGGGACTTTCACCCACGAACATCCAAAGTACCCAGATGTTCGAACCAAACATTTTCGATGTCTCATCTGGCCATCCACGACTTGCCTGTGGAGGTCACAGTCCTGATGTCGTTAGGGCTTACGATAATCACAATCACATAATACAAGATGCGTGAGTCACGTATTCCAATCATGCATCAATCCTATGCATACCGTGCGCTCGTGTAGGATAACTCCACCTGTCAAGGAGTCCCATAAACTATCTGTACTATGACATATGCAATGGTCAATCACATCTCATAATAAACATGCAGATGATGCGTATGGGCATGTATCATGATGTTATGCTGTCTCATACTCATAATTGGTATCAATAAGCGATATCAACAATCGGCCTCGACAATGTGGACATTTAACCAACATTGTCCCCAAGGAATGGCCCACATAGAGCCTAATATATAGTGGACCCATGGCCTCATACAGGGGCCTAATATACAACACCATGGGCCTTACTCAAGAGCTTAATACACATCACGATGGGCCTCTCACAAGGGCCTAATATACATCACAATGGGCTCCATCGCCTGGCCCTCAAATGCACCACAATGGGCCTCATCACATAGGCCTCATATACATCACATTAGGCCTTAAACACGGGCTGAATACACATCACAATGGGCCTCAAATATGGACTGCATATACATCACATTAGGTCTCAACAATCGTCCTCGACAATCGGAATCGACCTCGACAATCAGAATCAGCCTCAATATTCGACCTATACAATCGGCCTCAACAATCAGAATCGACCTTGACAATCGGCCTCGAGAATGAGAATCGACCTCGACAATCGAAATCGGCCTTGATAATTGACCTCGACAATCGAAATCGGCCCCGACAATCGGCCTCGACAATTGGAATCGGCCTTAACAATCGTCCTCGACAATCAAAATCAACATCGATAATCAGGATCGACCTCAACAATCGGAATCAGCCTTGACAATCAAAATTGGCCTCAATAATCAGAATCGGCCTCAACAATCGGCCTCAGTAATCGGAATCAGCCTCGGTAATCGGCCTCGACAATCGGAATTGGCCTCAATAATTAGAATCAGCCTCAACAATCGGAATCATCCTTGGCAATCGGAATCGGCCTCAATAATCAGAATCGACCTCAACAATCGGCCTTAGCAATCGGAATCGGCCTCGACAATCAGAATCGGCCTCTATAATTGAAATCGACCTCGATAATCAGGATCGGCCTCAACAATTGAAATCGGTCTCGATAATCAAAATTGGCCTTGACAATAGGAATCGGCCTCAATAATCAGAATCGGCCTCAACAATCGGCCTCGGTAATCGGAATCAGCCTCTACAATCGGAATCGGCCTCGATAATCGGAGTCGACCTCGATAATTAGCCTCGATAATCAGAATCGGCCTCGGCAATCGGCCTATCAAAGGGCCTAAGGAAAGGTCACAATGAGGACATTTAACCATCATTGCCCATCAATGTGGACATTTAACCAACATTGCTCCCAAGGAGTGGCCCACGTAGAGCCAAACATATAATGGGCCCATGGCCTCACACAATGGTTCATACATTAAGTGGGCCTCATTATATGGGCCATAAATACATTACATTGGGTCATACCAAATGAGCTTCAAGTATATCACAATGGGCCATGACCTATGAGCCTCAATACGCGACAGGTGGGCCTCATCATATGGGCCTCAAATATACAACACATCGGGCCGTATCACATGGGCCGCATCACATGGGTCAATATATATCACATCGGGCCTCATCATGAAAAGGCCTAGCTATATGTCCTAGATGGGAGGTGAATAGGACTATGCCAAATAAAACTTATAACAACGGAATTAAAAAGAATATGATAGCCAAAATAAATCACAATGCAGGAAAGTAAAACAACCTCAAAATTCAGATCTTGAGAGGTTGATACAAATGTTGTTCTAAGGACAACCTTACACTAAAAACCAGAGTTTATGGTAGGACAACCTTATTTCTAGAAAGATCTTTGTATCAAATCTCAAACCAAAGAGGAATACAGAAATAAACACAAACTGAACTGAAATAAATTGTAATCACAAATGTATTGTTCTAGGGACAGCCATACACCATAAAAATGGCAGGGCAACCTTGCTGGAACAACTTTAGAAGAAATTGAATATCAAGCTGATAAAGGAATAGTAGAAAATAAATTCTAAACTATTACAAAATTCCCACAATGCTTGAATTAAATGATTACAACATTCACCACCATACATACATCCCACAAATAAATAATTAAAGATTAGAAATATAAATCATTCAACCACAACACAAGGGATTATAGTGGTTCACCTGTGTGTTCACCAACTGTTAAACAACAAATACACACATGAATGCTACTCCACTCCTAATATCCTCACACAGGGGATATTAGCATTCACTAACAAAATAGGTTTTCACAGGTTCACCCAAAACCTTTACAATTGTGTCTTTGTCTGTGGGTTTATACAATTAAAAAACTCCACTTCTGAGTTTTCTTGGCTCTCCTCAGATAACCGATACAACAAGATTTTTCTAGCAAATCTTGAAAGAAACCAAAACAGAAAGGAATTTACAATTAAATGTAAAATACCTGATTATCTCCTTCGTTGTAGCAGCCCGGTAGAACCAATTCAGAGTAAATGATTGAATGTCCAAGTTCAATGTCCAGTACTCAATTACAATAGTTCTAGTTCTAATAAATTTTAAATTAAACCAAATAGGGCTTGCCTTAATTGATTTTGATTCCAAAGAAAGGGAATAACAATTCCTCTTAACAAATTAGATTGGAATAGTAGAAACAAAATCAATTAAATAAAGCTAAAGAAAGCGAGTATTAAATAAGCACACTTAGCTTAGATGGAGCACAAAATTATCAGTCAGAAGTTTGACGAAGATTGGCTTGAATGGATTAATTAATTCATACTTTTCTTCTGAGATTCGTGCTCTATTTATAGGTGAGCAGATCGCGTCTTCGACTAGTTTAGGGAGCTTTTCGACTAGTCAAAGAATTAACAGATTTGAAAAAAATCGGGCATGATAAGCTTTGACCGTTCTACGACTGGTCGAAGGTCTCTTCGACTGGTCTTAGGTCACCTTCGACTGGTCAAAGGTCTCCTTCGACTGGTCGAAGACCTTGTAATTAATCGCTGGACTTTGAGTCGAAGACTTTCAACTGGTCGAAGATGCAATCGACACTGTTCCTTCGACTGGTCGAACAGATTCCTGGACTAGTCGAAGGCTAACAGAAAATATCTGAAATTTGTAACAAACTCATGATTGATCGAGGAATTTCTTAGACTGGTCAAAGTAAAGCTAAGACTAGTCGAAGAAAGCCTAGGACAAGTCTTTGAACTGCCCAAACTCATGTAACATAAACATATGACTTATGTATAAAAAATGGCCTACTCCTAAGGTCAACCTAAGGTCAATCAAACCCCAATCGTGAAGTAAGGACATCGAAACATTAGGAACAAGTGACCTTGAAGTTTAAGCCTTGAAGTCTTGATGTAGTTCAATCTTGAAATCTTGATGTAGCTCATCCTCGAAAGTGTCTTGAGTTCTTTACGAACGGCCTTGTACGCTGCTTGAAGTCTTGCATTCTTGAGACTTATCTTGTGAGCAATACTTGCAGTCAAGGTTGATCTTTGTAGTTGTGAGCTTTACTTGTTGTGAGCTTTGCTTGTTCATGAATGTTGATCTTTGAGAGAGAGCTTCACTTATGCAAGTTATATAACAGTGATTTTGGCACCACAAATTTGACAACCGATAGGGATATAAACTATAGCACTTACACATCATATAGACCGCAATTGCAACAAGGTGGGCCTTAATGGATGGGCCACAAATACATCAAGTCGGGCCTCATGGATGGGCCATAAATACATCAAGTCAGGCCCACTGTTCTAGGTGAACTATCTACAACATACATCTATTTTTAAAGATTGTTTAGAGCATTTCCAAAAGAATGAATCATATCGAAAGATCATCTGGACCATACCACAAATAGCGGTGGAGATAATGATTTTCACCGTTGAAACTCCACAAGGCCCACCATATCATTTATTTTCCTATCTGTTAATAAGGTCACAAAGACCTGAATTAAAAGGAAGAACAAATATAATTTTGATCCAAAGCTTCAGTGACCCCAATGGACTCAATGGTGGACATTCAACTCAACACTGTTTGCAGTGTGGTCCACCTGATGGACAACATGGACATAGAATAAATACATCAATGGTGCGTTCCACCGTCCAACCATCTAGACGGTGTGGATAATAAATACATCACAGTGGAGCCCACACTGATGGACGGTGTGGAATACAATATATATCGAGGTGGACCGCGCGTACATCACATCGGGCCCCACATATGGGCTTACAATACATTCATCAAAGGTGGGCCCCAAATAGTACCATCCAAGGATGGACGGACTGGGTATACTACACATACATTGGGTGGGTCCCCACGTCTAGATGAACGATATAGGTAAAGTACATACATCACGGTAGATTCCACCGATGAACGACATTGATAAAAACACATTGTAACGACTCAAAAATTTCCGTACAATGGCCCGAGTACTACCTCGGCCAGAAATCACTTAGGATTAAATTCTTTAGAAATTTGACAAAGTTAACTAAGTGCTAAACTAGATTAGCCATGAAATCCATTTGAATCACTTTAAATACGATCTGCAAGACCCAAAACTTGTAGAATCATTGACTCTAGGTTACCCTAAAATCTAGGATCAAACTCATTACCCAACTACTCTCGGGAGCACATTGAAACTCCGTATCAGGTCTGGACCGCACATCGAAAGTCCAAATAATACGAGGTTAAGGACTTAGGACCGCCTCGCTGGGCTTAATAACCATCTCGGAAATCAAATCCAGCCAGTGTCCCACAGCTGTTCGCTTGAGTCCGGAGCGAGGGAGTGTGAAAACACTTGTTTTCTTTACAAAATAAATATCTTGAATAGTAATCTGAGACTTGTTACTTGACCCAAATACACCCTTGGATTAGGAAAAATTTCATAAACATATCCCATGTACTTGGAATTTCAGATCAGGATCCGCTGACCGTTGAACTGAAACTGGTCCGCCACGCGTGATCTGGGAATCCAACTAAAACGAAAACTTAACTTTACCTGGATCCAAGGTTGGTGAGCTTAAGTCCGACCTTTGGCTCAAGGAGGCCCGCCAGAAGTCCTTCATTGAGCTGAAACAATGTCACTTTGCTTATAATTTAAGTATACGTTGACTTTAGGTCTACTTTGAAAAGTTTTTAGGCTATATAAGGACCTTAGAACCCTCTCTCTCTCACAGCCATACGAATTTGAGAGAAACCCTAGAGAGAGAAGTGAGAAAAGAGAGAGAAAGAGTGAGAGAAGTGGGAGAAACTCCCTGCTACTGTTTCCTGTCACTACCCAAGCTCCACCACTTCGTTCTTGTCGCTTTCCTGGTGATACTTACTTCATTTCTAGGTAAGAAACCCTAACCCTAATCTGTTCTGGGGTGTGGAGGTTGTAGGTTATGAAATAGCTAACCTATTTCATTCTTTAGGCTACCAAACTGCCGAATACGGAAGCTTGACAAACCTAGCCGATCCGTTGCGATTCTACAGTATAAGGTGAGGACTTTAGGTGTATAGGTTACGGTTTTCAACGCTTTCAATGTCAGATAATGATAGATTCATGATCTGCATGCAATTGCACATGTACAAAGTGCTTTCTGTTTTCTATTTCGAGTAAAGTTGTAGAATATAGAATTTTACATATTCTAGGTATTCGTAGAAAATACCATATACGTATATATTTTGGAAAAGTGTTTGACATGATTATTTATTGTGTGAATATATGACATATGGATAAAATACTTATTTGGCGAAAGGATTCGCTCTAATACATGTTATGCTAATATACACCATGTATGTAGAAATAGTGTATTGTAGAAAGTACTGTATACGTATATATTTTAGAAGTGTGTTTGACATGATTATTTGCTGTATAAATATATCATATGTACGTAAAATACTTGCTTGGCGAAGGGACTCGCCCTAATACATGTTTGGCTAACATACACTAAGTATGTTGAAATAGTGTATGCTAAGTGTTTGTGAAAATGCTTGTGTGAGTAAGTGTTTGGATGATGATGCCTTAGGTAGGTGTTGAGATGGGATTCTTAACTACCTTAGAGACATGTATGATTTCCTCCATGAGGTTGTTTACTTAAACCGCTTACTTGTGCAATATATGTGTTTGTATTCCTATTTATGTAGTGCTTTAAAACATGCTTTATAACATGCTTTATGACATACTTGTTAACATGCTTAAATTACTTTGTTTATTATGCTTTACTTCACATGCTATGAATAAGGATTGATTAAGTTTGTGACTATGTTTATAGTCCAGACAATGGGTACCAGACTTGAGATCGTGGTTGAGATTCATTTCGCCACGTAGGATGTGTTTGACGAACTCGAATCGTACGTCAGTTGGCGACAGTGGTTAGGCCACGCGAAGTGCTTATGCACTTCATGTCGTTCAGCTGATTATGCGCTCGAACTAGTCAAGCTCGTCAAGTAACCCGATATGTCTTATGTATATTCACCATGTTTGGTCGCTACTGCTTGAACCTAGGGTACCAAACTTACCAATGAAATTCCGTTAACCATGGTACCTCGATCCACTAAGACTCATGAGTCGGGCATGGTGGTATGGGACACCGTGGTCAAGCTGTCGGCCTACGCTGGGGCCACGTGCCTCCCCGTAGTGACCAGTGAGCAACCAGACTCGTGAGCCGATTATGGTGGTATGGGACACTATATTCGTGCTGTCGGCATACATTGATAAGGTGATGGGGGGAGCGGTGTAACCTTTATGCGTAGCCCTTTGTAGTGACCTCGAGCATACTCTGAATTTGCGGTGAGGCGATGAGTTTTGCCGCAGTGTATAGAGTATGAACTAGGCCTTTATTTGTATAGTGATGAACCGTTAAAAAGGTGATGGGGGAGTGGTGTAACCTTTGTGCGTAACAGCCCTGACAACCTTTGCGGTGACCTAGAAACATACTATCGTATGAGATTAACTAGGACTGACGACCCTAGAATGGATCATGTTTGGGAATGATACAAGGGAGGTGCATTAGTTTTCCAATATTTCTGTTTGAAATGGACTAATAACTACTCGGTAATCATGCTCATCATCGCACTGCATGTGCCTGGTAGATGTGGAGCACTGAGGGATGATCGCATTCGCGAATGTAAGATGGTGTCGCATGAGGGTAGTTTGGCAAGGGCATTCATCATGTCATTTCATACTTGCATTTAATAAGAGTAGTTAGGATTGTTTGATTGTACTGCTTTATCATTACTGCTTGACTGAATTGATAACATGTTAACCTATGCTTTATTGTTCCACTGAGTTAGTTACTTACTCCCACGTTACGAGACGGTGTTGTACACACCAACCAGACTCTATCTCAGGTATAGATGATACGTCGATTTAGGAGGCGGAGCCAGACTACGATGAGGACCAGGACGAGTTCTCATACATGCAGTACTCTGACGGCTTTGCTTAGGCCGACTGGATCGCGGGGATTTCAGGATTTATCTTTTAGTTATATTTTGACCTTTTGATTCAGAAACAATACATGTATATGGATACTCAGTTAGTGTTCATACTCTGGAGATCATGATGGTTTTGTTTCCTTACATACCTTATATATACAGTTTCAGTCTTCCGCTTGCCTTTGTACAATTGATCTGGAGTATGAATTACTGTTTTGGTATAATTTCATTCATGTTTATTGCACTGACACAGACAACATTCAATCTTCATCATCTATGTTGCATAAGTGATGTTGTGGAACTCGAGAGTTGAGTTGCTACTCGACCCTCGAATTTCAGGGCGTTACAAGTTGGTATCAGGGCATGATTTTGATTAAACCGGACCTGAGTTATGTTCCCACGACGTACGCTGACACTTTGACTTATGAGGGTGTGAGAAAAATATAGAAACAGTCCTAGGTTTTCCTGATTTCGCCATTTGGTGAAGTTCATCGAAAACGAGCATTTTGATCGAGTTCGTACTCAATCTTGATCGCACGAGTCAATCCCAAATCACTTCTAGACCATCTATTGATGTGTCTAGATCACAATACTCCTCATTCCAGCAATTAAACATCTGTAAATTCAAGTATGTATCCGAAAGTGCCCGAAACTACCTGAAATTGAGCGAATCGAGGTCGGGGGCCTACCCACATCAAACTAGGGGTACCTAGGGTGGGACCCAGGGTTTTTTGGGGTCTAGGGGACATGAGGATCTCACCCATGGGGCGGGCCCTCAAAATTTGGAAAGTTGATCGGCGAGGCCCTTGCCCGGTCGGTGAGGCCTTGCCAGTTTCTGAGCTGGGCTGGGCCCGCTGCTCGGGCTGATCGCATTGGGAGGTCTGATAACCCCCCTAACATAGCTCCTGTTCACTTCCAATCACCCAAAACCCTACTTCCTTCACAAACCCTCCCTCCAAGCCATTTTTCTCTCTTAACCTAGTGCCCTCTCTTCAAAATCGCCCTTCTAATCATCCTCCCTGCTGATTTCAACCACAACCTACCCATTCCCATCGTCCACAGTAGTCCTTCCCTCCCTTCCCTCTCTGTTTCTCTCATTTGGACTCCCACACGCCCCTTTGAAGCTCAAAAAATCGTGTGAGTTTTCTCACCCATCTTACCTCTCCATTTTCCTTCCCCATTCACTGTTCTTTGGGCCTCTACAATGCCTGTTGTCATGCCCCGAACTCGGAGACCGGGCTCACAAGATTCCCGATCGCCGAATCCGGCGCCGACAGCCTACGAGTACCCCATTCTCGGCTCTCGGCACCCATATACCAGGTTTCGATCCTGAGATACTACAAGGAGGATTTCTAATAATCCATTTGATTCGTAATGAGCATAACCACAAGAATAACCCACGAACAATAACCACAAGAATACCACCATAAAATCCACTATGATCAAAAACTTTGAGTACAAGGTGTATAAAAGGAAATACAAGATAGTGCAAATACAAAAAACTCTAAAAGCTCGACTGCACGCTCCAACTGTGTCGAAGCTATGGCTGCATCCTGGTGTCACCTGCACGCATCAATCATTCATAAGCTTATGAAAGCTTAGAGGGCAGTGTAAGTGTGTGCAAACGTGCTCAGAATGCAAGGTCAGAGTGATGTAGAATCATGTTGATGAGTATGTAAATGCAACCAGCCGTACCAAGGCTATGCAGTACAAGATATGAATGCTATCGGCCATAATAAGGCCATGCGATGCAACATGTAGGTCAAGCATGCCAACCCTCATACCAATGCAACTCCTCACTAGGGCACCAAATCAGTACAGTTCTCAGTATGGATAATCACCGGGGTTCAGTACACTCCAAATGGCACTGTCTCTCTCCAAGCAACACAGTCCAAGTGAGCGTAAGAAACCTCACTATCCGCTTGGCTAATAGTCAGCCAATACCTATCCAGCACGTCGATAGCGAACCCATTTCCGAGCTGGTCAAACTCAGCCTAGTAATGCCCCCTGCTCTGGGGCGAGTAAGGCCACCACTCCTTTCCAACCGACCACGACACGGTGGGAGACGCGGCTTTCTGGTATTCGGCCCTCGTACGCTCGTATATCCACTCGGTCTCGACGTTGGAGTCATCCTCTGGTACTATCGGGTTCAGGGACTCTCACCCAGGGACATCTATGGCGCCCCAATTACTTGGAACAAGATTTTTTGGTATCCAACCAGCCACCCATGATGTGTCTGTGGAGGCTATGGCCCCGATGTCGCTAGGGTATATCACAATCACACGAATGCAAGTGCATGTATCACACTATCAGTCATGCAACCATCCTGCATGTGGCACGCGCTAATGTAGGCAACTCCACCTATCAGGGAGCCCATAAACAACTGCACAAGGTATATGCTATGATCGCCATTACTCCTCATACCAAGCATACATATGATGCGTATGATCATGAATCATGTATCTATACTAAACATGTTATATAGTGATGGGCTTGTGCATAACGGATATGGGCCTAGACGGCCTACTCACTACAAGTATGGGCCCATCCATGGGCCTTAGGGAGTGTGACAATGTGGACATTTAACCAACATTATCCTTACAATGTGGATGTCAAACCAACATTGTTCCCAAGGCACTACTTATTATAAACATCATTATCTACACCACGAAGGGATCACACATTGCAATGGACCTAATTGCACCCGATTGGGCCTTGAGTATATCAATTGGGCCGTATCATATGGGCCTTATATTCATCAAGTGGGCCGTATCATTGGACCGCACCAACGGGCCTTACGTACATTGCAATGGGCCATAACCCATGGGCTTTGCATATATCTCATTAGTCACATAACATGGGTCTCAAATATAACAAGGTGGGCCTAATCATATGGGCCTTAACACATCAACCCATATGTATCCAAGTGGGCCTCCATAATGAGCCTAAAAATACATCAAGATGGGCCTAAACACATCAACCCATATGTATCCAAGTGGGCCTCCATAATGAGCCCTAAAATACATCAAGATGGGCCCAAACACATGGGCCCATAATTGCCAAAGTGAGCCTCATGTGAGACCTGCCATAATGTTTATTTTCCTATCCAATCTGTTGATAAGGTCACATGAGTAGGGGGCCCACCATAATATTTATTTTCCATCCGCCTGTTGATAAGGCCATGTGGCAAGGGGCCCACCAAAATATTTATTTGAAATCCAACCTATTCATACGGTTACGGGACCAGGGCCCACCGTGATATTTACTTGCCATCAAACCTGTTCATATGGTCACATAGACCAGGGATCCACGGTGATGTTTATTTCCATCCAACCCATTCCAAAGGTCATGTGGACCAAAGTAGGGCCCACTGAGATGTGGTTCACAAATCCGGCCCACCCATTAGGTGTGTCCCACTTGGCTGAGGGTTCAGACCAAATTTCATCCGCATCTAAATTTCAGGTAGGCCCCACCATGTGATTTTATATGTTTTAGGCATGCTTTCACATGATTTTATATGGTATGGCTCACCTGAGTTCCGTATACGGCTGATTTTTGGGTGGTCCATAGCCAGGGGGGAGGCCCACCCAATGCACGGTGTTGATTTTCGACACGCATCATGGTGGGACCCACAACTGGGCTGTGAGGCCCAGCCCGTCCGTCCGCCAGCGGCCAGCGCAGGCGCTTTTTTTTTTGGGGCCCACCGAGATGTGATTCACAATCCAGCCCACCCATTGTGTGTGTCCCACTTTTCTGGCCGTCCAGACCGAGTTTCAGCTGCATCCAAACTTCAGGTGGGTCCCACCGAGTACTTTTATATGTTCTGGCATGTCTTTACATGGTTTTAGAGGGTATGGCCCACCCGGTGATCAGATCACCTTATGATTTTAGCTCAACGCCTAAAATGATCTGAAGAACAGAATGGACGGCGTGGATCAGCCTCATACATCAAGGTGGGGCCTGCATGAGCAGCCCACCCCAAAAGTAAATTTTTTTTCCTTTTTTTTTTTTGTAAGTACACAGCATGTCAGTACACAACTCCATGTTAGCCATCCCTGCTCGTCCAACATCCAGGGAAGCTGGACGGCGTGGATAGACGCAGACATCAGTGTGGGCCCCACGTGTTCGTGGCCCACAAGTCAAGGTGGGTTCCACACGCACGTGGCCCACCCTTTGGATCAACAAGGTATTTGTGTTTTCCTTCATCTTGACCGTCCAATTGACCTATTGCAAGGTGGGCCTCACGATCGGACGGTTAAGATTCTCTTGCACATAGTGGCCACATCACACCAAAGAAAGAGAGAGATAGAGAGAGAGAAAATCGGTGAGATAGAGGGGAGGGTGCCCGTCACTATGGGCCCTCCATAGTTACAACACATACATCAAGTTGGTCCCACAACAAGTGGGCCCTTAAGAATTGAAATGAAGGATGATCACCCACCTTATTGCCCTTTTCCTTGCTCCTTAAGCCTCCTTAGCTCCTTTGCTTGGGTTTTAACGGTGCAGATGATGATTGGACGGTCAAGATGGAAGATGAGGAGGTGGGCCACACTTAAAAATTTTTAGGAGATTAGGTTGCTTAGAGGAGGCTTGGATGTGTGAGAGGGAGGGAATGAGAGAATGAGAGAGAGAGAAAGAAATAAAATAAAGAAAGAAGGGATGGAGGGAGTGGTGTGATGATGTAATGGGTAAGGGTGACTTTGAAAAATGGGAGAGAGAGTTGACTTTGAGTAAAGGAGGCATGGGTTGTTGTACTTGGGTATGGAGTGACTTAACATTGATTGATTGATGGATTGATGGGACATATCGTGAAGATTCCCTCGAGATTCACAACGTGCGGCATTTCTTCGAACCGAATACTGACCCGTATCTCCTGGATTGGGTATCGGTTCGGTGCACGAGTCATGGCGTTAGAACCGCAGCAACGATGCGGTCGCCAAGATACAGGTTTCAGGTCGAGCTGACTTCGGCATGCAGGACTCGGATTAGGATTGCGCGCAACGTCAGAAACGGGTTGAGGATTGGCGAAATTCGACGGGAAGGATCGCGAAGTCCTACAGAATGGTACAGTCTAGGTTACGAGTCTTACACCTGTTGAGCCTCCTATCCATGGAGAACCCACATTTTCAGTCCCTTCTCTCTTTTTCCTTCATTTTCATGGCCCTTTTTGAAGTCATTACGACCATTTTATCCATCTCCACCATCCTCTCTCTGATGGGCAAGAGAAAGAGTGCCGCTGATGAGGCTGAGCCTAGTCGCCCTACACAATCAAGACAACCAAGAGACACCGCCGCTAGCTCGAGCTTTGCCCGGGAATTTTGAACGAAGTGGGACCTCGATCCCCGGATCCCAGCTGAATGAGCTCAGTTGGCGGCACTACCTCATGGAGTGTATAAGGACCATAGGGTTCTCTTTGAAGCCCAGGTGGATGGACGGCTCTTCGGGGAATACTACTTGTTCGAGTAAGTGGAGGCGGCCCACTAAGGTCCGCTATTTGAGGCCAGAGGTCACGCTAATCCTGGTACTGTCAGAGCCTTCTACACCAACATTCGTGAGCCTACACTGAAACCTTTGCAGTTCCAGCTCTTGGTTGGGATGGATCTGTTTGTCACTGTTGATGTGAGAGTGATTGCGCGGCTTATGAATATGCCTCTTGGTGACGTACATGCTAGCGAGCAGAATCTGGGGACTGTTCGTGAAAAGGATCGTCTCACACGATACCTTTGTGGTGGCCGACTAGCTGAGTGGCAGCCGAACAAAAGCCTGCTTGCATCCCACATGTTAGACGACTTCCGCCTATTACATTATATCTTCACGTACAACCTCTACCCCAGGCACAGTTATCGTAGCAAGTGCACGCGACTCATGGTAGACTTTTTTACCAAGTGGGGCAGGGGGCGAACTTATGTGTGCCTACATTCGTGTTGTGACAGATTGTAAATATTGCACACTCCACCAGGAGCTTTGATTCGCTTCCCTTCGGCCGACTCATATGCAAGATTGCACGGGAGTTTGGCTATAGTCTGGGGGTGGAAAGACCAGCACCGATCCACCAAATCGACGAAAGTACTCTCCATCAGATGGAACTTGGGGCACGGCGATGATGGGCCCGACATGAGGAGAGTGAGGACAAAATGGAGAGTGAAGAAGACGAAGGTGAAGATGGGAGTGGCAATGAAATAGAAGAAGAAGAAGAGGAACCTGAGGCCCAGGATACAGAGGAGATTCACCTCCTGCGACTCAGGAGCAGGGCACCGATCGGGCTTCCATAGATGCACGTTTAGCCCGTCTCGAGGAGGGCCAAGCCGCCCTGCAACAGGAAGTTGGGCGGGTCCAAACCAAGCTCAGCAAGGTGTCTCGCACCTTGAAGGCCATCCTGTGCTGTCTACAGGACAAGAATGCTCATCCTCCATCGCCTGATTCGGATGCTTAGTCATCTAAGTTGTTGTTTGTGGTTATTTTGGTTACCGCATTAGGCGGTTTATGCTTTCATGTTGATGATGTAGTAGTTAGTAGTATATTTTAAGTGTTTGATGTTGTGGATATAATTGGCTCACATGTAATTTCTATCATGATTAATGTAACTCTGTAGTTCATGTATTATGACAATTTTGGGTAAATGAAAAGCATGCAGCCTCTTTTGTTATGAGATGTGTGGAATGCTTAAAGTGCTTGTATAATGTGTTGCTATGCTTTATCTCATATACGTTGTACCCTATGTTGTATAGGGCATGCCGTGGCGGTATACACGGAGCACGACATACCTCCTTCTCACTGGCTCGATGGACCAGACTCCTTCTGGTAGAGGTGGTCCTATGGACTGAGGGTTAGACTCTAATCAGCCTCCTGCTAGTCCTACTGGTGGACTGCCACCTTATATACCCCCGGTTCGTGAGCAGCACCTGACATCCTCATCTACACAGCATGACCCACAAGCTGCTCCACCTCCTGACAAATTTGAGCAGTTGATGTTGATGATGCATCAGCAGCAGCAGCAGCAGCAGCAGCAGCTTATGGCCACTATTTCCGAGGCCTTGTCTCAGGGTGGGAGTGTGACTCCACCTCCGACATCTACACGTCCTGCTGAGCATACAGAGCCTCCTGCTCAGTTTGAGGATGTGCCTCTGCCCACGCCTGCTGTACCCCCTACTGGAGATGTCGGTACTCATGGCCTACTCGAGCGATTCCAGCGCTTGAGGCCTCCCACATTAACGGGTTCTCACAGACCCGAGGAGGCTGAGTTTTGGCTAGACCGCATCTCTAAGATGCTACGGATGCTGCACTGTACTGAGGCAGAGCAGGTCGAGTTGACCACTTTCATGTTCGAGAGGGAGGCCAGTCTGTGGTGGGACAGTGTGCTGCGGTCTATCGCAGCGGACTATGTGTGGACTTGGGCAGCATTTGAGTTCCGGTTCCACAAGAAATATTACCCGTAGACCTACAGAAACGAGCGGGAGGATGAGTTTTTACGCCTCAGGCAGGGAGGCATGACTGTTACTGAGTACGAGCATCGCTTCACCGAGTTGGGCCGCTTTGTCCCGACCATCCTTGTTGATGAGCATATACGGATGCGTCATTTTTCTGGGGGTTTGCACTTGATATACGGTCGAAGATGTGTTGTATCAGTATACATTCTTACACGGAGTTGGTTCACATGTCTATGATGGCCGAGCAGGATGTTGATCGGCTGACACGTTCTCGTGGTACTATGGTTACGAGACCATGACCAGAGATGCAGAGCAGGCCTTTCTTAGGCAAGAGACCTCGTATCGACTCTCCCCGCAGGGCCGCGGCGCCAGTAGTTCCGATGTGGCGCCCAGGAGTGACCTGTTCTTTCTGCAGGAAACTGGGTTATCCTACAGAGAGCTATTTTTCACATATGAGGGCTAGCGGGTTCTCATTACCGTAGAGGCTGGATCGCCCTCACCCTCAGGCCATATCAGCTCCACCTCTACAGATTGCCCCTGCTCATCCTTCCTTCCGATCTCCTGTATCACGCTTCAGGCCGCCTCAACGGCCCTTGGTTCCACAGCTGAACCGTCAGCAGAAGGCTCAAGTACATATGCTGGTTGCTGAGGCACCTGAGATGTCGATTACGGCCCCGATGGCTTTTGAGGGTACGACCCACATTCACGGTACTTCCGTCTCCTTGTTGGTGGACACTGGGTCCACTACTTCTATTATTTCATATGGGGCAGTTAAGCGTCTAGCTTTACGTACTACTCCCACGAAGGGAATGAGACTCACTACGGCTACTGGGACTTTTTCGGATGTCACACGGGTATGTGAGGGTTGCTCCGTGGATTTGGGTAGCAGGGCAGTGCTCGTCAACCTCATTGTTGCTCCGCTATGGCACTACGACATTATCCTCGGTATGAACTGGCTCACTAAGATGAGGGCAGAGATAGATTGTGATACTCGGGTCGTGAAGGCCTATGGATCTGACGGCACAGCTTTCACGTTTCCAGTGCAGGTCAGTTGGCCCTGCCGTGTTGAGTGTTATACTGCCTTATTAGCGCCGATTGATGGTCCGATATTAGAAGATACGTTAGTGGTTCAGGAGTTTACAGATGTGTTTAAGATGATTCCTGGTTTGCCTCTTCGGCGCGAGATCGACTTCACCATTGATCTTACACCTGGTGCGACACCTATCTCATTACCGACTTATCGTATGCCTCCATGTGAGATGGAGGAACTGCGGAGACAGATTAACGAGCTAGTAGAGAAGGGTTTCATATTACCTAGTGTGTCTCCTTGGGGAGCACCTGTCTTATTTGTGAAGAAGAAGGACGGGACGCTACGGTTATGTATTGATTACCGTAGGTTGAACCAGGTCACGGTGAAGAACAAGTATCCTTTGCCCAGGATAGATGATCTGTTTGATCAGTTGAAGGGGGCGAAGTATTTTTCGAAGATTGATCTGCAGTCAAGGTATCATCAGTTGCGCGTCAGAGATGAGGACGTGCAGAAGACGACTTTCAGGACATGCTTTGGGCACTACGATTTTTTAGTGATGTCGTTCGGTCTTACGAACGCACCGGCCGTGTTCATGGACCTGATGAACCGAGTACTTCAACCATTCCTATACCGATTCGTCATCGTCTTTATTAATGACATTCTGATATACTCTACGAGTCGGGAGGAGCACGAGGAGCACCTGAGAGCGGTGTTAGATAAGTTGAAGAAGAACCAGTTGTTCGCGCAGTATAAGAAGTGCGACTTCTTGCAGGAGGAGGTCAAGTTCCTCGGACATGTGGTGTCTAAGGATAGGATAGCAGTGGACCTTGTTATGGTAGCCATGGTTCAGGATTGGCAGCAGCCTGGCTCGGTTACCGAGGTGAGGAGTTTTCTTGATCTGGTAGGGTACTATAAACACTTTATTCGAGATTTCTCGAAGATTGCCAGGCCGTTGTCTCAGTTGACACGGAAGGATCTAAAGTTCGCCTGGAATGAGAAGGCGGAAGCAGCTTTCAAGGAGCTGAAGGACAGGTTGACGCCCGCCCCTGTGCTAGTATTACCAGAGAAAGGGGTGAAGTACACGATATAAACTGATGCTTCTCGTGTTGGTTTGGGTTGTGTCCTTATGTAGAAGGACATGGTGATTGCGTATGCCTCGAGACAATTAAGGAAGCATGAGGAGAATTACCCTACACACGACCTGGAGTTGGCAGCTGTCATCTTTGCATTGAAGCTCTGAAGACATTACCTTTATAGAGAGGAGTTCGAGCTTTTCTGCGACCACAAGAGCCTTAAGTACATATTCACGCAGCGAGACTTGAATATGAGACAACACCGATGGATGGAGACCTTGAAGGACTTCAAGTTTAAGGTTTCCTACCATCTGGGCAAGGCGAACCTTGTGGCAGACGCGTTGAGCCGCAAGAAGGTTATAGCATTTGTGGCTCCGTTGATGATAGCAGAGTGGGACATGGTTGAGTTCGTGCGGGACTTCGAGCAGAGACTCACCGTGGAGGAGCCATTTGAGTGTGTTGCGCACGTTTGGGTGCGACTACTTGTTAATGACAGGATCGTTGAGGCCCAGAAGGGCGATGTGCTATTGTCTGAGCTTCGAGAGCAAGCTAGCGACACCGAGGACTCTGAGTGGAGAGTTGATTCAGATGGGGGTCTACGATTCCGTGGCCGCCTATGCGTTCCTGACATACCTGACTTGAGACATGAGCTTCTCGAGTTTGTCCATAACTCGAAGCTTGCGATGCATCCTGGTAGCACGAAGATGTACCAGGATATGAGATGGTCGTATTGGTGGGATAATATGAAGGCCCACATGGCTGAGTTCGTTTCTCGTTGTCTGACGTGCCAGTAGGTCAAGGCAGAACATCGCTGACCTCCTGGACTGCTTCAGCCCATGCCCATAGCAGAATGGAAGTGGGACTTCATTTCCATGGATTTCATATCGGGATGCCGAAGACGAGGAAGGGACATGATTCCATCTAGGTGATTATGGACCGGTTGACCAAATTGGCCCATTTTCTCCCTATCAGAGTCACGAATTCTGCATACGAGCAGGCTAGATTGTACATCAGAGAGATCGTCCGTCTTCATGGAGTTCCTTTAGAGATTGTGTCAGACAAAGACACTCAGTTCACATCTATCTTCTGGACTCGTATCCAGGAAGCGATGGGTGTAAAGTTGAAGTTCAGTATGCGTTTCATCCTCAGACTGACGGCAGACAGAGCGGGTGAATCAGATTCTGGAGGATATGTTACGAGCATATGTGTTGGACTTCAAGGACAGTTGGGATGACTGTCTTCCTTATGCAGAGTTTACCTACAACAACAGCTTTCAGGCGAGTATTGGTATGACGCCATATGAGGCCCTGTATGGTCGTCCTTGCAGAGCACCACATTGTTGGGCTGAGGTTGGCAAGCGTAGTCTGATTGGGCCAGAGTTGGTACAGGCGACCACAGAGAAGGTTGACATTATTAGGCATTGACTTCTTACAGCGCGGAGCAGGCAGAAGAGTTACGCCGATACGAGGTGGCAACCGCTTGAGTTCGAGGTCGGAGATCATGTATTCCTCTGAGTTTCCCCTATAAAGGGAGTCCTTCGGTTTGGGAAGAAGGGGAAGCTCACACCGAGGTTTATCGGTCCATTTCAGATCCTTGATCGAGTGCGTGCTATGGCATATCATCTCGCTTTGCCCACACCACTTGCGACTGTACATAACGTATTTCATGTATCTATGCTGAAGAAGTATATTCCTGATCCTTCACACATTATCAGCTGGGAGCAGGTACAGTCGAGCGAGGATGCTACATATGAGCTGCGTCCGACGCGTGTACTTAACAGGAAGGAGCAGGTACTGTGTAGCAAGGTCATTCCACTTGTGAAGGTACTATGCACGCATCATCAGAAGAGGAGGCTATGTGGGAGACAGAAGCCGAGGTCAGAAAGAACTACCCTCAGATTCTCGAGGAGTACAAAAAGGTATAAATTTTGAGGATGAAATTTTTGGTTAAGGGGGGTAGATTGTAATGTAACGCCCTGAAAATCGGGGGTCGAGCATAAACTCAACTCCCGAGTTCCAGAACATCACTTATGCAACAAAATGAATGATGATTGAATGTTGACTGTATTTGTGCATTAAACATGAGTGAGATTAAGCCAAAACAGCATATCATACTCCAGAGATAGTTAAATTGCAAGCGGAAGACGATGATAGATAGATAAAATATATAAACTGTGATGAGTCTCCAGAGTGTGATAACATTGCTAGGTTAAATAATTACAAGTACAGTTCTAAAATATACCAACTGTGTAAGTGTAATATCTTTTATCCCAAGTACCATAGCCCCGTCAATGCAAGCACTGTGTCTTCGAGACTCGTCGAGAGTTACATGATAGGAGAACTCCTCCTCATCACCATAGAAGTAGTCCGGCTCTGCTTCATAAGCATCGCCATCATCTGAAATTTAACAAATCTGGTTGGTGTGTACAACACCGTCCCGTAACGTGGGAGTGAGTGATCAACTCAGTGGAACAGTAAAGCATAGGTTAACATGTTATCAATTCAATCAAGCAGTAATGATAAAGCAGTAAAAATTAAACAATTCTAACTACTCTTATTAAGTGCGAGAATGAAATGACATGATGCTGTATGCCCTTGCCAAACCACCCTCATGCGACATCATCTTACGTTCGCGAATGCTTAACTCCCTCAGTGCGCCACATCTACTAAGCACATGCGGTGCGATGATGATCATGATTACCGAGTTATTATTAGTCCATTTCAAACAGCAGTATTGGGAAACTAAGGTACCTCCCTTGTATCATTCCCAAACATGATCCATTCTAGGGTCGTCAGTCCTAGTTAATCTCATACGATATTATGGTTTGAGAGGCGTAGCGAAGGCATCATAAAGGGCTCGTCACCCATCAGCACGGATACAGATCTCACCGTATGCAGCTCAATTGCTGACCGTCAGCTCGAGTACAGGTCTCACCGTACTCGGCTCAATCACTAGCCATTAGCTCGAGTACAGGTCTCACCGTACTCGGCTCAACTCATACTCTAGTTGCTGTGAAAGACTCGTCGCCAATCACAGACCCTTAGAGTATATTCGAAGATACTACAGAGGACTCGTCGCCCGTCAGCACGAGCACAGGTCTCACCGTACTCGGCTCTCGCCGTAAGTATCGACAGCTCGAATATAGTGTCCCATACCACCATAATCGGCTCACGAGTCTGGTTGCTCACTGGTCACTACGGGGAGGCACGTGGCCCCGGCCGTAGGCCGACAAATTTCACCACGGTGTCCCATACCACCATGCCCGGCTCATGAGTCTTAGCGGATTGAGGTACCATGGTTAAAAGGGATTTCACTGGTAAGTTTGGTACCCTAGGTTCAGGCAGTAGCGACTAAACATGGTGAGCATACATAAGACAGATCGGGTTACTTGACGAGCTCGGCTAACTCGAGCGCACAACAAGTTGAACGACATGAAGTGCATAAGCACTTCACGTGGCCAACCACTATCGCCAACCGAAGTACGACTCGGGTTCGTCGAACACATCTCACGTGGCAAATGAATCGTAGCCACGAATTTAATTTTGGTACCGATTGTCTGGACTATAATCATAGCCCCAAACATGATAACTTGCAGATAGATAAAGCAGTAATGGATCAAGATTCCACTCATACAATCAAGGTATGGTATTATCCGTTTAGGGCTGCCAGGGTTGTTGCACGCACTCGTTGCACCGCTCCCCCATCACCCATGATGGATCATACAACGTAAATATAAATTTAAACATATGCATTACATAGTTATAATCATAAAGCAGTTGAGCATGTTATGAATCACAACACAAGCATGAGTTTATACATGTTCAATTCCTAATCACACAACAATCCAAGGAGATCATACACATAGTTAAAAGAGGTTGAGAATCATATCTCAACACCCTTATACATTACAATTTGCTAACTACTACTCATTCAGACATTTCAAGAAACACTTAAACAAACATGCATCAACATACATGACATATGTCGATCACATAGGCATTAGGCCAAATCCTTTCACTAGGGAGTTGCCCCAATCATAACACGCGTACACCCACGACGAAATTCATGGCAAGCAGGAATCCAAGTTCCATATTCATTCAGCTATTTCCACAAACACTTGGGCCACACATTTTAGCATATATGGTGTCTATTGGCCGTGGCGTGATTTAGGGCAAATCCTTTCGTCAAAAGGGTATCGCCAATACAACAATGATGAATCCATGACAATTAGTCATGGCGAGCACGAATGAGGATTCTATACTCATTCAGTCATTTTCACAAACACTTAGAATACACTAATACAACATACATGGTGTATGTTAGCAAAACATGTATTAGGGCTATCCTTTAGCCAAGTGAGTATTTTATCCATGTATAATATATTACTACAACAAATAATCATGATAAATGCATCTCCAAAATTTATACGTATACAGTATTTTCTAGAATACGCATTTTCAACATACATACTATATACAAGCAAACATGTATTACGGCGGTTCCCTTCGCCAAGCAATTATTTTATACGCACATAATATATTTATACAACAATTAATCATGACAAATACATCGCTAAAATATACATGTATACGGTACTTCTTACAATACCGTATTTCTACATACATAGTGTTTATTAGTAAACGTGTATTTAGGCGAATCCTTTCGCCAAATAAGTATTTTATCCATACGTCATATATCCATACGAAAAATAAACATGTCAAATACATTTCCATAAAAAATATGTATACGGTATTTTATACGAATACCTAGAGTATGTGAAATTCCAAATTCTACAATTCTAATCGAAACTGAAAATGGAAAGCACTTTGTACATGTGCAATTGCATGCAGATCATGAATCTATCATTATCTGACATTGAAAGCGTTGAAAACCATAACCTATACACCTAAAGTCCGCACCTTGTGTCGTAGAATCGTAACGGAGTTGATAGGTTCGCTAAGGTTCCGTATACGGGAGTTTGACAGCTTAAAGAACGAAACAGGTTAGCTATTTCATAACCTACAACCTACACAACCCTAAAACAGATTAGGGTTAGGGTTTCTTACCTAGAAACGACGCCGGAATCGCCGGAAAAGCGATGAGAATCAGGCGGTGGAGCCCGAATAGCGGCAGGGAATAGCAGCAGGGAGTTCCTCCCACATCTCCCTCACTTTCTCTCTCTTTTCTCTCTCTCAAATCCAAATTCGTATGGCTGGAATGGGAGAGGGTTTAAGGTCCTTTTATAGCCTAAAACCTTTCCAAAATAGACTCAAGTTCAAGGGTTATTGCTATTATAAGCATTTCGGCGATGTTCCAGCTCAAAAGAGTGTTTCTGGTGGCCCCCCTTGAGCCAAACGTCAGACTTAAGCTCACCACACATGGATCTATGTGGGATTACGTTTTCGACTCGATCGGATTCCCAGATCGCACGTGGCGGACCACTTTCAGTTCAACGGTCAGTGGGCCACGATCCGAAATTCCAAGCACATGTAAATGTTCCTAAAATTTTTCTTAATCCGAGGGTGTAATTTAGTCTGATTCTGACGGTCTGGTTGCTTAATACTGATGCGCAAGCAAGTGGTGCCAGATCACTATTCCAGATATTTATTTTGTAAAGGGAATAGTGTTTTTCACACACTCTCGCTCCGAACTCAAGCGAACAGCCGTGGGACATCGGCTGGATTTGATTTCCGAGATGGTTGTCAAGCCCAGCGAGGCGGTCCTAAGTCCTTAACTTCGTATTGTTCGGACTCCCGATGTGCGGTCCAGATCAGATACGGAGTTTTGAGATGCTCCCGAGAGCAGCCGGGTAATGATTTGATCCTATATTTTTGGGTAACCTAGCGTCAATGATTCTACAAGTTTTGGGTCTTGCAGATCGTATTTAAAGCGATTCAAATGGATTTCATGGCTAATTTAGTTTAGCACTTAGTTAACTTTGTCAAATTTCTAAAGGATTTAATCCTAAGTGATTTCCGTCTGAGGTAGTATTTAGTCCTTTGCAGTTTGTATCTAAAGTCATCCAAGTTATACTACTTAGCTAGTTTAAGATAGTGTCTAGGGTGAAGGTGCTTTGAGAAATTGAAAGCACAAGGTAATGAAGGGTGGGATTTGTGAAGAAAATGGTTTGAAAAGAGATTTGAGGCTTTAATTGAGCGTTTAAGAAGTTAAACCTGTATTAGGATTGATCCATTGCCTAAGGACGTCTAATCCCAGGTTGGCAAAAATCTGGGGTGTTACATGTAACGACTCGAAAATTTCCGTACAATGGCCCGAGTACTACCTCGGCCAGAAATCACTTAGGATTAAATCCTCTAGAAAATTTACAAAGTTAACTAAGTGCTAAACTAGATTAGCCATGAAATCCATTTGAATCGCTTTAAATACGATCTGCAAGACTCAAAACTTATAGAATCATTGACGCTAGGTTACCCTAAAATCTAGGATCAAACTCATTACCCAACTGCTCTCGGGAGCACATTGAAACTCCGTATCAGGTCTAGACCGCACATCGGAAGTCCGAATAATACGAGGTTAAGGACTTAGGACCGCCTCACTGGGCTTGACAACCATCTCGGAAATCAAATCCAGCTAGTGTCCCACGACTATTCGCTTGAGTCCGGAGCGTGGAAGTGTGGAAACACTTGTTTTCTTTACAAAATAAATATCTTGAATAGTAATTTGAGACTTGTTACTTGCGGTCATTTTGTAAGCAACTAGACCGTTAGAATCTGACCCAAATACACCCTCAGATCAGGAAAAATTTCATAAACATATCCATGTACTTGGAATTTCAGATTAGGATCCGCTGACCGTTGAATTGAAACTGGTCCGCCACGCATGATCTGGGAATCCAACTAAAATGAAAACTTAACTTTACCTGGATCCAAGGTTGGTGAGCTTAAGTCCGACCTTTGGCACAAGGAGGCCCGCCAGAAGTCCTTCGTTGAGCTGAAACAATGTCACTTTGATTATAATTTAAGTATACCTTGACTTTAGGTATACTTTGGAGAGTTTTTAAGCTATATAAGGACCTTAGAACCCTCTCTCTCTCACAGCCATACGAATTTGAGAGAAACCCTAGAGAGAGAAGTGAGAAAAGAGAGAGAAAGAGTGAGAGAAGTGGGAGAAACTCCCTGCTACTGTTTCCTGCCAGTACCCAAGCTCCACCACTCCGTTCTTGTTGCTTTCCCGGCGATACCAACTTTGTTTCTAGGTAAGAAATCCTAACCTTAGTCTATTTTGGGGTGTGAAGGTTGTATGTTATGAAATAGCTAACCTATTTCATTCTTTAGGCTACCAAACTGCCGAATACGGAAGCTTGGCAAACCTAGTTGATCCGTTGCGATTCTATGGTATAAGGTGAGGACTTTAGGTGTATAGGTTACGGTTTTCAACGCTTTCAATGTCAGATAGTGATAGATTTATGATCTGCATGCAATTGCACATGTACAAAGTACTTTTTGTTTTCTATTTCGATTAAAGTTGTAGAATATAGAATTTTACATATTCTAGGTATTCGTAGAAAATACCATATACGTATATATTTTGGAAAAGTGTTTGACATGATTATTTGTTGTGTGAATATATGACATATGGATAAAATACTTATTTGGCGAAAGGATTCGCCCTAATACATGTTATGCTAATATACACCATGTATGTAGAAATAGTGTATTGTAGAAAGTACCGTATACGTATATATTTTGAAAGTGTGTTTGACATGATTATTTGCTGTATAAATATATCATATGTGCGTAAAATACTTGCTTGGCGAAGGGACTCGCCCTAATACATGTTTGGCTAACATACACTAAGTATGTTGAAATAGTGTATGCTAAGTGTTTGTGAAAATGCTTGTGTGAGTAAGTGTTTGGATGATGATGCCTTAGGTGGGTGTTGAGATGGGATTCTCAACTACCTTAGAGACATGTATGATTTCCTCCACGAGGTTGTTTACTTAAACCGCTTACTTGTGCAATATATGTGTTTGTATTCCTATTTATGTAGTGCTTTAAAACATGCTTTATAACATGCTTTATGACATACTTGTTAACATGCTTAAATTACTTTGTTTATTGTGCTTTACTCCACATGCTATGAATAAGGATTGATTGAGTTTGGGACTATGTTTATAGTCCAGACAATCGGTACCAGACTTGAGATCATGGTTGAGATTCATTTTGTCACGTAGGATGTGTTTGATGAACCTGAGTCGTACGTCAGTTGGCGACAGTGGTTAGGTCACGCGAAGTGCTTATGCACTTCATATCGTTCGACTGATTGTGCGCTCGAGCTAGTCAGGCTCGTCAAGTGATCAGGGTCAAATATTACATATTAGACCCCGATTATTGCCCTGATTTTACATACATGATAATGTTCAATGCCGGATTTTAATTATATTTTTATTACAGGACGAAATCAGGAGCGTTAATTGAAAAAGAGGATTAAAAGCATGGATTTGATGATCTAAAGCCACCTGAGCACGGGATGGACCCCAGAGAACCAATAATGAAGAGTTTACACGCCTGGGATCTGAGGAAAGCGAGCCAAAGGGGCCCGAAAGGGGTCTAGAATGGAAGATCACATGGTTCCCGCCATCCGATCAGTTCGAAACTTCATACATGTGATAGGGGCCGTAAATCAACCGTACATATTAAATTTCAGCCCTTGAAGATCTCGGGAAGTGTTCCAACGGCTAGATCAGCCCCTTAAATCAGTAAGTGGGGCCCACCTGATAACAGTATATGCCTCAACTTTGGTCCCAACCCATTAATCAGGGAGATAAAGAGAATGGATGTGGTAGATTTCTCGTAAACATCACGGTAGGGCTTGTGGCTTCGGAGAGTGTACACAGTACACTCGCACCAGTGATGCACCGCACCGGCTTGTTTTGGCCAAAAGACCGTGACCGCGCTGACGCAAAATCGATCACGTTAACGCTCTGTCCGATCTTGCGATCGGTTGTGGGTCCACACCATCCATCAACCATAAGATCTGGACCGTCCATCATGTTTGAAGGGGCCCAATCATCAACGTGTAGGTGGCCGAATCTCAAATGAGAGCGAGTATGGAAATCTAACCGTTCAAATGCAGTCGGACGGTGAATCGAAGAAATCAGATGGACCACACCGAAATAACTCCAATCTCAGCAGGTCTGACCGATTTTTCGAGAGGGATCCAATGGACGGAGTGGATTTCTCAAAATAACATCACAGTGGACCCCACCATCTTCGCAGCGGAAGCAGCCCGCGTCCGTTACGCGTTACGCCGTCGGCCGAACGACGGCCGTCGGCCGTTTTGGCCAACGTCAGTAGGCCCCACACGTCACCCGTACGGCTGATCCGAGCCGTCCATCTTGTAGAGGGCCGCGAGCACTACAAACTCATGCTGATATTCCACTCCCATGCGTACACACGTGCGTGATACAGAGGCCACAAAAGGGGTACCCGGCGACGTTCAAATCTGATCTTTTTGAGATTTCTTCTGAGGGCCGCGCCAATGGACCTTCAAAACCACCCATTCTTGACTGAAATTTCGTCCTGAATCCAATGGACGGGGTGGATTTTCCAGAAAACACCTCTGTGGGGCCCACCGATCACGGTTGTGAAAAATTATACTTTGAGTCCTTCTACGACTATGCCACCGATTCCAGCCATCCAGTAGCTATAAAAGGGAAGTTTTGGACGTGGGGAAGGTATTCATATCCAGAGAATTCGAGATCCAGAGCCAGGGAGAGAAGAAAGAGAAGAAAGAGAAGGAGGAAGAGAGAGAGATCGATTGGTTTGGTGTTTTGATTTTATGAATTTTACTTAATATTTTCTATGGATTTTATGGGTCACTAATCTCTCAGCTAGAGCTGAGATGAAGCCCCTAATTTGATCAGCTCTTGTATTGGTTGATTTACTTTGAATTTTAATTAATTTGTTTCTTTCTCTGAGTGGGCTTTATGGGTTTAAATTCCATACTTCTCCATCTATGAACTTGACCAAAGTATATATATGGATGTTGTTTGGATGCTTATTACAGGTGCTTGTGTCTGATCAAGAACAGGTTTCCTATAGAGGAAGGAACAGGGTGCTTTAATGAATTGTACATACTATGTGCCCGACCAAGGACATGGGATGTATTGTTCATGGCATTGCTTAAAGGAATTAGACATTCTGTATGCCCGATTCAGGACACAGACTGTGCTTTCTCTAATAAGTGGTATCAATCTAGATCAAGGTGAATCAACAAACAAAACAAGGGTTAGGATAATTAGGGGTGGATTCGAAAGTCCTAGTGCTCTCTCTCTGATTGAATTTTCTTCCCTGTTCTTAATTATTTTTTCTTAGAATTGTGCTTAGTAATTAGTTCCATTATTTGTTGGATCAGTTAAGGAGAATGATAGATTTGAATTGTGACGTCTAGTCCTCGTGGGAACGATCTCGTAATACGTACCATATCTACATCTGATTCGTATACTTGTGAGTTTAAAAATCATTTAAATCGTGTTGGTTTAAATAAAACATCAAGTTTTTGGCGCCGTTGCCGGGGACTGTTTCGTTCCAAATTGAATTTAGGATTCTCTCTTATCATAATTCATAGTCTTAGGATTTTACTAACTTTAGTTTTGGAATTTTTTTTATTTAATTTTTAGAACTAACCTTTCTGTCTTGTAGGGTCGTTGATAGATATTTTAACTTGGTAACTTCGTCCTAATTTCGTTACTTTCTTTATTTTTTCTAGATTAGGTTTTATCCCCTAGATACTAACTTGTTTGTTTTGTTGTGCAGGTTTTTAACATAGGAACTTCTACTCTGGTAACATCCTTCTAACTTCTCCTTTACCTTCTGTATTGTTGTAGGATTTTGCTTTCTTCTAGGATTAGACTCAGAGTAAGGTTCTACCATGGAATCGTGGGTACATGCATATGCTGAGTTGGATAGGTTTTATTGGGAAATGCCTGAAGGTTGTGGAATTCAACATACACCTCAAGATTTCTCTCCATCGAGAACAGACATTGAGAACCGACTAGAACGTTATGTTCCATTGGTTAATAGGGCCGTATACGATCATAATTATGGGAATGAGGACTATTATCAACCATCATATTCTCCCATGTATGATCAGTATGACTATAACCAGTGGAACCATCAAAACTGGGAAGTTGAACCAACAACATATTGTAATAATTATTCTCTTGGATCCCATACCTTTGAGATCCAACCAGAAACGATCCAAGAGGATTCATGTTTTGATCCAGAACTATTCAACCAACATGTTGCGAAATTGATGAAATCATTAGAAGCACTCAATTCGCGCATTGAAAGGATAGAGGAAGCTCGCTCATCCCAACTACAATCCAATCCAGAAATACAATACGAGGAAAGTGATCCTCACTCGCTTTTAACGAAATCTGGAATTTGGAATGAGGAGCTGGATTCCGTTAATGAGCATATGGTTCAGTTCCCCGATGAGTCGATCTCAATGACTGTTCAAAAGAATGGGGAAGAAACATGGTTGTCTTTCAAATATAATGATGATGACACACCCCACTCACATGACACACTTGAGTTCAATAAAGAGGAAGAGGTTAGTTTATACGAACCTCAACCCAATCTGGAAATAGAGTGTGAGGAAAGCGATCCCATCCCAAGTGTGCACTGCATGGAAGTAGACAATGATGCATATTGGGAAGATGATTATGAATGTGCAACCCAAATTCCCTTCGCATCAATCTCAAATTTGGTCCAAGTCAATGATCAAGATGTACACGAAGTGGTCGGTCATAATGAGCCACTCCCCTCCTCTAACATGTCTGATTTAAAGGTAGAGGACGGGCCCCTCACAACCGACCTTTCTAACTCTTGTGAAACGTATTTGGACCACTCCTCTGAATTTCATGATGATATGATTCGAGAGATGGACGAGCTACTCGATATGACTCTTGAATTTGAAACCACCCAGTTGAGGCCACCATCTGAACTGTTGAATAATGACGATTCATCGTCTCTTCTGAGTAGTATCGATGAACAGAGTCCATACATCAATGCTTCGTATACTGATCTTCAATCTGTCTGTGCAGGGCTGGAGCAAGAGAGCACACCTCCGTTTACCTTCAAAAATGATGGATTCCTCGGGCAGATCATCACGAGCTCTAATGTGGAAAATGAGTCACTCTCAGCTGAATGTCCCAACTCTTTGGATGATTGCTTGGCACACTTTGCAGATTCAGACGATCCCATGTTAAGAGACATAGTGAATGCCTTGCAAAACAATATCTCGGTAGTCATCACTGACCGAGAGGACCCTTACTCTGAAGCCTCTCCTTCCACAGATCCTCACTATTTACCAATAAGGGAGGCGGAGCTAAAAATTGAACCGAAGTCTGCTACTTCGGGATGTGTTGAGACTACGTCACTTTCTGAGAATTTTTCTGACTTTCATTTATGTGTAGTCTCTGATTCACCATGGGATACTAACATCGAAACTTCTTCTGTCGCAGGTGAATCGTATATACTCTGGATACCTCAGGCGAATCAACGACAAATTTTTGATGAGGTACGTAAGTTTCTTTGGAAAGTCAAGCTTCAGGGCGTCCAAGCCTATTGCAAAAATGGCTTTTGGATGATCCTGTTGAGAAATCTACAGAGAAACTTATCAAGATACTGGCCGGAAGAGGAACCTTGCGGCATAACTGAGTAGTTTTTCCCTACTTTCTTAGGACTAGGGTAGTTTCCTTATTGTTGTTTTAAGATAGACGGTAAACTTAGCACTCCTGGGAGGCAACCCAGTCTTTTGTTTTATGCTTTTTTCTAGTTAGTTACTTCAATGTTTGTGGGTACATTACTGCAAACCCTCACGAGACTACAACTCGTCCACTAGGGGTAACCTAGGGGTTTAAAGGCTTGTTGCATGCGCTAAATGCAATCGAGAGCACCTGCGAAAGTGGTATAGGTAGGATCTTCTTTGATTTTTCTTTTTGTTATTTTTACTTCTGTTGATCTCTCTCTTGTGCTAACTCACTTTTAGGATGAAATTTTTTGAGAAAGCTTCTTGATTCTCCATCCAGGTACTATCTTTCCATCACTCATCTTTTATTCTCGTTGTCCCATGTGCATTGCATGCTTATTTCTTTTACATTGAGGACAATGTAGATTTTAGGTTGGGGGTGGGAGATTAGGAGATTAGGTTACCTAATCAGTATTTTCTTGGTCTTGAGCAAAATTTGTGAAAATTTTAAAATTTTTTCTGGAATTTCTGTTGAATTCAAAGTGATTTTGAAGGATAGTTGTGACTCTTGGATTCGGACATTTGCTTGATTTCACAGTTAATTTTAAATTGTTAATCCATGATTAGAAGTTGTAAACATTGATTGAGCCATGATTTCACATATCACATCTCGCTTACACATTAAGTTTTCGGTTCGATAACTGAATGATTAACTTGGTAAAAAGAAGAATTAAAAGGCTAAGTCGCATAATCTTCACCATAGGTTTGCTCCCTATAGGTGCGGATTTGATTCTCCATAGTTGACATAAAAAAAAAAGTGTTAGGTGACAAGTTTTCGCCATAGGTTTGCTCCCTATAGGTGAGAATTTGATTCCCCTCATTTGTGTTACTGCTCATAAAGAAAATCAAAGGCTGGTAAAACGCAAAGTTAATCTGTGAGATAAGTGTTGGTTTCAAGCTTGGTTGTCACGAATTACTAATGATATCATGAAATTGACAATTGGATCTTTTACTGATTGTAAGTCGAGATTATACTTTACACTCGTGGAACTCAATGTTTAGGAATGTTCTAATTGATGGATTAATATTTTAAACTTGATTATGAAATCTGCTGTAAGCTTGATTCCAAGAGAAAAATTCCACACACCAATCATGAATCTTAGAATTCTCACATCTCAGTTATCTGTTCACAAGTCACTTGAATTTACAGGAATTGTCTTTTATTTCTGAAATTATTTTTCGCATGTTTTGCTCGGGACTAGCAAAATGCTGGTTGGGGGTTGTGATCAGGGTCAAATATTACATATTAGACCCCGATTATTGCCCTGATTTTACATACATGATAATGTTTAATGCCGGATTTTAATTATATTTTTATTACAGGACGAAATCAGGAGCGTTAATTGAAAAAGAGGATTAAAAGCATGGATTTGATGATCCAAAGCCACCTGAGCACGGGATGGACCCCAGAGAACCAATAATGAAGAGTTTACACGCCTGGGATCTGAGGAAAGCGAGCCAAAGGGGCCCGAAAGGGGTCCAGAATGGAAGATCACATGGTTCCCGCCATCCGATCAGTTCGAAACTTCATACATGTGATAGGGGCCGTAAATCAACCATACATATTAAATTTCAGCCCTTGAAGATCTCGGGAAGTGTTCCAACGGCTAGATCAGCCCCTTAAATCAGTAAGTGGGGCCCACCTGATAACAGTATATGCCTCAACTTTGGTCCCAACCCATTAATCAGGGAGATAAAGAGAATGGATGGGGTAGATTTCTCATAAACATCACGGTAGGGCTTATGGCTTCGGAGAGTGTACACAGTACACTCGCACCAGCGGTGCACCGCACTGCTATTTCGGTCAAAAAGACCGCTGACCGCGCTCGATGCAAAAATCGGATCAGCGTTAACGCTGTCCGATCTTGCGATCGGTTGTGGGTCCACACCATCCATCAACCAAAAGATCTGGACCGTCCATCATGTTTGAAGTGCCCCAATCATCAACGTGTAGGTGGCCGAATCTCAAATGAGAGCGAGTATGGAAATCTAACCGTTCAAATGCAGTCGGACGGTGAATCGAAGAAATCAGATGGACCACACCGAAATCACTCCAATCTCAGCAGGTCTGACCGATTTTTCGAGAGGGATCCAATGGACGGAGTGGATTTCTCAAAATAACATCACAGTGGACCCCACCATCTTCGCAAGCGGAAGCAGCCCGCGTCCCCTGTTACGCGTCAGCGAACGACCGGCCGCTGGCCGTTTTTGTGAACGTCAGTAGGCCCCACACGTCACCCGTACGGCTGATCCGAGCCGTCCATCTTGTAGAGGGCCACGAGCAATACAAACCCATGCTGATATTCCACTCCCATGCGTACACACGTGCGTGATACAGAGGCCACAAAAGGGGTACCCAGCGATGTTCAAATCTGATCTTTTTGAGATTTCTTCCGTGGGCCGCGCCAATGGACCTTCAAAACCACCCATTCTTGACTGAAATTTCGTCCTGAATCCAATGGACGGGGTGAATTTTCCAGAAAACACCTCTGTGGGGCCCACCGATCACGGTTGCAAAAAATTGTACTCCGAGTCCTTCTACGACTATGCCACCGATTCCAGCCATCCAGCAGCTATAAAAGGGAAGTTTTGGACGTGGGGAAGGTATTCATATCCAGGGAATTCGAGATCCAGAGCCAGGGAGAGAAGAAAGAGAAGAAAGAGAAGGAGGAAGAGAGAGAGATCGATTGGTTTGGTGTTTTGATTTTATAAATTTTACTTAATATTTTCTATGGATTTTATGGGTCACTAATCTCTCAGCTAGAGCTGAGATGAAGCCCCTAATTTGATCAGCTCTTGTATTGGTTGATTTACTTTGAATTTTAATTAATTTGTTTCTTTCTCTGAGTGGGCTTTATGGGTTTAAATTCCATACTTCTCCATCTATGAACTTGACCAAAGTATATATATGGATGTTGTTTGGATGCTTATTACAGGTGCTTGTGTCTGATCAAGAATAGGTTTCCTATAGAGGAAGGAACAGGGTGCTTTAATGAATTGTACATACTATGTGCCCGACCAAGGACATGGGATGTATTGTTCATGGCATTGCTTAAATGAATTAGACATTCTGTATGCCCGATTCACGACACAGACTGTGCTTTCTCTAATAAGTGGTATCAATCTAGATCAAGGTGAATCAACAAATAAAACAAGGGTTAGGATAATTAGGGGTGGATTCGAAAGTCCTAGTGCTCTCTCTCTGATTGAATTTTCTTCCCTGTTCTTAATTATTTTTTCTTAGAATTGTGCTTAGTAATTAGTTCCATTATTTGTTGGATTAGTTAAGGAGAATCATAGATTTGAATTGTGACGTCCAGTCCTCGTGGGAACGATCTCGTAATACGTACCATATCTACATCTGATTCGTATACTTGCGAGTTTAAAAATCATTTAAATCATGTTGGTTTAAATAAAACATCATCAAGTAACCCGATATGTCTCATGTATGTTCACCATGTTTGGTCGCTACTGCTTGAACCTAGGGTACCAAACTTACTAGTTGAATCCTGTTAACCATGGTACCTTGATCCGCTAAGACTCATGAGCCGGGCATGGTGGTATGGGACACCGTGGTCGAGCTGTCGGCCTACGCTGGGGCCACGTGCCTCCCCGTAGTGACCAGTGAGCAACCAGACTTATGAGTCAATTATGGTGGTATGGGACACTGTATTCGTGTTGTCGGCCTACATTGATGAGGTGATGGGGGAGCGGTGTAACCTTTGTGCGTAGCCCTTTGTAGTGACCTCGAGCATACTCTGAATTTACGGTGAGGCGACGTGTTTTGCCGCAGTGTATAGAGTATGAACTAGGCCTGTATCTGTATAGTGATGAACCGTTAAAAAAGTGATGGGGGAGTAGTGTAACCTTTGTGCGTAACAGCCCTGACAGCCTTTGCGGTGACCTAGAAACATACTATCGTATGAGATTAACTAGGACTGACGACCCTAGAATGGATCATGTTTGGGAATGATACAAGGGAAGTGCCTTAGTTTCCCAATACTGCTGTTTGAAATGGACTAATAACTACTCAGTAATCATGCTCATCATCGCACTGCATGTGCCTGGTAGATGTGGAGCACTGAGGGACGAACGCATTCGTGAACGTCAGATGGTGTCGCATGAGGGTGGTTTGGCAAGGGCATTCATCATGTCATTTCATACCTGCATTAAATAAGAGTAGTTAGGATTGGTTGATTGTACTGCTTTATCATTACTGTTTGACTGAATTGATAACATGTTAACCTATGCTTTATTGTTCCACTGAGTTAGCTACTCACTCCCACGTTACAGGACGGTGTTGTACACACCAACCAGACTCTGTCTCAGGTATAGATGATACGTCGATTCAAGAGGTGGAGCCAAACTACGATGAGGATCAGGACGAGTTCTCATATATGCAGTACTCTGACGGCTTTGCTTAGGCCGACTGGATCGCGGGGATTTCAGGATCTATCTTTTAGTTGTATTTTGACCTTTTGATTCAGAAACAATACATGTATATGGATACTCAGTTAGTGTTCATACTCTGGAGATCATGATGGTTTTGTTTCCTTACATACCTTATATATACAATTTCACTCTTTCTTGCCTTTATACAATTGATCTGGAGTATGAATTACTGTTTTGGTATAATTTCATTCATGTTTATTGCACTGACACAGACAACATTTAATCTTCATCATCTATGTTGCATAAGTGATGTTCTGGAACTCGAGAGTTGAGTTGCTACTCGACCCTCGAATTTCAGGGCGTTACACACATGCATCATACCAGGGCCCACCATCCAATCCCTGCTGGACGGTGCTGGAACACATGTGTAAGGTGGGCCCTATAGTTGGACAACGTGGCTGAAATACATACATCATTGTGGGGAGCCACGGACGAACGGTGTGGATGGACCACAATATCAAGGTGGCCCCATGTGGACTACGTGGATGTAAGGCACATACATCAAAGTTGGCCCATGCCCTTCACTTGCAACACGTGTAGGGTGGCCCTATGGATGGATGGTCCGGACATAACACAGGCTTCATGATCAGACCTTATAGAACCTGCAGACGTAAATACAACAGCTATATAGCTGCTGTACACCAACCAATTCGTTTCACAGAGGTGGGTCCCACGTGGGGCCCACCATAACATTTATTTTCCATCCAAACTGATCATAAGGTCACAAAGACCTGAGTCAGGAGGAAAAACAAATTTGATATTTATCCAAAACTTCTGGGACACAAAAAGGGTTTCAATGGTAAACGATAATACCTAGCTACTCCCTGTAGTGTGGGCCACCTGAGTTCATTATACGACTGATTTTTGGGGTGACCCACTAATTAAAGGAGACCCATCAAATGCATGGTGTTGATGTTTAACTCACATCATGGTGGGGCATGAGGTGGGGCTCACTGACCCTACGCCAACCGAGCAGCGGACGCTGCTTGCTGTAGCGTCCTCTTGAAGCTGATAGCAATAGCATCTGCTGTTATCTATATATATATATATATATATATATATATATATATAATCTAAAGATTTTCATAGGTGGGGCCCACATCAAGAGGAACAGTCCGTCGGCTGGGTTCCTGGGCTCGTGATGGGTCTAATAAGCCCAATATTGGATATGTTTTGATGTATAAAAACATCGTAGTGGGCCCTATCAATTTCTCACTTTTAAAATAATATTTAAATGGTGTGGCCTACTAGAGTTTCGGATTAGCTTCATTTTTCGGCTCAATGCCTAAAATGAATAGGGAATTTAGGTGCATGGTGTGGATCAAACACATGTCACGGTGGGTCCCACCACCCTAGCTAGACAGTGTGGACACCACATGTGAGACACCTCATTGTCCCAGGACGGTGAGAAAACACATGCATTACGGTGGTTCCCACCATCCATAGATGGAAGGTGAGGGTAAAACCCACACATCACGATGGTGCCATGTGGGTGGGTCACCAAGGTTTGGATCAAGCTGTTATTTGTGTTTTTCCTTCACCTGGGATAGGCCAATGGGCTTGCCGCTGGACGGTCCAGTAAGGTGGGCCCAACATAAGGATGGCATGGATATAATACATACTTCATGGTGGGGTGCATGAGGGTGGGCCACACATATCAAAAGAGAGAGAGAGAAGAGAGAAGGAGAGAGAGGGGGATCAGGTAGTAGAGGGACCCCGCCATTATGGGCCCCTCATACAAATCATACATCAAGATGGGTCCCACCATATGTGGGCCCCTAATTCATCAAAACCACACAAATCAATACTAGAAAACACCCACCTCAAGATCTCTTCTCCCATCAACACGTTCTATAGCTCCAAAGAATGTGATCTAACGGTTGAGATGAGGCTTGGAGGGTGGGATTGGATGGTAGGAAGGTGGGCCACACATAGCTTCTCCTCTCTCGCATGGAAAATGTTTGGACGTTGGGTTGCTTGGGGTTTGCTTGAAAAATGGAGAAAATGAGAGAGAGAGAGGATGGGATGTAAAGAGAGAGAGGGATAGGTGAGTGAGTGATGAGTGAAGGGTGATGTGTACTTGATGTGTATGGGATGGGTTATAAGAGAGAGAGTTGACTTTGGGGATGGTGTTGTACTTGACATGATGTGATATGGTACTTGATTGATTGATGGATTGCTGTGATGTGTTGTAGAGATTTCCTCGGTATTTGTAACGCGCATCATTTTCCTCGAACTGAATGCGGGTCTACATCTCCTGGCCTAGGTATCGCCTCGACGCGCGAGACACTGCGTCGGAACTGCGGTGATAGCGTAGTCGCTAGGGTACAAGTCTCGAGTCGAGCCGACTTTGGAATACGAGACATGACTCAGGGCTGCGTGCAAATGCCGATTATAGGTCGCGGGTTGCCAAAATTCGACCAGAAGGACTGCGGAAGCCTACGGAATGGTACGGGCTACGATACGGGTCTCACAACTCTCCCCTCCTAATAAAAATTTCATCCTCAAAATTTACTATTTCGCAGGACAAGGCATGGGAAGAGGAAGCATTGTCATATACATATGTCAAGACACAATCAATCTACAAAAGGATGAAGATATTGCTCTCTATTCTCAACCTCGTGCTCTCAAGACGCATCATCAACACTATGGTGACCCTTACTGAACCTCGGATCAGAAGCGATCGAAACTGGGATATTATGCAGCCTCATAATCTCAATAGTAGGGAACTATATCAGAAAGTTCTAAGTTATTTGAACTCAGGGATCTAATCATTCTAAGTTCTCAATAATTATAGAGTGCAGGGTAGCTATCAACAGATTTTTGATGTTATCTTCAGGTATTCCCAAGTTATGATCTGATACCATCTTTTGTCACGCCCCAAACTCAGAAACTGGGCTCTTAAAATTTTCGATTGTCGAATCCTTTGCCGACAGCCTCCGTAGTACCCCATTCTCGGCTCCTAGTGCTTATACTCCAGATTTTCGATCCTAGGATCCTACAAGGAGGATTTTCTAACACATATTTATCTCATTATAAGCATAACACAAGTTTACCCAAATCACAAAGGCAACATCATCATCATATATTCACTAATATAAACAGTTGGATACAAAGCTGAAAGGGAAATACATATAGAAATATCAAAGAAAACTCCAAAAGCTTAACTGCACGCTCCTACATCAGCTCAGCTACATCATAATATCACCTACACGCATCTATCATGCATAAGCTTATAGAAAGCTTAGAGGGTGGTGTAAGTGTGTGAATAGTATATATGTACTCAGGATGTAATATCAGAGTAAGCAGAAATACTGATAAGTTCATGAGTCATACAATATCAGAGTACGCAATACAAATCAGCTATGCAAATGACCCAAGGAGAGCCAAATATCTTATGCCGAGGGTACAATGCAATATGTAAATCTTGCTAAGTTCGTTTAGGCCATATAAGTGCAGAAACATAGCAACCCAAAATGCTATATGCCTACGGATGTAATGCAATATGCGATGCGAATGAAATGACCAAGCCGGAGTGCGAAGTCAGGATGATAGTATGCAGTATCGCAGGCTACAGGGTCCATCACAAGGGACTTCTATCCAAATAGTCTCATACCTAAATTTGGATAGTCAGACTCAATGTGGTAAACTCTTGATCTCAGGTAAGTCGCGAGCCCCAACCGAAATCCTGACCATTGCAAAGGTACATGTAACGAATAGTTACGCACCACCAGCCCGAGTGGATAGTGAATAAATGAATGAATGAGTATGCAACTCCTGCTCAATAAGTCCACATATCAGTACCGTACATCTCTTTAATCATCACCGGGGTCTAGTACACTCCAAGCTGGCTACAGCGCCAGTCGGCCGCATAGCCCAGTGAGTGGAAAAGACCTCACTACCCGCCTGCCAGTAGTATACCAATGCCTACCCGGCTCGTCGATAGCGGACCCATTTGGGAGTTGGTCAAACTTAGCCTAGCTTACAGCCCCCTCGCTCGGGCGGATAAGGCCACTCCCCCTCTCAACCGACTATGACATAGTGGGAGATGTGACCTACTGGTATTCGGCACTAGGTGCTTATGTATCCACTCGGTATAGACATTGGGGCGTCTCCTGGCTTCGGAGGTTCAGGGACTTTCACCCACGGACATCTAAAGTACCCAGATGCTCGAACCAAATATTTCTGGTGTCCCATCTGGCTATCCACGACCTGCCTGTGGAGGTCATAGCCCTGATGTCGCTAGGGCATACAACAATCACAATCACACAATGCAAGATGCATGAGTCATGTAGTCCAATCATGCATCAATCCTACACATACTGTGTGCTCATGTGGAATAACTCCACCTATTAGGGAGTCCCATAAACCATTTGTACTATGACATATGCAATGATCAATCATATCTCATAATAAACATGCAGATGATGTGCATGGACATGTTTCATGATGCTATACTGTCTCATACTCATAATCTGTATCAATAACCGACATCAACAATTGCTCTCGACGATGTGGACATTTAACTAACATTGCCCCCAAGGAATGACCCACATAGAGCCTAACATATAATGGACCCATGGCCTCACACAAGGGCCTAATATAGAACACCATGAGCCTTACTCAAGAGCTTAATAGACATCACGATAGGCCTCTCACATGGGCCTAATATACATCACAATGGGCTCCATCGCCTGGCTCTCAAATGCACCACAATGGGCCTAATCACATAGGCCTCATATACATCACATTGGGCCTTAAACATGGGCTGAATACACATCACAATGGGCCTCAAATATGGACAACATATACATCAGATTAGGCCTCGACAATCGACCTCGATATTCGGCCTCGACAATCGGAATTGGCTTTGATAATCGGTCTCGACGATTAGAATCAGCCTCGAGAATCAGCCTCAACAATCGAAATCGGCCTTAATAATCAGCCTCGACAATCGAAATCGACCTCAACAATCGGCCTTGACAATCGAAATCGGCCTCAACAATCATCCTCGACAATCAGAATTGACCTCGATAATCAGGATTGGCCTCGATAATTAGGATTGGCCTCAGCAATCGGAATCGGCCTCGACAATCAAAATCGGCCTTAACAATTAGCTTCGACAATCAGAATCAGCCTCAATAATCAGAATCAGCTTCAACAATCGGCCTCAGCAATCGGAATTGGCCTCGATAATCGGCCTCGACAATCGGAATTGGCCTCGACAATCGGAATTAGAACCGACCTCAAAAATCGGCCATAGCAATCTGAATCAGCCTCGGCAATCGGAATCAACCTCCATAATCAAATCGGCCTTAGCAATCAGAATCGGCCTCGACAATCGGAATCGGCCTCGATAATCAGAATTGACCTCGATAATCAGGATTGGCCTTAACAATCAGAATCGGCCTCAACAATCAGAATCGGCCTCAACAATCGACCTCAACAATCAAAATCAGCCTCAATAATCAGAATTGGCCTCAACAATTGGCCTCGGCAATTGGAATCAGCCTCGACAATCGGAGTCAGCCTCGATAATCGGAGTCGACTTCGATAATCGGCCTCGATAATCGGAATCAGCCTCGGTAATCGGCCTATCAAAGGGCCTAAGGAAGGTCACAATGAGGACATTTAACCATCATTGCCCATCAATGTGGACATTTAACCAACATTGCTCCCAAGGAGTGGCCCACGTAGAGCCAAACATATAGTGGGCCCATGGCCTCACATAAGGGTCTCATACATCAAGTGGGCCGCATTACATGGGCCATAAATACATTACATTAGGTCATACTAAATAGGCTTCAAGTATATCACAATGGGCCATGACCCATGGGCCTCAATACGCGACAGGTAGGCCCCATCATATGGGCCTCAAATATACAACACATTGGGCTGCATCACATGGGCCTAATACACAACACTATGGGTCGCTTACATGGGCCTAATACGCATCACTATGGGCCACATCACATGGGCCAATATATATCACATCGGGCCTCATCAAATGGGCTACAATTGCATCAAGGTGGGCCTTAATGGATGTGCCGCAAATACATCAAGTTAGGCCTCATGGATGGGCCATAAATACATCAAGTCAGGCCCACCGTTCTAGGTGAATTATCTACACCATACTTTTATTTTTAGAGATCGTTTAGAGCATTTCTAAAAGAATGAATCATATCGAAAGATCATTTGGACCATACCACAAATAGCGGTGAAGATAATGATTTTCACCGTTAAAACTCCACAGGGCCCACCATAGGGTTTATTTTCCAATCTGTTAATAAGGTCACAAAGACCTGAATTAAGAGGAGAAACAAATATCATTTTGATCCAAAGCTTCAGTGACCCCAATGGTCTTAACGGTGGACGTTCAACTCACCATTGTTTGCAGTGTGGTCCACCTGATGGACAGCGTAGATATAGAATAAATACATCAATGGTGGGCTCCACCATCCAGCCATCTGGATGGTGTGGATAATAAATACATCACGGTGGAGTCCACACTAATGGACGGTGTGGAATACAATATATATCAATATGGGTCGCACGTACATCACATCGGGCCCCACATATGGGCCTCATCCACGGGGTGGATGTATAATACATTCATTAAAGGTGGGCCCCAAATAGTACCATCCAGGGATGGACGGACTGGGTATACTACACATACATGGGGTGTGTCCCACGTTCAGATGAACAATACAGGTAAAACACATACATCATGGTAGGGCCCACCGATGAACAGTGTTGATAAAAACACATCATCATACCAGGGCCCACCATCCAATCCCTGCTAGACAGTGCTGGAACACGTGTAAGGTGGACCATGCAGATGGACAACGTGGCTGAAATACATACATCATTGTGGGGGGCCACGAATGGACGGTGTGGATGGACCACAATATCAAGGTGGCCTCATGTGGACTACGTGGATGCAAGGTAGATACATTAAAGCTGGCCCATGCCCTGCATGTGCAGCACGTGCAGGGTGACCCTATGGATGGACGGTCTGGACATAACACATGCTTCATGATCATACCCTACAGAACCTGCGGACGTAAATACAACAGCTATATAGCTGTTGTACACCAGCCAATTTGTTTCACAGAGGTGGGACCCACGTGGGACGCACCATAACATTTATTTTCCATTTGAACTGATCATAAGGTCACAAAGACCTGAGTTAGGAGGAAAAATAAATTTCATATTTATCCAAAACTTCTGGGACGTAAAAAGGGTTTCAATGGTAAACAATAATACCCAGTTGCCACTACACCAAAACAGCGAAAAAAGGACGGTCCAAAATTGTCTCAAATGACCAAAAAGGACTGTCATGGACCGTCGCATAGGCAGTCAAATTTTAATGTGTCTTATTACTTAAAGGACGGTTGAAAACCGTCATTCTTATTGATGAAAAAAAGACGGTCATGGACCATCCTAAAAAAAGACGGTCATAGACCGTCCTTAAAATGGACTGTCATAGACCGTCTCTTATGAGCCCAAAAAGGATGGCCATGGACCGTCCTTTAAAAAGACTGTCATGAACCGTCCTTAAAAAGGACTGTCATGGACCGTCTCTTATGAGCCTTCAAAGGACAGCCATAGACCATCCTTTAAATGGATGGTCATGAACCGTCCTTAAAAAGGATTGTGATGGACCGTCTCGTATGAGCCTTCAAAGGACGGCCATAGACCGTCCTTTAAACGGACGGTCATGGACCGTCCTTAAAAAGGACTGCCATGGACTATCTCGTATGAGCCTTGAAAGGACGGTTATAGACCGTCCTTTAAAAAGACTACTATGGGCCGTCTCTTATGCCCATTAAAGGACATTTTCAAATTTGACCTATTATAGTATTCTTCCTGATATACACCTGTTATACAATATATTTCATCACATTCACATCCATCTAAACCCAAACTACGTAAATCCATCCAAACACAAACAATCCCACATTACTTTCATCCACGCATAATACATATAAGTTTAACTTCATAAGTAAAAAAACAATCTTATCCACATTTCATCACATTCACATCCATCTAAACCCAAACTACGTAAATCCATCCAAACATAAACTACATCCATCCAAACAAAAATAATCTTATCCACATTACATTCATCCACGCTTAATACATATAAATAAGTTTAGGTTTAGGTTAGTTTATAAGCTATAGGTTTAGGTATAGGAAATCGGGTTCGGGTTCGGGGTCGGGTTTAGGTTTGGGTTTTCAAGTTTAGGTTTAGGTTTATGTTAGGGAGTTTAGATTAGGATTAGGTTTAGGTGTAGGTTTAGGGACTTGAGAATAGGTTAAGGTTTAGGTTTAAGAATTCGAGTTCGGGATAGGGTTTAGGTTTGGGTTTTCAAGTTTAGGTTTAGGTTTATGTTTAGGTTAGGGAGTTTAGATTAGGATTAGGTGTAGGTTTAGGTTTAGGGATTTGAGAATAGGTTAAGGTTTAGGTTTAGGAAATCGGGTTCGGGATCGGGTTTAGCTTTGGGTTTTTAAGTTTAGGTTTAGGTTTACGTTAGGGAGTTTAGATTAGGATTAGGTGTATGTGTAGGTGTAGGTTTAGGAATTTGAGAATAGGTTAAGGTTTAGGTTAAGGTTTAGGTTATAAGCTATAGGTTTAGGGGAATTGAGAATAGGTTAAGGTTTAGGTTTACGAAATTGCGTTCGGGTTCCGGATCGGGTTTTGGTTTGGGTTTTCAAGTTTAGGTTTAGGTTTAGGTTAGGGAGTTAAGATTAGGATTAGGTGTAGGTGTAGGTTTAGGGATTGGAGAATATATGTAGGTTATAGGTTATAGGTTCGGAGTTTAGGTTTAGGTTAGGTTAAGGTTAAGGTTTAGGTTTAGGTTATAAGTTATAGGTTTAGGGAATTGAGAATAGGTTAAGGTTCGGGTTTAGGAAATCGGGTTCGAGTTCGGGATGGGGTTTAGGTTTGGGTTTTCAAGTTTAGGTTTAGGTTTAGGTTAGGGAGTTGAGATTAGGATTAGGTGTAGGTTTAGGTTTAGGGATTTGAAAATAGGTTAAGGTTTAGGTTTAAGAATCGGGTTCTGTGTTCGGGATTGGGTTTAGGTTAGGGAGTTTAGATTAGGATTAGGTGTAGGTTTAGGTTTAGGGATTTGAGATTAGGTTAAGGTTTAGGTTTAGAAAATTGGGTTCGGGTTTAGCTTTGGGTTTTCAAGTTTAGGTTTAGGTTTAGGTTAGGGAGTTTAGATTAGGATTAGGTGTAGGTGTAGGTTTAGGAATTTGAGAATAGGTTAAGGTTTAGGTTTAGCTTATAAGCTATAGGTTTAGGGAATTGAGAATAGGTTAAGGTTTAGGTTTAGGAAATCGGGTTTGGGTTCAGGATCGGGTTTAGGTTTAGGTTTAGGTTAGAGAGTTGAAATTAGGATTAGGTGTAGGTGTAGGTTAAGTGATTTGAGAATATATTTAGGTTATAGGTTCAAGTTTAGGTTTAGGCTAAGGTTAAGGTTAAGGTTTAGGTTTAGGTTATAAGGTATAGGTTTAGGAATTGAGAATAGGTTAAGGTTTAGGTTTAGGAAATTGGGTTCGGGTTCGGATCGGGTTTATGTTTGGGTTTTCAAGTTTAGGTTTAGGTTTAGGTTAGGGAGTTGAGATTAGGATTAGGTGTAGGTTTAGGTTTAGAGATTTGAAAATAGGTTAAGGTTTAGGTTTAAGAATTGGGTTCGGGATTAGGTTTAGGTTTGGGTTTTCAAGTTTAGGTTTAGGTTTAGGTTAGGGAGTTTAGATTAGGATTAGGTGTAGGTTTAGGTTTAGGGATTTGAGAATAGGTTAAGGTTTAGGTTTAGAAACCGGGTTTGGGTTCGCGATCGGGTTTAGGTTTGGGTTTTCAAGTTTAGGTTTAGGTTTAGGTTAGGGAGTTTAGATTAGGATTAGGTGTAGGTTTAGGTTTAGGGATTTGAGAGTAGGTTAAGGTTTAGGTTTAGGAAATCGGGTTTGGGTTCGGGTTTTAGGTTTGGGTTTTCAAGTTTAGGTTTAGGTTTAGTGAGGAGTTGAGATTAGGATTAGGTGTAGGTTTAGGTTTAGAGATTTGAGAATACATTTAGGTTTTAGGTCATAGGTTTTGGTTTAGGTTAAGGTTATAGGTTTAGGTTAAGGTTTAGGTTTAGGTTTAGGTTTAGGTTATAAGCTATAGGTTTAGGGAATTGAGAATAGGTTAAGGTTTAGGTTTAGGGAATTGGGTTCGGGTTCAGGATCGGGTTTAGGTTTGGGTTTTCAAGTTTAGGTTTAGGAAACCGGGTTTGGGTTCGGGATCGGGTTTAGGTTTGGGTTTTCAAGTTTAGGTTTAGGTTTAGGTTAGGGAGTTTAGATTAGGATTAGGTGTAGGTTTAAGTTTAAGGATTTGAGAATAGGTTAAGGTTTATGTTTAGAAATCGGGTTCGGGTTCGGATCGGGTTTTAGGTTTGGGTTTTCAAGTTTAGGTTTAGGTTTAGGTTAGGGAGTTGAGATTAGGATTAGGTGCGAGTTTAGGTTTAGAGATTTGAGAATACATTTAGGTTTTAGGTCATAGGTTTTGGTTTAGGTTTAGGTTATAAGCTATAGGTTTAGGTTTAGGAATTCGTGTTCGTGTTCGGGGATTGGGTTTAAGTTTGGGTCAAGTTTAGGTTTAGGTTTAGGTTAGGGAGTTTAGATTAGGATTAGGTGTAGGTTTAAGTTTAGGGATTTGAGAATAGGTTAAGGTTTAGGTTTAGGAAATCGGGTTCGGGATCGGGTTTTAGGTTTGGGTTTTCAAGTTTAGGTTTAAGTTTAGGTTAGGGAGTTGAGATTAGGATTAGGTGTAGGTTTAGGTTTAGAGATTTGAGAATACATTTAGGTTTTAGGTCATAGGTTTTAGTTTAGGTTAAGGTTATAGGTTTAGGTTTATGTTATAAGCTATAGGTTTAGGGAATTGAAAATAAGTTAAGGTTTAGGTTTAGGGAATTGGGTTCGGGTTCAGGATCAGGTTTAGGTTTGGGTTTTCAAGTTTAGGTTTAGGTTTAGGTTAGGGAGTTGAGATTAGGATTAGGTGTAGGTTTAGGTTTAGGGATTTGAGAATACATTTAGGTTTTAGATTTAGGTTTACGTTTTAGGTTATAAGTTAAGGTTTAGGTTTTAGGTTTAGGTTAAGGTTAGGTTATAGGTTATAAGTTTAGGTTATAGGTTATAGGTTAAGGTTTTAGGTCATAGGTTTTGGTTTTGGTTAAGGTTATAGGTTTAGGTTAAGGTTTAGCTTTAGGTTATAAGTTATAGGTTTAGGGAATTGAGAATAGGTTAAGGTTTAGGTTTAGGAAATCGGGTTCGGGTTCGGGATCGGGTTTAGTTTTGGGTTTTCAAGTTTAGGTTTAGGTTTAGGTTAGGGAGTTGAGATTAGGATTAGGTGTAGGTTTAGGTTTAGGGATTTGAGAATACATTTAGGTTTTAGGTTTAGGTTTAGGTTTTAGGTTATAGGTTAAAGTTTAGGTTTTAGGTTTAGGTTAGGGTTAGGTTATAGGTTATAAGTTTAGGTTATAGGTTATAGGTTTTGGTTTAGGTTAATGTTATAGGTTAAGGTTAAGGTTTAGGTTATAAGCTATAGGTTTAGGGAATTGAGAATAGGTTAATGTTTAGGTTTAGGAAATCGGGTTCGGGTTCGGGATCGTGTTTAGGTTTGGGTTTTCAAGTTTAGGTTTAAGTTTAGGTTAGGGAGTTGAGATTAGGATTAGGTGTAGATTTAGGTTTAGGGATTTGAGAATACATTTAGGTTTTATGTTTAGGTTATAGGTTAAGGTTTAGGTTTTAGGTTTAGGTTAAAGTTAGGTTATAGGTTATAAGTTTAGGTTATAGGTTATAGGTTTTGGTTTAGGTTAATGTTATAGGTTAAGGTTTAGGTTTAGGTTTAGGTTATAAGCTATAGGTGTAGGGAATTGAGAATAGGTTAATGTTTTGGTTTAGAAAATCCGGTTCGAGTTCAGGATCGGGTTTAGGTTTGAGTTTTCAAGTTTAGGTTTAGGTTTAGGTTAGGGAGTTGAGATTAGGATTAGGTGTAGGTTTAGGTTTAGGGATTTGAGAATACATTTAGGTTTTAGGTTTAGGTTTAGGTTTTAGGTTATAGGTTACGGTTTTAGTTTTAGGTTAAGGTTAGGTTATAAGTTTAAGTTTAAGTTAACGTATAGCTTTTGGGATTTGAGAATAGGTTTAGGTTATAAGTATAGCTTTTGGGATTTGAGAATAGGTTTAGGTTAAGGTTATAAGTTTAGGTTTAGGTTATAGGTTAAGGTTTAGGTTTAGGTTTAGGTTATATGTATAGCTTTTGGGATTTGAGAATAAGTTTAGGTTATAGGTTTAGGTTTGGGTTTAGGTTAAGGTTATAAGTTTAGGTAATTGAGAATAGGTTTAGGTTATAGGTTTAGGGTGTGGTTTAGGTTAAGGGTGTGGTCCCTGCAAAAACAGATATAAACACGGCCTGTCCAAATGGCCAGGCCCTTCCAATATTGTCCATAGAAAATGGACAGCTTCATCATGGTCATAACAGCGGTTCCCACCTTCCAGGGACCCCCGCTCATCCGGATAGCTCCGACGCACATCCGGGTCTGCTCCATTAATTTCGAGCAAATACATAAACACGGCCTGTCCAAATGGCCAGGCCCCTCCAATGTTGTCCATAGGAAATGGACAACTTCATCATAGTCATAACAGCGGTTCTCACCTTCCAAGGACCCCCGCTCAACATCCGGATAGCTCTGACGCACATTCAGGTCTGCTCATTTAAATAAAATCAGGTCCAATCAACAATTTGACTTGGAGGATTCTGTTAGCATTGTTGATGGCACCTCGAACCTTGTTTAAATCTAGGTTACAATCTGTAGCCACTGATGCTATTTGTCTTTCTGTGAAGTTGGCGACGATTTCTCCATCTAACCTGACGAAAGCAGCCCTAATGATAAATAACTTTTCTTTCCATGAATTCATTCTCTCTCTCTTTTAATTTTTTAACTTTCCATTACAATAATAATTACCTGAAATCATAGCGTTTTCTCGAGATAGAAGTCCAATCCATCCCAACTTGTTCACCTGTTAGGACAAGCAATTCAAACAACATCCTGCAACGCATTTAAATGCCTAATCAGTCTCACTCCAGTCTTATATATTGAATGTCTAATGTACAGTCTCTTAAATTGGTGAAAACCATACCTGAATTGAGTGTAATGAATCAAAGAATGAAGAAATTTGACATGTAACTACATACATGAAAGAAAAGGATATGCATATCTGAAGTACTGTTATTCTCACATTGTTGTGAGAGAATAGGGTTTCATCATATGTATTGATCAAACTCGCTACTATTGCATTCATTAGCTAATCCACATCCGTAGACACCTCTCATAGACACGCACGCCACGCATGTGAAACGTTATTTTCAAACCAAACTACACTCACCATTTTCAAATCTCACGCGGCCACTTCATTCCCCCACTCTCTCCCTCGATTTCCCCAATCTCACCTCTCCGTCTCTCTCTCTTGAAGCAAAAAAGAAGGAAAAAAAATATCTCTTTTATGTTTTGTTAATCCATCTTCCATTTTCTTCTTAATAAGAAAATCCATATTTACTAATATTCTCATTTTTCTATTTTTTAAAAGAATGGGTTTAGACTCCAAAAGCGTCGGCTCTAGCACTTGTACTTTCAGCCCAAACCCTAACCAAGAAGGACTCCAAAATTACCAAACTGCTGGGGATCAGGGTTCTCTTCTCATAGTGTGATTACTAAGGATGCATATAAAGGGATTCATGAAATTGGTTTACCATTAGAAATTGCTAAAAAGATTACATTTGAAGAGAAGGTCACTACATACAACATGGATCATTTACAGAAACTAGTGGATGACAAATTATGTGTAACATACAGAGATGGTTCAACCACTTATGCAATCAGGGAAGGTTCAAAAGGACATACATATTTGAAAGTTGGTCAAATCATAAACAGGCGTTATTTATGGACAGAGACATTGAGTTGTGCCAACATGGAGTCTGTGTCCAAACTCCACATGCTTGACAACAGTGGACACGACTCAAGACTAATATTTAAATAATCTATACTGCCTACCATTAAATGCTTGGTGACAAAAGCTTTTTGATAAGATATGCTGCAATTATTCATGTGCAAGTCATTAATAGTCTTATATTTTGGGAGATCCGTGCCTTGAGGGATTTTTAATAGGATATATCACATAAGAAAGATAAAAGCATAAGAAAAACAAAGAAAGGTAGAGATTTAGATCCATATTTGTGGCACTTCAGGATTTTTATTTTTTGTGACAACTTGGAATAATAATGTTATTTATACGTCTTTTTTTTGGGATATATAAAAATAAGAGAACGTCTCAATTGCAAATGGTTGGACCATATCTGACCATCCATCTCAATTATAGGAAGAAATGTATGTGTAGACTTACTTTTCTACAGTTCCTCTGGTATTAAGCTTTGCAATTTAATGATAACCAATTAATGATAGATACTCAAACAAATAAAAGATAGAACAAAAGAAAATAGAATTCCCATACCTTAGATTTTGGGTTTGCAAGAATGCACCTAGCCATGAAGTTGGAAGCCCCATCAACCCAAATTGTTACTCTACAATGAGAATGCACTATCCTCATTGTTACTCTAGAAGTAGTTATGGATTCGTTGATATTAGAAGAATAATTCAGTTTCCTAATTAGTAGGTCAACGTCACCAAGATTGGTGAAGTAAATTTAGAGATTTGCTATGTGTTTAGTTTTCTGATGAATAGAAAGGTATTACATTCTGCCATTAACTTGTGTACACACAGGAGGAACCCCTTTCCCTTCTCTTAGTGGGTCATATTCATCTGGTAGGACTAGATCCCATCATAGCAACAACAATAATAAAGTAATTGTACCATGCTCATGCATTACATGCACACAAATACATGGAATGCATGTACTTGAATCCAAACCATTGGAATTATGAGCCACACTATAGATAGTGCCTAACCCAGAAACAACACTTCACAGACCAACCTAACCAACTGTTCAGCGGCCATCATACAGACACCTTAAAATGGAAATACAGTCAACAATTCAAAGTTATCCAGCAAATGTCCATCAATCAGACATTTAATATCATCCAATCACCCAAATTTCCAAAATATAATCAATTGGCGGTAAAACCCATTATATGGATCCCAGGATATCATTGGAAAATTTCTTAGAGATAATATCAGACTGACTATTGCAATCATGATTTACTTCTAGTCTTGATCACAGTTTAAAATACATGTTTTGGGGATTTCTTTACAAAGATAATATCACTATTGCAATCACTATTGAGAGATAATATTAGCAGCTACTAGCCAACACAATTGCAATCACTATTGCAATCATGATTTACTTCTAGTCTTGATCACAGTTTAAAATACATGTTTTGGGCATTTCTTTACAAAGATATTTTCCTTTCATCATTAAATGAGAAAATGAGAAAATATCTGAACAATAATCAGATGCATGATAGTGCTACAAATGGTTGAAAATAAATAAGCAGTTAAATGACTTGAAATTTCAATATTCATATTGGAGAACTTGGTGCATGCAATGGTCCCATTTGGGAATGTCCTGGATTATTCTAAATTATATATCTCTATAATCTGTATGGACCAAATGCAAAAAGGACAGATTGCATTTGGATGCACAAGTGAGTCTTTTAATCGATTGGAAATGAAAAAATAAAAAAGGTAATGTTGTTGTAATTAAAATGAGGAAGTAATCCTCAAATTGCAGTTGGGTTCCTTTGGAGTCCAAAAGTTAAAAAGTAGCTTAAACTGAAATTTTAAAAAAAGGTAATGTTGTTGTAGCTTAATCGATTGGAAGTAATCCTCTTTCTTGAACATCATTTGAACTTGAAGCATCTTGTGATTCAGCTCGTATTCAAAAATCTAATTGGTTGCTATCACTTTCCATCAAGAACATATATGCATGAACTGTCACAATGGGGCGAAATAGCTTAAGTGATTGGAGGTTGAAGGGAAGTCGGGGAAATGACATTCATAAAACATAAATTCCTTTTTCTTGCGACAACATTCAAAAGCTTTTTCTAGCCACACGATAAAATAAATATATAGAGAAATTCTTTGGGTTTGAACAAGTTATTTTGTAAAGATGTTAGCTTAAACATTTTCATTAAAGGATTAAACAAATGTTTTCTCATACCATCTTTCACTTGAAGGCATTAGGCCAAGAAGCCATATGGAAAATAATATCAATGGTGAGGGAGAAAACAGAACTTAATTCTCAATCAATGGATAGTTTGGATTTTAAAATCATGGGTCCCAATCTAGATACACATGGCATGCAGGTTAAACCATCCAAATCATGGGTCCCAATCTAGATGGCTTGTGCAAGAATATCACACTAATTTGATTTCCTGATTTGTTGATTAGTAGACATTTTAATGGGCAGTCAAAATAAAAATAGTCAATGGTCTGCATTCAACAAAAAACAAATGCCCAGTAATCAGAGTTTCAGATCGCTCCATAGGCTCAGAGAACTATCAGTTCGTGAACTTAATCTCGACCTTTTGATGATAACAGATCTATAGGAGGACCCACAATTCAGATGGTTGAATTTGAGTTTATGTATGCCACATGTAAGTTCCTGCATATGAACCATCACTCACAAGAGTATCGAATAACTTTCCAATCAAGAATTCATGCTTGTAAATAGCTCCAGGAAGAAAACAATGCCCCATTGTCATAACTCATAAACAAAAAGAACTCTTGAACTGACTTTACTTCTATTTCATTAGTGAGCATTCAGTTAGTGAAAATTCTCCAACACTCAGTAATTGTAAACAACAACAATAACATGCAAAGCAAGCCTAAATGTAACAACAAATACACAAAAAAACACTAATGTATATAGATAATCTAAACAGATTCACAAAATACCCCAACAAATTTCAACAATCTAATAAATAAAATACATTAGATGTAAATAATGCATGTTGAAATGAAATAGAAATAATCAGTTTGATCCAAGTGGGACACACATAATGGATGGACTGGATTTGTGAACCACATAAAAATCCTCCTAAGATCCACTGTACTGTTTATTTGACATCCAATATGTTGATTAGGTCATACAAGGCTAGATGAAGGGGAAAAACAAAAATCAATTTGATGCAAAACTTTTATGGCCCCAAAATGTTTTTTAATGGTTGACGCTCATTCAACACTGTTTCCTGGAATGTGGTCCACTTAAGATTTGGATATATCTCATTTTTGGTTTCATACCGTAAGATGATCTTTAAAAATAGATAGACGACATGGATTAAACATATACATCATGGTAGGGCTCACAAAAGTTTTAGATCAAGCTGATATATATTTTTTCACTTCATCCAATTTTTTACACCTAATATACTAATAGGTTAGATGTCAAATAACCATTACAGTGGGCCCTAGGAGGTTTTTAACAGTGGACATTCAATCAAAAAAAAATTCCATGGTGTGGTCCACCTGATACATTTATAACCTAAACCATTAACATGCATCCAAAAGACTTCTTTCAAGCTATGATGATGATGATGATTGTTTAACAAAAACACTTCTTTCACAATTACACAGAAAAAAACAAAATCAAGGTTGCTTTTCTTCAACAAAACCCAAATAAAATCCAGTATTTATAAAGAGCAGTATTCCAATAAAAAACTAAAAACTCATGAAAAGAGAAGGATAAATTTTGAACCTTGAGCCATATAAAAACTAATTTCAGAATATAAGACTTCAGAGAAAATTCATTTCGCCAAGCTGCTACTTCTTACCTTATGCGGGACAGAAAATTAAAACGAAGGCCTGCTTCCAAAGAGAACTGATCACCTACAGGTGGGTCTTTCCCACCAACATCTCACATGTGTAAGACATCTGACCTGAAGGTGGGCCCATCACGAAGATCCCCGTCTCAAAAATCAGGCCAACCCAATCATCGGGTGGTTCACACATGTAGGTTGAGTGACTCCCTCCGCCATCACTGATTTCAACAACGCATGATGAATGGACTAACTTGATTTCTATGCCATATTATCTTCATGGTTGGGTCCATAGCATGGATCAGATGTCTTGCACAAGTGACACATTGGAAAGGAAAGAGGAGTTGCTTCTTGGTAAGCATGCAACTGGCCCTAGGAGATCAACTCTCGTTTCAAAACAAAAACAAAACAAAAACAAAAAAATCAAATCCCACATTTTCAGAATAAGGTTTCAAGAAAAACTGAAGGAAACTGAAGAAAGATGATAGCTTTCTAACCTTGGGGAAGAAACCCAACATCAAAATCTAAGATTTCAAGAAACCCAACTTCACCAAACTTATTCTTTGACACTTCCACAAAGGAAGAAAACAAAAGGCCCATTTATCCACCAAAACCCAAGAGAAATCTAGCATTTTCAGAACATGATTTCAGGAAAAGGTCATCAAAACCAGACAAAGGTGTTAGTTTTTTTTTTTTTTTTTTTTTTTTTTTTTTTTTACCTTGATTGAAGAACCCTACAAAACCCAACTTCCTAATTCCAAGATCTCAAGAAAACCTCCACCATCAAACTCCTTTTATAGATTATTATTTTTTCAATAATACCAAAATGAAACCCAGTATTGCCACAATAAGATTCTAAAAAGGGATAGATTTTTCTATCTTGAAAGATGCTAAAAGAGAAACCCACATACTCAATTTCTAAAAACCAACATTTCAGAACCCACTTCACCAAACCTCTTTTTTTTTGCCATTTTTAAGGTGGGGAAGTAAAAGCCAAAGGTCTATTTTTCAACAAAATCCAAATACAATCTATTTTTCAACAAAATCCAAATACAATCCAACATTTTCGCTCTAAGATTCCAAGAGGAATGGGGTTAGGTTTCTTGCATTGAATGGAAAAAAGAAATACTCGCAAAACCCAACTTCCATAAGACAAAATTTCAAAGAAACCCCCTTCATCAAATTATTCTTCTACAATTTCAATGGGAAAGAAATTCAAAACAAATGTTTGGTTTTCCAACAAAATCCAATCCTTCTTGCCTTAACTAAGTAAGAAACGATTGATAATACCCACCTCCAACAAATCAAGATATGAAAGAAAACCCATTCCACCAAGCTACTCGTTTCAAAATTTCACAGGGGGGAAAAAATCAAAACCAAAGCAAAGGCCTACTATTTTTTTTTCTTTTTTTACACCGATTGGTATGAAATCCTGCATTTTCACTGCAAGATTTCAAAAAATAAGACTGTCAAAACATGCCATTTCACCATGCTTGCTCTAATTCTACAATTGCAGACACAGAAGAATCAAAACAAACACCTTATTCCTTAAAAAAAAACAAAAAAAAAACCCAAATGAAAATCCAGCAACTTTAATGTAAGATCCAAAGAAGGATTAGCTCTCTTATCTTGTAAGAAATAAGATAATATTCACAAAAACCAACTCCAAGAAATCAAGATTTCAAAAAAATACAATAATAAAACTTTATCAGACCACTTGTTAGTTTCACAAATTATCAATCAAAATAAAAGGCATATTTTGGATTATCAATCAAAAAAAAAGGCAGATTATCTTGGGTTTTGTTTTCTTTTGAGGTGCTAAGCCCATGTAAACAATCCATGTTGTGTCCTATTGAGCACAAGGTTCACAGTATCATCCCTTGCGTCAGTCCAGCAGCATCCACAGATGGACGGCCCTGCTGGCCTGGATAAAAAATACATCACAGTGGCCCAGCTGCATATAGCAGGTGGTCGGTGGGGATAAAACATTTCCATTAGGTGGGGGTCCTCATGGGCTTCCAATCAAATTTTCTACAAAATTTGGAATGATATTCTCACAAGCATATCAACATACACCTTACATGCAAAAATCCTCAAAACAACTTCCCATGATCCAGTCATCCAAATAGAGATTCATAACCAAAATGAAGACTAAAAATCAAAATGCAACATCACCTTTTTAGATTAGCAACAGGTGAGAGCTCAATAACTTTCTATTGCTGTTGATGACCAGAGATGCGGTAGATTTTAGCGGCTGGTGGATGCGGGTTAAGGCTTGCAAATCGAGAGTCGAGAGAGAGAGAGAGAGAGAGAGAGAGAGAGAGAGAGAGAGAGAGAGAGAGAGAGAGAGAGAGAGAGAGAGAAGAGAGAGAGAGACAGAGAGAGAGAGGGGAGAAAGCGGATCGCAAGAGAGATCGAGTGGGAGAGGGAGAAGGAGAGACGGATCTAGAGAGATCCGAGATTGAGAGGAGAGAGAGAGAGATCATGGGAGAGGAAGAGGGTGAGAGAGAGAGCTGGACGGTGGGCAGGGGTGAGAGAGAGGGAGAGAGAGGGAGGGCCGGCGGCGAGAGAAAATGGGGGAAGGTTTGGGCGTGCGGCTTTGTTTTGAGCACGCACCCAATTTTGGGCGAGACTGGACGGTGCTTTGTGGGCCCCACCATGATGTATGTGTTTCATCCATGCCGTCTATCCATTTTTACAAATCACATTAGGGCTTTATGCCAAAAATTAGAGGGATATAAATCTCAGGTGGTCCACACCGCATAAGAACAATAGTGATTGGATATCCACCATTAAAATCCTCCTAAGGCCCACTGTACTGTTTATTTGACATCCAATCTGTTGATTTGGTTATACAGGACCAGATAAAGGGAAAAAACAAAAATTAGCTTGATCCAAAACTTTTATGGCTATTGATCATATTTTTAATGGTCGATGCCTATTCAACATTGTTTCCTATAATGTGGTCCACTTGAAATTTGCATATATCTCATTTTTGGTCTCATGTTGTAAAATTAGGTGTACAAATATATGAACGGCATGGATGAAACACATACATCATGGTGGGAGCCATAGAGCACCGACCATCAGTCATTGGCTGGTGTCGGGGGAGTAGTCAATCCGTTCCCAAGCGTACATAATAAATCCTATGAGACAAAAAATGATTTATTCATTTTATCCACTTCATCCATCCATTTTAACATATAATTTTATTACATAAGCTCAAAAATGAAGTCTATAAAAATCTGAAGTGGACCACATCATAGAAAATAGTATAAACTGAACGTCTACAACTAAAAAAAAATTGGGAGGCCACTGAAGTTTTGGATCAAGTTGATATTTTAGTTTTCCCTTCATCCATGTTTTTGTGATCTATTGAACAAGTTGGATGACAAATAAAAATCATTGTAGGCCATAGGAAGATTTCAACGGTGGAAATCATTATTCTCACTATTTCCTGTGGTATAGTCCACTTCGTCCACATCGTCCATCCATTCGAGAGAGAGAGAGAGAGAGAGAGAGAGAGAGAGAGAGAGAGAGAGAGAGAGAGAGAGAGAGAGACAAAGAGCAAGAGAGTGAGAGAGGGCGCGAGAGTGAGAGTGAGAGAGGACAGAGAGCAAGAGAGACTTCAAGTCTCTCTCACGAGCGGTCATGGGTCACGTGGTCGGCGCTTTGTGGGCCCCACCATGATGTATGTGCATGTTTCATCCTTGCCATCCATAGATTTTTCATTTCATTTTATGGTATGAGATAAAAAATGAGGTATATCCCAGTCTCAACTGGACCACATTATAGGAAACAGTGTTGAATGAGTGTCGACCATTAAAAACCTTTTGGGGGCCATATAAAGTTATGGATCAATCTGATATTTTTTTTTCCCTTCATCTGGGCCTGTATGACCTAATCAACAGATAGGATGTCAAATAAAAAGTACAGTGGGCCTTCGGAGGGTTTTAATGGTGGATAACCAATCACTATTGTTTTCATGTGGTGTGGTCCACTTGAGATTTATATCCCTCTCATTTTTGGTATTAGGCCCTAATATGATTTGTAAAAATGGATGGACGACATGGATGAAACACATACATCATGGTGGGACCCATAGAGCACCGACCAACATCCAAAAATGGTTACTCGCCTCGATCATACTACATATGGGAAAGATATTAGGCAAATAAGATTGATCAACAATTTGAGTGAATTTTGATTTAAACATCTGAAGTTATTTACTCTTCAATTTGAACTAATTAGATTGTCTAAAAATGGTTAAAGGTTGTTCACAATATCAAAAATATATGAATGAATAGAAAACACAAACATCAGCTTGATCAAAAACTTCTATGGCCTCTAAGAAATTTTAAATGGTAGAGGTTTAATCACACTATTTCCTGTGGTGTGGTCCACTTGAGCTTTGGATATGCTTCCTTTTTGTTCTTTAGACCTCAAATTATCTATTAACATGGATGAATGGAGTGGATAAAATAAATAAATAACGGTGGACCCCATAGAGTTTACTATGGTAAGGGTAACGAGTAACTCACTTAAATGTAATGGAGAAAGGGTTTCCTTAAAACATTCATAATCATATATTGGGCCCCACTATGATGTATGTGTTGTATCCACACCATCCATCCATTTTGAGATATTATTTTAGGGCATGACCTAAAGAATGAGGTAGATAAAAACATGTAGTGCACCTCACCACAGAAAACCCAAATATAGCAATTAGGGATATTGAATCCTAAATCCCAAATTGGGAATTTCAGATCCCCATCCCCAATTCCAGATTACGATTAGGGATTTCAGAACCTAAATCCCTAATCCAGTTACAATTAGGATTTCAGATCCTTAATCCCCTATATTCGTTCATGGATTAGGGATTTAAATCACACAATTAGGGATTACAAGATCCAGTTTCCAGAGCTCGGATTGGAATCTAATAATTGGGGATTTTTATATACCCTTACCTGTATTTCTGGGAGATAGCCATGGAGGCCATAGCTGACATCTCTGCTCGTCTTCTATGTCTCTTCATCTCCAAGATCCTGGCCTTACACTTCATCTCCATCACAACCAGCACCTCCACCTCTCTCTGCGGCAGCTATTATCGTCGCAAGGAGAGGGTCTCCTAGCAGATGCTGGCGACATACGTGGTTTAAAAAAAATGCTCTCTTTAATCAACTCAGTCACATAACATGATTTTTTTAATGTTCCAAATACATTAATGAAGCTAAAGAATGAATATATAATTTACAAGAATTTTTTAAAGAATACAAACATTAATTTTTGATGGCACAACCCCAAATACACTTTTCTCTACTTGACCAAAAAAAGGAGAAGATATGGGATGATGGAAGAGCCAGCAAGCAACCATGAGATGTGCCGGGTTGAAAATTTCTCTCATTTGGATTTATGCACAACTCTGAAAGGGTAACCGACGGGTTTTAGAAAAAATGTGTGTGGGGGAACCACAAATCTAATGAGGAATGAAAGCGAAGGAATGTAGCAAAAATTCTGTGGAAAGAGAAGAAAAACTCTCCCATGATAAAAAATTTCTTCCACCGAATGCTCTAATAACATTAAAAAATTTAGAAAGGTGTATTGAATATGAAAAGTGTGATGGGATCACTTTCATGAATTATCATATGTTTTCCCAAGCTTTGTAGACAAAGTAATTGAATACTAGTTGTTATCTTTTACAAAGATAAAACCTATTCAAAATTTGAAAGACATTGCATTCATCTAACAATATTCAAGGGTGCATCTGGTTACATAAACACACCCTAAATTCTATACCATTGTATGAGATGCACTTGACCATTGATAAAGATAAGAGTTTTCCTACAATACATCAAGACGGATTGCAATAGGATACATTAGTATTCTAGCTGTAGGACTAGGGTCCTTTATGATAACCCAAATCATTTAGACAACATGATTCACCTTAGACAGGATGTTCAAAAATACTTCTAGATTGAAGTATTTCAACCATTTAATTAGTCAAAAGTTAAAGGAGAAAATCTGTATAAAAAAAAAAAAAAAAAAAAAGAGTCAAATGATCAACTTGTTGAAATATTTCAATGAGAGGTAAAATTTCATTTTTAGGTCACTCAATCTAAGGTGAGACCTATCATGTGAACGACTTGGATCATTTTTTAATGATCCAAGCCCAAAGGCTAAAGTACAAAACGCGTCTCATAATAGTAAATTCTCCTTTATTCTAAGAAACCACGATGGATTTAATTTTATTGATATAATTTGACCTTTAATCATTTAATTATTTTACTTTATTATCACTTATGGATGGTTATTGAAAGCTTAGGATCTTCCCATGTAGAAATTTGTGAAGGGACACGAACCCTAGGTCCACTACTGGGTTATGTCTGCTCCATCCATCAGGAAAATCCATCAAATTTAAAATACAAATTTTGAATTTTTATTTTAAAAATCTCAAAATTTTTCTCATATTTTAATTTTTTCTCAAAAATTTCAAAATGCCGATTTTTTTTCTTCAAAAGCATTATTTTGTTCTCAAAATTTTTCTTAAACACAGTTAAAATTTCTAAACCTTTCAATATTCTTTTTCATGTGATATTACAAATCATATAAATATTACCTTTTAATTATAATTATATATATAAATAAATTTCCATTCATATGATATAAAAACTATATATATATATATATTTATATACACTCATTTTTACTGACAAAAATATTTAAAAATTAAAACATTTTTACATTATTACCTAGCCCAAAAATGGGTTGGAGAAACATAGGGGTGACATCACATCATCCAAAATCTCACTTTTGTTATCTATCTTTTCAATTTTTCTTATCAAAATACAAAATTCAGTTTTCTTTCTTAAAAAATATATATATTTTTACAATTTGTTAATTTTTTTACAAATTTGTTTAATTTTTAATTTTTTTTAAATATCATTTTTTTAAATTTAACTTTTGTTATATAACTTTTTAACTTTTCTTGTCAAAATACAAAATCTAGTTTTCTTTTTTAAAATATATATAGTATTTACAATTTGTCAATTTCTTCACAATTTTATTTAATTTTTTAAATTTTCTTTTTCAAAATATCATTATTTAAATATCACTTTTGTTATATAACTTTTTAATTTTTCTTGTCAAAATATAAAATCTAGTTTTCCTTTTTAAAAAATATATATTATTTACAATTTGTCAATTTTTTCACAATTTTGTTTAATTTTTAAATTATTTTTTTTCAAAATATCATTTTTTTTAATATCACTTTTGTTATAACTTTTTAATTTTTTTTTGTCAAAATACAAAATCTAGTTTTCTTTTTTAAAAAATATATATTATTTACAATTTGTCAATTTTTTCATAATTTTGTTTAATTTTTTAAATTTTCTTTTTCAAAATATCATTTTTTAAATATCACTTTTGTTATATAACTTTTTAATTTTTCTTTTCAAAATACAAAATCTAGTTTTCTTTTTTAAAAAATATATATTTTTACAATTTGTCAAAATTTTCACAATTTTGTTTAATTTTTGAAATTTTCTTTTTCAAAATATATTTTCTTATCGAATTTTCTCTTTTCAAAATTATCGACATTTTTCAAAGTTCTTAATTTTTATTTCAAAATCTAGATTTTTATAAAATTACATTTTTTTTTTCAAAATCTAAATTTTTTTCTTAAACATTGTTAATTATTTTTCTAAGCTTTTTAAACTTTTTTTTTTTCGAAATTCATAAATTTTTTTGTTCTTAATTTTTGACTTAGCATTAGAGACGGTTTACGACCGTCTCTAATGTTGTATGGAACTTATAAACCAGTAAAAGACGGCCGATGACCGTCTATAATTAAGACGGTTCTTGGCAGTCTCAGATTACCAATAAAAGACGACCAATGACTGTCTCTAATACGGACGGTCTTTGACCGTCTCAAATGACCGCATATGAGACGGTCAAAGACCGTCTCTAATAGAGATGGTCCTTGACAGTCTCAAATGGAGATAGCTAAGAACCGTCCCTAATACAGACAATTTTTGGCAGTCTCAAATTATAGGAAAAGACGGTCAATGACCGTCTCTAATTGAGACGGTCCATGACAGTCTCAGATTACCAGTAAGAGACGGCCAATGACCGTCCCTTATTCTAGACGGTCAATGGCCGTCTTTTATCCGTAGTTAATGACGGTTTTTGACTGTCTTAAATGATTTAAAGATGTTAAAATTTTTAAGACAATATTAAGGACAGTCAAGGGCCGTCTAAAAGTTTAGAGACGGTTTACAGCTATCTCTAAAGCGTCTTTAAACCAAGCAATTTTAGAGACAGTCTAGAACCGTCTCTAAATCCGTCATTTTTTTTTCCATTTTTCACATAGTGTGGGCCACCTGAGTTCATTGTACGACTGATTTTTGGGGTGACCAAGGAGACCCATCAAATGCACGATGTTGATGTTCAACTCACATCATGGTGGGCCCTGAGGTGGGGCCGACTGACCCCGTGCCAATCGAGCAGCGGATGCTACTTGCTGCAGCATCCTCTTGATGCTGATAGCAACAATGTCTATTGTTTTGTATATATATATATATTATTATCTAAAGATTTTCATAGGTGGGGCCCACATCAAGAGGATCCAGTCCGTTGGCTCGGTTCCTGGGCTCGTGACGAGTCTAACAAGCCCAATATTGGATATGTTTTGATGTATAAAAACATCGCAGTGGGCCCTATCAATTTCTCACTATTAAAATAATATTTACATGGCGTAGCCTACCAGAGTTTCGGATTAGCTTCATTTTTCGGCTCAACGCCTAAAATGAATTGGAAATTTAGGTGCACGGTGTGGATCAAACACATATGTCATGGTGGGTCCCACCACCTTAGCTAGACAGTGTGGACACCACACGTGAGACACCTCACTGTCCCACGACGGTGAGAAAACACACGCATTACGATGGTTCCCACAGTCCACAGATGGACGATGAGGGTAAAACCCACACATCATGGTGGTGCGAAGTGGGTAGGCCACCAAGGTTTGGATTAAGCTGTTATTTGTGTTTTTCCTTCACCTGGGATAGGCCAACGGGCCTGCCGTTGGACGGTCCAGCAAGGTGGGTCCAACATAAGGATGACATGGATATAATACATACTTCATGGTGGGGTGCATGAGGGTGGGCCACACTTATCGAAAGAGAGAGAGAAGAGAGAAGAAAAGAGAGGGAGATCGGGTAGTGGAGGGACCCCGCCACTATGGGCCCCTCATACAAATCACACATCAAGATGGGTCCAACTATATGTGGGCCCCCAATTCATCAAAACCACACAAACGGATACTAGAAAACACTCACCTCAAGATCTTTTCTCCCATCAACGTGTTCTATAGCTCCAAAGAATGTGATCTAACGATTGAGATGAGGCTTGGAGGGTGGGATTGGATGGTACGAAGGTGGGCCACACATAGCTTCTCCTCTCTCGCATGGAAAATGTTTGGACGTTGGATTGCTTGGGGTTTGCTTGAAAAATGGAGAAAATGAGAGAGAGAGAGAGAGAGAGAGAGAGGATGGGATGTAAAGAGAGAGAGGGATAGGTGAGTGAGTGACGAGTGATGGGTGATGTGTACTTGACATGTATGGGATGGGTTGTAAGAGAGAGAGAGAGTTGACTTTAGGGATAGTGTTGTACTTGACATGATGTGATATGGTACTTGATTGATTGATGGATTGCTGTGATGTGTTGTAGAGATTCCCTTGGTATTTGTAATGCGCAACGTTTTCATCGAACTGAACGGGGGTCCACATCTCCTAGCCCAGGTAATGCCTCGGTCCGTGAGACGCGGCGTTGGAACTAAGGCGACGACGCAGTCGTTAGGGTATGTCTCAAGTCGAACCAACTCTGGAATACTGGACATGACTCAGGGCTACCCGCAAATACCGATTATAGGTTGAGGGTTGTCAGAATTCGACCGGAAGGATCGCGGAAGCCTAAGGAACAGTACGGGCTAGGATATGGGTCTCACAACTTTCATATTAGATACAAATCCTAAAGCTCAAAGGATGAAGAACTATAATTAAATAAAAATTTACTATAAATAGTAAAAATATAAATAAAATAGTTTTTTGACTATTAACCTGATGGAATCTTGGAAAATAACCAGGTTATTTGGATAGAGTAGCTTCTCTTACCCTAAAATCATATATTGCATGTTGAATAACTCATTTCGGTTTGCAAGATACACTGGTTTGAAATATCAAGCGGCAGAGTCACCACCAGATGCCACCACTAGATCGGTGATGCGCTGCCGCCGGATCCAGCGGACTGCGGAGCACCGCCATGATGGCGGCGCACCACCAGTGCACCAAATTTTGGCAGACCCTCGCTGAAAGTTTCCGCTATTTTCTGCATTTTCAAACCGACTTCAAAAAGTCATATCTCCCTTAATATAACTCTGATTCAGGTGATTCAAAAGTCAGATTGAAGCTTGATAAGTATAGTTTCATATAAAAATAAATGAAATTTTTTTTAGAATGTGAAATTTTTAGAAATATAGGATGATATGACAATTGTCCAAAAAAATTATTAATTCAGACAGCTGGTACTTCCATAATTTTTAGAATTTTTTTAGAAGGTGAAATTTAATGAAATTTGGTGGAGATAAAGTAAACTTAATAGTGAACTACTGAAAAAAATAATTAAAATAATATAATTAGTAAAAGTTCCAAAAAAATAGAACTACCCGAGGACCGCATCCTGTCGTATAAATTAGACGGAATCTAGTTAAGTACTAAACTATATAATTGGTAGATTAAGCTTGGGCCACCATTTCCACAAATAAGAAGGCCTAAAACCATTAATACCACTGACTCAATGTTACTTAAAGACCTAGGAGAAATCTCAAGAGCCTGTCGCTCTTGGGAGTACATTGAAACCCCATATCGGACCTAGACCACACGTTGAGGGTTTGATGACCGCGAAACTATAGGACTATGTCTGTCCTACTGGGCTTGACAATCATTGCAAGAATCAAGCCCAGATGGTGTCCAGAAATGTACAACTTGAGCCCTGAGTGAAGTGCGTGAGAAACTTGAAATATCTTTAGAAAATGAAATGAAACTTAAGTGAATTGGGCCGTTCACTCTCATGCAAAGTTGAGGATTTCAGACAGTCAGTTTTTTACCAAACTTCGCCCGTGGGAAAAGAAAATTTCCCTTCACATATCCGTATAATTGTGGCCCCAATCGAGTAAGTATGACCGTTGATCTGATAAAGATCCTCCACGAACGATCAACCTATCCGATCACACCGAAATCATGTCCTGGCATAGATCCATTGTTAGGGAGCATACCCTATGAGATAGGTGGGTAGTGGGCCTCCATATCAGCCCTGTTTGTCAAAAACAGTCGCCAAAAGGGTATAAACCATGTATATGGTGGCCCAAGGGCCATTTGCATCACTTATAGGCTTATAAATAGCCCTTATTCCACCCCACTTCTCTCATATACGAATTTCTCCAAAACCCTAAGGGAGAGAGGAGAGAAAAGAAGAGAAAAGAGGAATGAGAGGAGAGATCTTGGGAGATTGCTACAAGAATCCTCTCCTACGATTCCACGCACCAAATCTCCATTCTGATACACTACACAACCTCTTCCGGTTGCAATTTTTGGTAAGAAAACCTAACCCTAATGTCGTTATAGAGATTCAGGTTGATTGTTTGTCAATCTAGTTAACCTATTTCATCATTTAGGTGCTCGACATTCCATTTTTTGAAAACGTAAAGTTTGAACCGAGTCTGAATCGAGTATTCCGACGAAAGGTATGGACGATAAACGCTTAGGTTTTAGTTATCAATGCTTTCATGTCAGCTAATGATTTATGTCTGACTTGATTGCTACCGTATTGTCTTAGATACACTAATTTTTATATGAAATGTACATATAAACTATGATGAGTAAAAGATGCATTCCATGTGTTTGTTGAAATGTTTGAATGAGCATTTGAATATAATTTGTGCTTGCCATAATTACTGATCTAGGATTAATCATTGTCATATGCATGTTGATCTCTCTGTATAAGGAATTGCTATAATACATGTTGTAATTAACCTAGTCTATATATTTGGTGAATTATAGTCTAAGTGTTTGATGTATTGCCTGAACGAGAAATTGTTGATGATTTGTATTTATTACGAGTATTAAGATAGGATTCTTAATTAACTTATTCATATGTATAGTCTCTTTCATGTAATCATATTTACCTCTACGCAATTTATGTATAAAATGCAAGTGTTTGGTAACATGATCAATGTGTTTGATGAAATGCTTGAATGAGGAATTTACTTGGATTGTTTGTTAAATGCTGAAATGATTATCACATACATTTATTTATTGCATTTGAGTATGATTGGGGCTACAATGTAGCCCAGGCAATCGGTAGCAGTCCCCGTTTGGATGGCTGAATTAGTCTCACCACATTGGGTATACTCAATGAATCCGAGTCGCACGACGATTGTTGACAGTGGTTAGGCTACGAGGGGTGCTTATGTGCTCCATGTCGATTAAGTCAGCGTGTGCCCGTACCAATCGAACTTGCCTAACAAACCAATTAGCCTAATGTGTGTTTACCATGTATGGACACTACTGCTTGAATCTAAGGTATCCCTCACCAATGTAAAGGCCCACTTTAACCATGTTACCACGATCAGCTAAGACTTATGAGACGGGTAAGGTGGTATGGGACACCGTGTTCGAGTTATTGGCCTACGCTGGGGTGATGAGCCTCCCCATAGTGGCCAGTGAGCAACCAAGACTCGTGAGACCGGTATGGGACACCGTGTTCGTGTTTTCAGCCTAGGTTGAGGTGACGAGCCTCCCGTAGTGACCGTGAGTATAAACTCTTGAATTTGCCTATCGACTGCTTTTCATTAGGAGTGATGCCATACAACTTGTCTATCGTATGTTTTTAACTAGGAGTGATGAACCTAGATGGATCCTTTGGTTCAGGTCAATGATATAAAGGGAGGTACCCTAGCTTCCCAAATTTACTGTATGAATAAGCTTAATTAAGTACTCGGCTAACACAACCATGCATCGCATTGCATTAGTTAGGATGTGCTTTAAAGGGCGATGAAGTTGCATGGGAGGTAGTGATGTCATATGTGAAATAGGTTTTCGAAGTCACTTGTGAGGGAGCTTTGATGCGAGGGCATACATTATTGCTTGCACTCCATTTCTGCATTAACAAGAGTAGTTAGGAAGCGATTGTTATGATTGCCTTATCATTATTGCTTAATTAACTTGATAACATGTTAACTTTTGCCTTATAGTACCACTGAGTTGGCCACTCATTCCCACCCTAGGACGGTGTTTTAAAACACCAACCAGAATTTGGTTTAGATGCAGGTGCTGATGAATTCTATACGACGGAGCAAGACTTTATGGATGAGGAGTTCTCCTACTTTCAGCTCTCGGGCGGGTCTACGTAGACCTCGTGCCGATGTGCAAGGACTACAGGGATACTTTGCTTAGTTGGACATATTTACTTTTCCGCATTTTGTTTATTTTAAAACTGTACATGTATATATTGAGCCCGAATACATACTCATAATCTGGAAGTTGTGAAGCACTTACATGCTTAAATATATATGTTTCAAACTTCCGCTTGCTTAATTCAATTTTATTTAGAGTATGATATATTGTTTTAGTATAATTCTACTCATGCTTAACTCATTAATATGGACAAAATCTGAACATCATCACCCATATTGCATAAGTGATGTTTTGGATCTCGGGAGTAAAGCTTTGCTCGACCCTCGAAATTCAGGGCGTTACAAAAATGCTCACCGAATCGAACATGTGAGATATATCGCACTACTTATGAGTTTCCTATCACACAGGTGGGATACAAGATACATCGTGAGATATATCAGCCAATATCGTTGGTATTTAAAACACTGAACCTAACTATCTGGATGTTTCCCTACATTCTAATGGTTGTTATAACCATTTTCGAACTAGTTGCTTTCTTTATTTCTAAACTTGCCATATATCTCGATAACTGCTTCGGTACCACCATTATTCGCTCGACCACTTTCTCTTAATGGATGATGTGGCACTGGTCAATAAGTATCAGTTGTATTGCCTTAAAATCCTCTTTGCATACCTATAAAGATCTTTAAATACACCACACGACTCCTTAATGGTTACACACAACCTTCAATGATTGGCTCTTATATGAATTGTTAGAAATAGGGATAAATATTGCCCCCCATGTCACTTCACCTTCGGGTAAAAGATGAAAGTGACGCATGGCCCCTCATAAATGCAGTCATTCTGCAGGACATGTGATGATGCCTCAGTTAACGTTTCTGACTGAGATAATTCAAAATGTTGATTATAATTTCCCCTTTTTGAATAAAGCGTTATTCACATGGCAACATGTGTACAAGAATCGTTAAAAATGAGAAAATAATGATGCCCTAATTAATGCACTAGATTTTTGCCCGATATATATCTCAATTGTTTTAAAACATTCTTCTTCCTCTCATGCTTTCTTCTATGTTCCTTCATCTCAAAGCTCAATCTAACCTTCTCATTTTAATGATGGCGACTTCCTCATTTTCTGCTCCCCTAACCTTTCAGCAAGATGATCTGACAAACATCTTGGATGACTTCTCCAAGAAGTTATCCAATGAAATTATTTTCAAATCACCCATCGGAGATTACTATTGCCTGATATCGGCTTTCTTTCTTGGAGTCAAGCCTAATGAAATTTGTTCATTAGATCCCTTATTCCTAAAATGCCCTGACGAAATAATATTAATTCAATTTGAATCAATCCCATAACCCTCCAACACTCTAAAGAATCCACGATCATGGCTGAAACCCTTGCCAATATGGGAAGATTGGTTTAACCGCGTCGCTGCCCAATATGAAACTTCTTAGAGAGGGTCTGACATCTATGAATGCATCAAACTACCACTATACAACTATCCATACGATCCTCCTCTTCTTACAGTAACCTCAATGTTTTGGAGCCCATCCACGAACACATTCTTCTTTAGATGCAATCTTATGAGTCCTACAATTTTTGATATCTTTGCTCTCAGCCAACTCATTCCCTTCGGCAAGGCAGTCTTCCCAGACTTCGCTCAAAAGGAACTACGACATTTTACCAAAAATGCTGGCAAAGCCTATTCACACTTCATACAAATGTACCACAAAACATGAAGGCTCGGTTGAGTATGAAGAACACACAACTTTCTTGCTGCTCTATATTTGCCATCATTTTCTCTATGTAAATGCTCTCTAGATCTCCACTGAGTATTTCTAACTGGCCGAGGTGCTCGTATAGGGTCAAAACTTGCACCTACACCCTTTATGCTCGACCACCTATATAGAGGCATTTATGAAGTAACCACCATAGGTATATATCTTGGCGGAGAACCACTATGGCTCATCCAAATGTGGATTTACGAATACTTTCACTCTACTCTTGTACATTCTCCTATCCCCTCTAATATTATTTATAGTTCGTATGGTCACCATGTTATTCATTGTCCTTAAGAGATCTGACATTTTCTAGTTATAAGTACTCATTTTTCTTTCCTCTTAATAAAGGTAAACGTAACTAAACTTTTACCATTTTCTGTAACACCTCGAACTTTTCAATACCAAAGTATTGAAAATTCTCGAGTGTCACCATGAAGTTTAACTTAGTATGGAAATGTGTACGATACCAATTTAGCTATCCTAACCTTACATCTATTCTCCAACATGATTTTGACTATTGAGAATGATCTTCATCCATAGATTAAGCCATCCGACCTTTGACTTTATGACAAGATCATCATATGTCCAAGTATTCCCACTTGTCCATTATAACTAACCATTCAGTCAACTATCCACTAATAGGTGAATATATCTGACCATCCACTTTGAGTTTCGACCACCCGATCATAGTAAACTAACTACTTGATATTTGCATCCGCTCGTACACATATCAAATTGAAATTCCAATACCTATGAATATGCTTAACCCACCATCAAAACTATAATCTTATAAACTTACACATGTGAACAAGTCACTTGAATTTAATGATATATATATATATATACACATATTCTGCCTCTTAATCACTCCAAAAACTTACTTGTGATCATCCATTTAGAAAACTAACTATACACCCACTTCCATATATGATTAGAGTATTAATTATCGAGTTTTTCTATTTTTAGCATGTCATCTGACCATCCATTATGTTGGTTGATATTTGTACATTCCCTTAATTAATTTGGTGAATGATTCTTTATTCATAATGATTTAGATGTAAGTTCTTTTGTAAAAATTACTTAGAAACGTGCTTATAACCATGTAGAACCATTAAATTTCCCAAAACTCTCATATCAGCAATAATTATGAAAATACCATTAACCTGGACCCTTGAATTCTAGATCACGTGGTTCTCATGATCTGTTTGATGTAAAATTTTATACCATACATGTGTATCATAAATTAACCATACATGTCAAATTTTAGCTCTAAGATTATTGTAAAAGTGACCCAATCGACAAATCATTCCCTTAACCATTAATTTTGGTGTCCATTGAGTTAATAAACCTTGTGGGTAGTCGTAGTAGGATATTTCCCTTCATATGAACAACTTAGATTGTCTATAATATGGAATAGGTATTGTGAGACCCGACCTGAGTTCTCATGTGTGCATGTGTGTGCATAAGTGTACATTTCGTTCATTTTGGTCCCGTGGTCCTACCGGTCGAATCCTGGCGACTCGCGACCCTTGGAATGTGTTGCAGTCATCCTTAAGTTTGGTCACATAGACCCAACTCGGATTGACCCGAGACCCATACCATCTTGTCCGTATCAGCGCCGCAATTCTAACTCCGCGTCCCATACGTTAATCCGGCGTGTACATCTCAAGTTATGTGCATTTCATCATGTGGCCCATTTTTTATACAAATGCATGTGGACCACCTCAATGACACAATTTCCCATGCACACCACACACACTACATAATTTTCATAGAATATACACTACCCACCCTAAACACTACCAATAGACCTACTAAGCATAGTACTTTGTTATTGTCACCATAGGCTATTATGGTTTCTCTAACTAAGGAGAGAGAGGCCATGATTGCCTCCCTACAACTCTCTCTCTCTCTCTCTCTCTCTTTCTTTTCACTCCCTCATTTCTCTCCTTCTTTCTCTCTTAAAAAATAAAAATAAAAAATCCAGCAACCTTCTCCCCATCTTCCCTCCATTTCAGCCACATTTCCTCTCTAATCCTCTCAATCTAACCATCTAAATCCAATCTCACCCATGGATATGGATCCCTTGGTGCACTAGGAGCTAGGAAGTCCAAGTTTGGAGCAATCTAAGGTGGGTGTACTCATAGAACTTAAGATTTCTAATTTCATGTTCTTAGATCTCTTTTTTTTTTATGGGAAGTGTAGGACCTACCAATCAATGGTGGAGATCCTATATCATCCCTTAGTTGTGGCCAAATGGCCTATTTGATGCATGCATGCCCATGCATGGGGTTTTCCCTCTATAAGCCCCCATCATAGAGGATTACTTGGATTCCATGGCATGATAGGTCATCTAGACCTTAGAATCATAGTTGGGATGGCATCCCAACCATTGATCTTGAATCTAGGACATGCATGTGGTGGATCTTTAATGTAACATATGAATAGAAGGAATGTATGGTGTGATTGATGAATGGGAGGGCCTCAATGTGGCGGAGTCCCTCCTCTTGTGGCCGATTCTTTATTTTTTTTCTTTATAATAGAATCCTGATCTTGCATGTGTGCCCACCTTGTAGGCCAACAAAAATCCAGACTAACCATGGAGCTTGGACGCCCATAGCGGTCCATCCTTAGACATGTGGCCCCAAAATCTACCTAAATGGGACACATGCAAGGGGTATTTGATGATGGGGAAGGTCTGGACATTTGTGGGCCCACTGGGGTGGTCCACCACACAAATTCCCAGGCTTAAATCCCATGGAAAATAATGTTTATATTTTAAATCCTTTCTATTATATGTTGCTGTCCAGAATTGTCTGGACAGATTTTTGAGCCATCTTGGGGCCCAATTTTTTGACATTTAGTAAGGATATTTATACCATCTAATACATGATTCTGAAAGGTTCATATCCCACGTAAAAGTCTACCAAATTTTAGCCCCAACTGACCCTTTTTGGACCTCCAAAAGAGTGAGCCAACATAGGTGATCAACCAGATTTCTGCTACATATGTTGTTGTCCAAATCTGCCTAGACAGATTTTTGGGCCATCTTAGGGCCTGATTTCTGGATCTTTGGTGAGAATACTGAAACAAAATAATATGTGATTCTTGTACCCATCTACAACCATACCAAATTTCAGCCCCATCTAACCTTCATTGGGGTCCCAAAGGTGTGGTCCAAGTGAGGTGGATAGTCTGGATTTTCTGCACTGTTCCAGCAACATTTCACCCTGGACAGGTTGGAATTCTGAAATTTATTTAAATACTTTTGGGTGTTTAAAAATTCTAAAAATTTATAGGGAGGTGGTCCACCCATGTTGGGACCCACCTACAAAATTTTGGAGCCAATGGATGCCTGTGCGTACCATGGTGGTGGTTGGACCGGCCCACTATAATATGGTGTCCAGATCAGTCCGATTTTTAGGACAGATTGTTTTATGTGAATTAATTAAAATATTTACAGGTGTCTAAAAATTCTAAAATTTTTTATAGGTGTGGTACACCCATGGCAAGATCTACCTACCAAATTTTAGGGTCAATGGATCCCTGTGTACACCGTGGCGAGGGCTGGACTGGCCTACCATGTTGGGACATCCAGGCCTGTCCGATTTTCTGGACAGACTGTTTTGTTTAAATTAATTAAAATACTTAGGAATATCCAAAAATTTTAAAATTTTTTGGAGGTTTGGACCATCTATGAAAGTGTCACCCTATAAAATTTCAGACCCAACGGACATTTGAGCTGACCTAGTGCAGCTGGGAGTGGCCCATTAGGCAGGGACACCCAGGCTGGGGCGTCCAGCCTGCTCGTGGGCCCACCTTGATGTGTTGTATATCCCACCACCCATCCATGTGTGGTCCTTAGGGGATTGATCATTGTCCCTTTTTGGTATTCAATTGGGGCCCATTGGGTAGATTTTTAGGCCTGATACCCTGGGCTCATAGGGCTGCCTACACATGGAACGCCCCTACCTTGGGCTGTTGGGCCTGCATTCTAATGGCATGGCCCACTTGAAGTAAGTGTTGTATATCCTCCTTATCTAGTGGGACCCTCTGTAATATGTGTGGGTCAACATGGATCAGTAACCCATTTAAATTAAATAAATTTCTGGACTTTAGCAGGCCTAGGAAGTGGGTGGGCTGGAATTCCAGTAACGACCCAAATTTACTGCATAGTTGATCTTTTGGAGCCGTGGCGGCCCACTATATTTAAGGGAGTGTTGCACACACTCTTTTTCCCCCCCTTCCTTAGACATTTTGGGCTTAATGAGTGCCCTCTTGAGGCCCACCTTTGTGGTGGTTTTGTGGGCTAGCCTTAACCAGAATTTTTGATAGTTTTGTAGGCTCAATGGGCTAGGAACTTTTTTCTTAAGCCCGAGTTTGTACAAGGGCTGACCTTATTGATTTATAGGCCCAATGGGCTGTCTACAAGCTGATCATGTGCATTTATTAGCCTTGATGCCCTCATAAAATGCTTAATTGTGGGCTGACTTGCAAGGCCTACATAAATGTATATTGTGGAGGGCCTTGCTAAGTTTTTGGGCTGATGTGGCAAGGCCCACACTGTCAGTATAGGCCTTGCCCATGTGTATTATTGGACTTATGGGCTACCCTCAAGTCCACCATAATGTATGAATTAGATGGCTTTTGTTTGGGCCATTTCTTTTGGGCCCATTATGTGATATATTGTATGCATGTTGTGTTAGCAAGTAGGCCTTGTGGACTCAGTTCTTTCGGATAGGCCCATTGATCTTGGGCCTATACTCTCCTATCTATTGTGATGGGCTTAGGGACAATTATACACAAGAGGTTGGGCCCTTGGCTACCCACTAAACTGGCCCTATACTTGGGCCAAAAGTGAGGCCTAACTCACTTGTGTTAAATGTGAAACTTGCCCATGTAAATGAATTACTGGGCCGCCTATGAAGCCCACCACAATCTATAGATTTATGACCTTTATGGTTGGGCCTAAACCTTGCTTAAGGGTCCACCATGCTACCTAAGTATTGGGCTTAGTGTATGGCCCACTAGGCTATGGATTGCTTAGGCCTTGGGCCTTATTTCATGATCGAGTAGTGGCGGGCTACCTCTTGGGAACCAGTTGAGGTTGGATGTCCTCCTGGGTGGTCCTAAGGTAGGCCCATGGATTCTTCTATGGATGGTTAAAGGCCCACCATAGACCCTAGGCCATTCGTTTAAGGCTCAATGTATATATATGTGGAACCTACCTTAACACATGTTTGGTCTAGGTTGTCCAAGCCTTAGATCACCCGATCATGGAGGCACTCTCTGCCTTGGGTTGCTGTTGGATTCACAATCCAGTAGTAGGCCCACTTGATCTTTTCTTGATGTATACACACCCTCCATCTGGTGGGGCCCCCCCTGTGAATATTGTTGGCCTTCATGAGATCATTCCCACTTATTTGACTAATTTCTAGGCTTTAGCAGGCCCAAGAAGCTGAGTGGGCCGAACGTTTATCAAGGAGCCTCAAATGTACATTGTTATGGTTGAAACTTATTGGACATGGGACCCACCATATCGAGAACTTGTGTACGTGTTACATGCTTGTGTTTTCTTATAATCTTTGGGCTTAATCAGTGCATTCTTTTGGGTCACCTTTAGTGATCACATGAGGACCCCATCTTAGATTAGATTTTTAGGATATCCCTTAGGCATAGAGTGGGCTGGGACGTCCCAGCTTAGCCCAACCATATATTGGGCCGGCTTCCACCATTTTGATGGACTTGTGGGCTAATATAAGGATAATATTGGGCCCTTAGTTGCCCACTTAAATTGCTAGTTATTGGCTGATGTAGTTGGGCCCATTTCATCATCCAAACTTAAACTTATTTTAGGCCGTATATTATGCATACGGGCTGCCCACCAAGTCCAACTCAATGCATGGATTCTATGGCCATTGGGAATTGAGCCTTAGGCCTTAATTTCTCTCTGGGGCCCATGTTGTTAAAAGTGGTGTTATATCTTTTTATGGCCTATTATGAGAAATGTATGTATGTGGTTACCTGTGTTCTTATCTTGAATGTAGGGCCTTAGGCCTTGTATCCATATAGTTCGTGGTTGAGATGCCTCTTGGGGAATGGTAGTTAAATGTCCCCATTATGGACCCCTATAGGCCCATTTGTATTTAAATGTCATTAGATGCTCATCTTAAACTCTTGCTAGACTCACTTTTGTGTTACATAGACACGTAGTTATATGCTTAGTCTCGTGGGCTACCCCAGGTAAATGACCCCCCACTAGAGGTGGGATTCCTTGTGGATATTGTCTAAATATGTAGTCTTGATCCCTTCTTGGATAGGAGGAGTGTACTACTCTGTATATCACCGCATAATGCGTCTAGACTCATCTTCATGGCCCATGTGCATCATTGTATGCTTGGATGACACCGTGTGTGGTTATGATTGTGCCATTAGGCATTGCATGTTGCCTTCCTGTGGGACGTAGTATTCTCTTTTGAGCATGTTGGATGCTTGGAATTGATGCATAGTTGATGGTGTAATTCATGCATCTGGCATTGCATAACATATGAGCATTATCACTATCGCTTCATCAGGGTCGTAGCCTCCACAGATACATCGTGGATGGCCATGTTTGGACACCGAAAATATTACTTGAGCATACCGGGTGTATAGGATGCATATGGGTGAAATTCCCAAAACTTCCATGGTACCAAGGATCTGCTCCAACGACGTGACCGGGTGGTATATATGAGCGCATGAGGGCCTTATACCATTAGGCCGCGACTCCCACTGTCATGTAGTCGGTTGGATAGGGGTGTGGCCTTACTCGCCTGATGTAAGGGGGCATTGCTAGGCTGAGTCTGACCAGCTCGTGAATGGGTCCACTACCTTCAGGCCTTGCTGGTGATTGGCTGTCCATAGGCAGGGTAGTGAGGTCTCTTACGCTCGTTTAAGCGTGCGAGTGCAGGTCTCAGAGAGCGGTGATCATCCAAAAGGTGTAATGGACCCAGGTGATTTTCTTATGATGGAAATGTACTTGATATGTGAATTGGATATGAGCACTGGCATTACTTTGCATTGCATTTGCATCGGCTGTGTAAGCCTCATAATGCATTACAGTACTCATTGCATTATAGTACTCATATTGCATTACAGTACTCATTGCATTAAGTACTTATCACATTACAGTACTCATGGCATTACAGTACTCATTGCATTACAGTACTCATTGCATTATATAGCCTTGGTATGGCTTCCTGCATTATTGTACTGCCTTGGTATAGTTTCTTGCATTCATGATAGCCTTGGTAAGGCTAGTGGTATTGGTATTGATCATGACTCCCTTCTGCATTCTCTATCTTCTTTTGAGCACCATTGTCACACACTTACACCACCCTCTAAGCTTCTATAAGCTTATGCACGATTAATGCATGCAGGAGATCCTAAGCAGGCATTGCAGTAGCAGAGTTTGGATTAGAGCTGAGCTTGAGGACCCAGTGTTGCAGATCATCTTCCTTCTTTCTTCTGTTATCTTATGTATGTCCTTTTGGACCTTATAGATACTTGTAAAAGTTTAAATTCATAGTGGATTTTGTGATGTGTGCCTTTGTTATTCTCAGATTTACTTGCTGTGATCTTGGGTGTGCTCATATTGGTAATGATTATACTGTTATGAAAATCCTCCTTGTCGGATCCTAGGATCAGAACCTGCCTTAGGAGCCGAGAATGGGGTACTATGGAGGCTGTTGCGGCCAGAATCGGCCATCGGGTTCCTTATGAGTCCGGTTACCGAGTTTGGGGCGTGACAGGTATGGAATATAAAGACCCCACTTTGGTGGACTTTTCTTTAGGCGCAAATTTATCCTTTTGAGGCTTACCAGCTCGTTTTAAATCTGGATCTTCCGATTTAACCACTTTCTGTTGTCCATCATAACTCAAATTTAGACCACACTTTGGTCTCATATAACTACGAGGTTATACAAAATTTAAACCTCGATTAATGATCCTAAATTGTTGAATGTTGAAACTAGTTCCTTTATTTTTGTACAAAAGGTGAAATTTTAAATTTAGGCTTTTTCCACCATCGATCAACCACCAAATTTTGTCTAACCGTTTGCCTATCCTGACTACACATTTCTCCCAAAATTGGGCCCCGATCATTAAGTGTGGACTGTTAATTCAGAACAAGTTCATTTTGGCACCAGTTAGGAGAATTTTCAAGATAGGCCAATCTAAATTTTGGATCACTAAGAAAGTCATATATCCCAGCCCTACTCAACGACCCCGATACACTGAATAAATTAGATTTAAAAAAAGATTGCTATAAAATATTAAATTGGAGAAACTCAATACAAGTGGGATGTGAAACACATCCCCTCTCACACGCCCACTCTTTTATAAAAGGAGGAGTGCGTCCCCTTCTCTCACACACCTATGATCTCACATCCAAGAAAGAGAAAGAGAAAGAGAAAGAGATAGAATGTGTGAAAAAGAGAAAGAGAAAGCCTAGTTGCCCATCATCGTCCTCCTCCACATGTGTGATGTCTCCCTCTTGTTCAAGTGATGTCATGATTCATGTAGAAACTTTCCTACATCGAGATCTACCTATGGTTTAGATCTACGGCTAAGGTGAGGGATTCCTTTAAGCTTACACTAATTTGAGTTGATATTATTTATCTTATTTTTACATACTTTCATATTACTATGATTTTTCATGTAATTGATTAATTTACCATTATCAATTATTTATCATTTTGGGAATTATTATTATGGTATGATTTTAATTATGTATGATTTTTATGAATCTATGTGGGGTGATGGATACAAGCCTTGTCCTTTATTAATTTTGAGAGTGACGTGTGCTTCCACTCTATATTGAGGTGGCCTTTTGCTCCTCTCCTCTTATCTTTCTTCAGTTAGCCTATTACTACTTTCTCCTTTATTAGGTTAGCCTTGTGCTACCTCCCTTTATGTCTTGGACATGCATCTTAGAATTCCAAAACTCTTATGGTTCGACTTATTTCTCTATTGATGCAAGTGATGTGTTATATGCCTCATATATATTATCGTGGACGTAATGTGTTTCAAGTAGCAGCCCTCTTGGTCGGCACGTAATCCTGTGGGTTGGTGAGTTGTGCATAATCGATGTAAGTAAATTGCCATGCGTGTTACATCACTTCTCAGGATTGAATGTCGCAAATAGTTGCTCCATGAACACATCATGTCACCTAAGTCTCCCAATCGTGTTGTTGCATCACCTTGAGATGTTCACATAAATCCACATTAACGTTGGACATGCCGAAGAATCTCCATAGTATGGGATGTGAGGTGAGTCGGGTTTTCTATGAATTGTGTTCCACACTGTGATGACCATTATGTATGATGGACTGCACACACTATGCTAAGCATGCATTCATGTACATTGGTTGTGCATATTGATACCACTCGTAGTGGTGGATATGAGGCGTATCAGAAGCCTCACATTATTACTATAAATCTCTTGAATTATCGTTAATCTTAAAGGATAACCATCACTATGAGTAGGGCATTGACCCCAACCATACAGATATAGCAGGTGAATTACAGGTTGATGACATAACCGATAATCATTCTATGGAAGATTCTTTTGAAAAGAAAAGAAGAAGGATAACTCCACGAATTGTTTTATTTATTTATTGCTGCAAACTTTGATAATGTAATAAGCTTCCATTGATAGGGCATTAAAGAATTATTTATACGCTTTTTACTCTAATGAAATAATAAATACAGTCGATTTTATTCTCATGAATGGTTACCTTCGTAAATGTAATTGGATGTGAATATCGGTAATGGGTTGTTACCATTACGATACAAGCCGTAACCGCCATTACGGCCTTAAAAAAAAAATAAATAAAATAAATATATTGGCTTTGTAATGGATTTTTACAAGGCTGTTATGGCTGTTACAACCTATTACATTCCATTTCATTTTTTCCATGATGGCTGTTATCGCTCGGTAATGCATAACAGTTCCCACCATTACCATTATGGCCATTACGTAACCGTTATTTATTTAATTACCTTGGTGGAAACTAATATTAACTAAAAGGCGATCTGTTAGTATCAAAATACAGCAGTGTCCTTGCTCAATCTAATTGAAAAGTATATTATCACATGAGTAGATTTTAGTAACATGCAAGCTTAAAAATGCACAAAACAACATAATAGCAAATTGGGACAGTAAAGGATGAATATTCTCACTTCCCTTACCAGGCTGCATGAAAAAGCTATAAATATGTGCTACATCATTTACGGGTCTGTGAGATGCGTCCATTATTATGGGATAGTTTGGCAAATGATTACTTGTCTTGATATATTTTTGTGCTCTTGAGTGAGGGCTATGTTATCCATTAAAAATAGGGAAAAAAAACTATATAACAGTATACTGACACGTGAAACAGTTTCTTTCAGAAGAAAACCCATTTCCTGGTGAGAAAAATGAAACAACACTAAATATACAGGGGAAGGAAAAGAGGGCAAAAGATATGAATACGAACACCAAACAAATTATACTTCTCATAAATCCATTGGATACCTCACTGTCAGAAGAAGGTATCAAGCCAACCATTTGAGGCCAACATTTGCCGCTAGGTCCCATGGTACCAAACTCCCCTCTGCTTATAACTGCCTAAATAATACATTATTGTAATACAATGGAGATTGAGTGTTGATGAACATCAAAGTTCAAGACATCTCTACATTAACTTTTACTTCATAAATGAAAATCATTCAAAGACGTTTATGAAAAATAGTAAGTAGTTTGCACTTTTGATTAAGTCCATAGATCCATATCGGAGCAGAATTAAATGAAGAAAATGGAGAATAAGAATACATACTCAAGAAAGCGTGATGCATAAATCCAGTGCCATGTGTATCACTACTAAACACACTTCTATAACCAACTAGGCCCCTGTAAGCATGCAACCAGATAAAAAAAATCAGCAATCTCTGCAACGAGACACAAGATAGAGTGGATTGAATATAAAAACATGGACAACCATGCAGACACCCATAAGAGAACATCAATTTTGTAAGGATTGAAGAAAAAAAATATTACAAAACACCTTAAAGTATCAAAATCCAAGAAAAAAAGAGTGATAAGTTGGTTGGATAGGCAGATATTTTTATGAATGTTCACTCCAATGATTTAATGAAATTAGCAAGGGCTGAAAGTGTTAATATATGAATGTAGCTTCTTTAGGCATATGAAGACTTAAAATAAATCTTAATACCTCAAGGAATTTTGAGCCAATGTTAGACATCTTACACAGTCAGAGTAGGTAGGCAATTTGACCGAGCTACAGTTCTATTTGATTCATCTAATGAAAAATACATGAGTGTGGACTACACAAATGACATTCAGGGTTTTTCCATGGATAACCTTCATATCAAATATAAATGAACAATGCGCACAATCACCATCAATATGCAATGATCAGGGGATGATCACCATCAATATGTGGATCACTCATAAAACAAGCAATGCCACACTTCAACAGGCAAAAGTTGAACCAAATGAATGGCTACAATCACCTGATCCCAGCAAATTTTGGACGTAACCCATAGGTGTGTAGCAGACAACCAGATCAACTACTGATCACTGAATGGGGCGCTGTGAAATGCACAATTTAATTCAAAGCAGCATTTTTCTACTACTAAAACAAGTTCAATTGGGCACTCTCTTTCACAAGTCAAACCATCATAATGGGCTCTGCATATGTGAGTCCAAGATGCCGCTATGCCGCTGCAAATAACAGGAAGAAAAGCTCTATTTGTGATCAACACCGTACATCTACTTTGCCCTCTCTTCTAGGCCGTGAGATAAAAGTGACATAGATCTGAATTGCAGGAACGAAATGTGACCAACAGTCCACTTGCAACAGGAAAAAGTGTAACTGCCAAGTGCTGGGATTGTTTAATAGGTGAGATTTTCAGTCCATTGTTTTCAACAGTAGAGCAACAAACATATGAATCAATGGAAAGTAGACCACATGCATAGAATGCTGGTCTCAACAAATACCACCACTAGTTCAGGCCAAAAATTGCATAATGCTTATTTGGAGGTGGTTAGTTTTTCTGATCTAATTTAAGGAAGAGAGAAAGAGGAGGCCTTACAAGGTCCAACCCTACCAATTTTAGGGTTCCAGACCCTGCCCTACAGGTTGGGTTGCCCTAAATCGGCATTGAGATTGAGAGAGAAAGAGAGAGGAGAGAGAGAGAGAGAGAGAGAGAGAGAGAGAGAAATACCTCAATGTTCCTAGAGATTTGAGCCTTCAACCATAGATTCAAAGAGAGTGAGATGGTATGCATGGGAAGGGCGGTTAGCAACAGAATCTTCGGTGGGGGATAGAGAGAGAGAGTGGGAAGAGAGATCAACAAGAAGAGAGGAGGGAGAGATCTGTAGAGAGAGAGAGAGGGGGGAATAAGGGTGAGAGAGGGAAAGTGACTTTGGGGCCGGCGTTAGGTAAACTCTCTGTTTACCCAGTTGGGTAAACGAATTGCGTACTGAGTAAACTCAGTTGGGCCCACCGTGAATGTATTTGTCTTATCCACTCCGTCCATCCGTGTTTTCAAATCATTTTAGTGGTTAGGCCCAAAATTGAGGTATATCTAAAGCTCAACTGGACCATTCCACAGGAAACTGTGGGAGTAATGATTTCCACTATTGAAACCTTTCTAATGGCCCACAATGATGTTTATTTATCATCCAACCTGTTCATAATATCACAAAGACATGGATCAAGTGAAAACACAAATATTAGATTGATCTAAAACTTCCGTGACCCCCACGAAATTTTCAATGGTAGATGTTCAATTCACACTCTTTTTGGTGGTGTGGTCCATTGGAGCTTTGGATATGCTTCATTTCCGGGATAAACATGTCAACCTATCTCCTAAAATGTATGGATAGAGTGGATAAAATAGGAAGCTGCAGTGATAATGACACCCGCTGTTGAAACTGTAATGTCTCAAAAAAATTCGTACAAAGAACCAAGTGTCACCTCAGGCAGAAATACCTAAGGACAGTACCCTGTCGTAATTTAGACAGGAATTAATTAAGTACTAAACTAAATTAATCGGTAGATTTCATTCGAACCACCATTTCCACAAATGGCGAGACCTAAAACCGGTAATACTGGTAACTTAACACTACTTAAAAGCCTAAGAGAAATCCCATGAGCCTGTCGCTCTTGGGAGTACATTGAAACTCTGTATCGGACCTGGACCGTGCGTCGAGAATCCAATGACCGTAAAACTATATGGTAATGTCCGTTTTGCTGGGGTTGACAACCATCGTGGGAATCGAGCCTAGATGTGTCAAGAAATGTTCAATTTGAATGCTGAGTGAAGTGTGTGAGAAATGCGAATATCCTTGGAAATGGTATTAAAGCTTAAGTGAATTGGGCCATTCACTCACACGTGAAATTGAAGATTTTAGACCGTCAGTTTTTGACCAAACTTCACCTACGAAAAAAGGAAATTTTCCTGCGCATATTCGTATACTTGTGGCCCCGATCGAGTAAGAGCGACCGTTGATCTGACATAGATCCTCCACGGTTGATCTGCTTATCCGATTGCACTGAAATCACATCCTAGCATAGATCCATTGTCAGGGAACTTACCCTACGACGTATGTGAGAAGTGGGCCTCCCTGTGAGCCCTGTTTGTCGAGAATAACTGCCCAAAGGGTGTAACCCATGTATATGGTGGCCCTTGGGCCATTTACATCACTACTGGGCCTATATATAGCCCTTACACCACCCCATCTCTCTCTCATACGAATTTCTCCAAACCCTAGGAGAGAGAAGAGAGAAAAGAGTAAGGAGAGGAGAAATTTTGGGAGATCGTTGCTTTGATTCTCTCCCATGACTCCACGCACCGAATCGCCTTCCCGTTATGCTATTCAATCTGTTTCGATTACAATTTGGGTAAGAAATCCTAATCCTAATGCCGTAGTTGTGATTTGGAATGGTTGTTTGTCAACTTAGCTAACCAATTTCACCATTTAGGTACCCGACATTCCATTTTCGGGAATGTAGAATTCGAATCGAGTCTGAATCAAATATCCCAATGAAAGGTGCGGACTATAAATGTTTAGGTTATGGTTTTCAATGCTTTCAATGTCAGCTAATGATTTATGTCTGACTTGATTGCTGCCATATTGTCTTAGATATATTGATTTCGATATATTTTACATGTATGAACTCTGTTGAATAAAATATGCATTCTATGTGTTTGTTGAAATGATTGAATGAACATGTAAACGTGATTTGTACTCTCCATGACTACTAATCTAGGATTCATGTTTGGGATATGCATCATGACCTCTTTGTGTAAGGATTTGCCATAGTACATATTGTAACTAACCTAGTCTAATTATGTTGGTGAAGTGTAACATAAGTGTTTGACAAATTGTCTGAATGAGGAATTGTTGATGATATGTAGTTATTAAGGGTATTGAGATAGGATTCTCAATTACCTTGTTCACATATATAGTCTCCTTCATGAAATCTTATTTCGTCTACGTGACTTATGGATAAGGTGTAAGTGGTAGGTGAAATGGCCAAGCTATATGTCCTGGGGGGGGGGGGGGGGGTGAATAGGACTATGCCAAATTTAAATAAAAGATACAGCGGAATAAAGAATATGAATTTAAATCACTAAACTTGAATTGTAGTATAGGAATGGAAAACAATAAAAAATTGTTCTAAGGACAACCTTACACTAAAAACCAAAGTTTATGGTAGGACAACCTTATTTCTAGAACAAATATAGAAAAAGAAGCTTAAACTAATAAAGTAATAGTAAGCGATAAATTACAGAAATATAAATTTAACTATTACACCATTCACCACTGAGCTTGAATTGAAATAATTACAACATTCACATCCACACATACATCCCACACTGAATAATTAAAGATAGGAAATGAAAATCAAACAACTACAAAACACAAGGGATTATAGTGGTTCGCCTGTGTGTACACCAACTGTTCAACAACAGCCACACAGCTACTCCACTCCTAATATCCTCACACAGGGATATTAGCGTTCACTAACAAAAATAGGTTTTTCCAAGTTCACCTAAAAACCTTAACAATTGTGTCTTTATCTGTGGGCTTACACAATTTAAAAAACCCCACTTCTGAGTTTTCTGGCTCTCCTCAGATAACCAATACAATGAGATTTTTCTAGCAAATCTCAAAAGAAAACCAAACAGAATTTACAACAAATGTACAATACCTGATTATCTCCTTCGTTGTAGCAGCTCGGAAGAACCAAATTGGAGTAGAGATTTGAATGTCCAAGATCAATGTCCAATACTCACTTTATAATGGTTCTAAGTTCTAATAGATTTTAAATTAAAAACAACAGGCTAACTTTAATTGATTTTGATTCTAAAAGAAGGAAAACAACAATTCCTCTTTTCATATAAGATTAGAATGCTGGAAACAAAATCAATCAAATAAAGCTAAAGAAAGAGAATATTAAATAAGCATACTTAGCTTTGATGGAGCACAGAACTATCTCTTAGAAGGCCGAATTAAGTTAGCTTAAATTCAATGATTTCTTCTAAGATTCGTGCTCTATTTATAAGTGAGCAAATCACGTCTTTGACTGGTCTAAGGAGTTCTTCGACTTATCGTAGAACCAATAGATATTTAAAAATTCGAGCGCGATAAGATTTGATTGTTTCAGGACTGGTCGAAGGTATCCTTCGACTGGTCGTAAGTTTCCTTCGACTGGTCGTAGGTTTCCTTCGATTTATCGTAGGATCCGAAGATCAGCGCTGGACTTTGAGTCGTAGATCTACGACTGGTCTTAGATGCAGTCGACATTGTTCCTTCGACTAGTCGAACAGTCCCCAGGACTAGTCGAAACCTAACCGAAAATATCTGAATTTTGTAACAAATTCACGACTGATCCAGGAATTTCTTAGACAGGTCGAAGCAGTGCTAGGACTAGTCGAACAAAGTCTAGGACTAGTCTTAGAACAGACCAAACTCACGTATATTAAACATATGACTTATGTATCCAAAATGGCCAACTCTAAAGGTCAACCTAAGGTCAGTTAAACCTCAATCGTGAAGTAAGGACATTGAAAATTAAGGACAAGTGACCTTTGAAAGTAGTAAACCTTGAAGTCTTGTTGTAGCTAATCCTTGAAAGTATCTTGTGTTCTTTACAATCGAACTTGTAAGCTTCTTAATATCTTGCAATGTCTTGACTTGAGAGCAATACTTGTCAATCATAGTTGAACTTGAGTAGAACTTTCTTCTTTACACATATGAGCATTGCTTGTTCATCAAAGTTAATCTTGAGTGAATCTTCGCATAGCAAGTTATATACCAGTGTCTTTGGCACCAAAAATTTGACAACACAAAGGGATATAAACTATAGCACTTATAATCTCCCCCTTTGTCAAATTAGTGACAAAACACACTACCAAGATATGTTTACAGAACACAGAATATAACGAATCATGCACCAGTTGTCAACAACTGGCATAGTTAATATAAACCTGCAAATATTCAACATATCCATTCTTCATACATGTCATTATAAGACATACAACACTCCCCTTGAATAAAACATATCCAAAGAAGTGAAACATATCCATTCTCCCCCTTTTTGTCATAAGAGGACAAAGGAAAACAAGGAACAGATAGATAAGATAGGAGATAAAAGCATAATTAACATACAGAAAGCAAATACTGAGTTTAAGCAAAGCTAAAACCATAGTAGTAAAGTTATTACAACTTGAATAACTTAAACACTAATCTGAACCAGAAGAAGGAGTAGGGATAGATGGATCAAGTGTATGCATCCTCTTGTTCAAGTGCCTAAGATATTTGTGCATATACTTGAATTGTAAATCATGAGCAACAGACATGTTTTCCATCTTAACATTGATATTATCAACTTTATCCTCCAATGCACTCAGACGTGCATCAACATCAGATGGTACAAAATCTGAATCATTCGTAGAATCAGATTCAAGTTCTTCAAAGATGTGATCCATATTTATGTCATCAGAAGGACGATCACTGGCTTCTCCCTCATGTTTAGCATGACCACCACCACCACCTTGCTCAGGATGGAAATCCAGTTTCATCTTATTGATATTATAATTGTTGAAAATCAGATGATGGATAGGTGCCTCTCCAGCCGGCATATCGACTGACATATGTTTAGCCAACACAGTCATCAAATAGGTAAAAGGAATGTCACTGTGACCCGGATGGAGTCTAAACTGAAGAATGAAATGACAGATTAAGGATGGTAAACAAATCTGAGTACCACTGACAACAGCATAAAGAACACGAACCATATATGATGTCAAATTGATTTTATTACCTGAACGAGGATACAGATTAGACACAAAGATTTTGTGAAGAACTCTGCATTTAGGTAACAAATACCTTGCGGGAAGCGCATTCCCTTTATGAGTCCAATGAACATCCATGTTGCACAAGTCTCTAGTGAGCATACGTTTTTCAGAAACTGAGGGTTTATCAGTCAAATTATGGATAGGAATACCCTCATCATTCACTGAAATATCCATAAGAGTAGAAATTAAACGACGATCAACGTCAAAAGGCCCTTCTCTAGTAGATATTTTAAATGTTAACTCATCCAATGAAAAATCAGTAATACTTGCAAACATGGATTGGGCAATGGACCGGTATGCTGGCCAACCCCAATGTAATAAGTTATCCCAACCTACAAATTTAAGCATAGGAAGGATGTCAAAAGGTGCAACATGATTAATGAAAATAGGGAGTTTAACAATAACATTGCGTAAACTGATGTCCCGAACAAATGATGGATCATCATCGGGAGGCTGAAGATGCCGTTTAGAAATCGGGGCTGATCTAGAAGAAGAAGACGGACCACGGGTAGTAGTTTTCTTTCCTCTAGAAGCCATTTACAACAGAGATTTTAAGAAAAGAAGAAGTTACAAAGTTTTGAGAAGAGGGTTTGCTCAAATCAGATTTTGCACAAGAAAAACCTCAAATCACAATGAAATCCAAAATAGAAAGCTCCAAGAGAGAAAAGGAAGCAATCTAGACACAGATCTGTAATAAAAACGTAAATGGAATACTAACCTTGAAGAAATGTAACAATGGGTTCGACTAGTCGAGGCTCGGCTCCTTAGAGAGTGAAAACGGAATGAGGAAGAAAGTGAAATCCCCAAATTTTAAGTGATTTACTGCGATCTACGACTGGTTGTGGATATGTACGACCGGTCGAACTACGACTGGTCGTAGATATTTATGATTGGTCGAGTACCGGCCAAAAATTCAGATTTCTTGCATAATGACATTCAACCTAGCAAATATATACACTATGATACAAGTATGCATAAATAATCATTTTAAAATGCATATGCCAAGATCAAATTTTATTTTGTTAAACCTGCTTTTGTCGAGAGGTTTAGTGAAAATGTCAGCTCGTTGATCCTCGGTAGGGATATATTCCAGAGATATAACTTTTTCTTCTACTAATTCCCTAATATAATGAAATCTAATGTCAATATGCTTAGTACGAGAATGCTGAATAGGATTTTTTGAAATATTTATGGCAATGGAATTATCACAATGTAATAACATAGAATCATGTTTAATTTCATAATCACTTAGCATTCGTTGCATCCAAACAAGCTGCGTACACGCATTACCAGCTGCGATATACTCAGCTTTAGCTGTAGAAAGTGATATAGAATTTTGTTTCTTGCTAAACCAGGAAACTAAACAATTTTTAATATAAAAGCAACCACCACTGGTTGGTTTTCTATCATCTAGATTACCAGCCCAGTCAGCATCTGAGTATCCAGCTAATTGAACATTAGTCTCATGAGGATACTAGAGGCCGAGATTAACAGTACTTGCGACATATCTAATAATCCACTTGACAACAGTCAAGCGCGATTCTTTTGGATCAGATTGATATCTTGCGCAAATACCAACACCTGGAGAAATATCAGGTCTGCTAGCAGTTAAATATAGTAAACTACCAATCATACTTCGATATAATTTCGGATCTACATTTTTACCTGCAGAATCTTTTGAGAGTTTCAAAGTTGTACTTATAGGAGAATCAAAATTCTTACCATTCTCAAATCCAAATCTCTTATTTAGATTTATAGCATACTTAGATTAAGATATGAACATTCCATCAGGTTGTTGCTTTACTTGCAACCCAAGGAAATAATTCAATTCCCCAACCATGCTCATTTCAAACCGAGATTTCATCAAATCAGCAAACTCAATAGTCATGTCAGTACAGGTAGATCCATAAATGATATCATCAACATAGATTTGTACTAATAAGATGTGCTCATTATGTTTTCTAATAAACAGAGTTTTATCAACGCATCCCATTTGAAAATTATGGCTTAATAGAAACTTTGTTAGTTTCTCGTACCATGCCCTAGGAGCTTGTTTTAAACCGTAAAGTGCCTTTTTAAGTCGATAAACATGATCGGCATTCTTGGGGTCTTCAAAACCCATTGGTTGTTCAACATAGACTTCCTCATGCAAATCGCCATTTAAAAATGCACTTTTTACATCCATTTGGTAAATCTTGAACTTTCTAAAACATGCAATGGATATAAAGAGTCTAATTGATTCAAGACGGGCTACTGGTGCAAAGGTTTCATCATAGTCAATACCTTCAATTTGAGTGTAACCTTGTACCACTAACCTAGCCTTATTTCTAATTATATTACCAAGCTCATCAGACTTATTTTTGAAAATCCATTTGGTTCCAATGATGTGTTTATCTTTAGGTCTAGGTATGAGATACCAAACATCATTTCTCACAAATTGGTTAAGCTCTTCTTGCATCGCAACAATCCAGTTTTCATTAGCAAGAGCTTCTTTTACGTTAGATGGTTCTATCTGGGATGTAAAACATGCGTAGTTACATATATCCTCAAGTTGTTTACGGGTACGAACACTAGTGAGAGGGTTTCCAAGAATCTGTGTAGTTGGATGATCTTTAACAGTCTCTAGTTCAGAATCAGTCTGGTTAGATGAAGTATCAAGTTTATTTGTTACAAGAATTTCATCATTATCTGAACTTGAGACTGGTGTGTTTAAGTGATTATCAATGACCACATTGATAGACTCTTGAATCACACCAGTCCTTTTGTTCAGTACCTTATAAGCACGATTGTTTAAAGAATATCCTAAAAATATCCCTTCATCACTCTTTGTATCAAACTTTCCCAGATTTTCACGATCTCGTAAAATATAGCACTTGCTGCCAAAAATTAGAAAGTATTTGACAGTAGGCTTTCTATCGAACCACATTTTATAAGCTGTTTTATTATTACTTTTACCAGCGTAAACTCGATTAATAATAAAACAAGCTGTATTGACTGCTTCAGCCCAAAGATTCTTAGAGAGCTTCATGTTATTCAACATGAAATTAACCATTTCTTGTAGTACTCTATTTTTCCTTTCCACTATACCATTTTGTTGTGGAGTTTTGGGTGCTGAGAATTCATGTAATACTCTCTGGTCATTACAGAACTTCTCAAAACCGCTATTCTCAAATTCAGATTCATGATCACTACGAATCTTACTGATTTGAGAGCCTTTTTCAATTTGAATCCTTTTGAAAACTTTTCTTACTTCTTCAAGAGTTTCAGATTTGTCCCTTAAGAAGATTACCCAAGTATATCTGGTAAAGTCATCTACAATTACCAAGATATATTTTTTGCCACCTCGACTTTCTATCCTGGTAGGTCCTACTAGATCCATATGGAGAAGCTTGAGTAGTCTTGATGTGGTATTGGAATTCACCTTTTTGTGTGAGTTCCTTGTTTGTTTGCCAATCTGGCATTCACCACATATTTTATCTATTTTTTTTTTTAATTTGGGTAAACCTCTTATAAGTTCCCGTTTGCTTAATCTATATAGATTTCGGTAGTGTACATGTCCAAGACGTTTGTGCCATAAATCAGTCTCGTCTGTATGGACCATGTAACATGATTGATTAGATGAGCTGGATTCACTAACAATATAGCAGTTTTCAGAGGTTCTACGTCCAATTAGTATTACTGAACCTTTGTTGTTTAGAATCTCACAGCTTTGATTAGAAAATCGTACACTATGATTATTATCATATATTTGAGATATGCTAAGCAAGTTATGTTTCAAACCTTCTACATATAAAACAATTTTGAACAAAGGAAGGTTATAGAGATGAACCGTACCTTGGTCCATAATCTTGCAGTTGCTGCCATCACCAAATGTGACTGAACCATCAGTCATGTCTTTGAGATCGGTGAATAAACTTTTATCACCAGTCATATGCTTGGAGCATCCACTATCTAGGTACCACTTTGAATGGCTTGTTACTTTGAAAGCAGTGTGAGCAACCAAGCAGGCAACTTTAGGAACCCATTTCAGAACAATTTTGGGTTTAGGAGTATAGTTGGTCTTCTTCTGTCTGTTGTTGTAAGAATGACCTACTGAGTTAGATTTTAAGAGCTCCTTGAGTAAATCAACTATCTTTTCAGCAAGAGGGTTTCAGTTTTGATTTTTAAAATTAACATGGCCGCTTTTAGGTTTTTGAAAAGTTTTAGAAAAACCTTGGTAAGTGCCTTTCCCTTTTGAGTTTGTGGACTCTCCTTTAACAAACTTGGGAGAAGTATACTTTTGTTTAAAAGATATATTCTTATCATAGCCCAACCTGGATCGATCGCCACATTTTCCTGATCCGGATAATAATTTTTCTAACTTTGGATCACCTTGGGCATATCTCCATGTGTCCTTTAAACTTAGAAGAGAAGATACTTCATTTTTGAGTTTCTCATTTTCAGATTTCAGATCTTCAATCTGGGAGGTTTTGAATTTTAAATCGCATTTTGATTTTTCAAAACAATCTGAAATTTGGGATTTTTCTAAAACAAGTGATTCAAAACATTCTTTGAGTTTAAAATTTTTTTCCTTTTGAAGTTTAAGTTTGACAGCAATTTTACAACTTTCCTTATATAGGGCATTATAAGCATCTTAAAGATCATCTTCATTTTCACATTCACTGTTCAAATTTTCTTCACTTGTTGAATCATTATTTGAGAATGTGAATTTGGCTAGAGTCATAAGGGCTTTAACTTCATTGCCTGACTCAGTTTCAGAATCTTCTGATTCAGAAGAAGCTTCAGAATCAGATGATTCATCCCATGTAGCCAACATGCCCTTTCTTTTTGGTTTGTCCTTTTTAGGACATTTGTTTGCTAAGTGTCCATACTCTTGGCAGTTGTAACATTGACTATCTTTTAAAGACTTCCAATTTTTGGATCTAGGTTTAGATCTTTTCTTATCGTTTGATTTTTGAAGATCTATCCTTTTCTTACTTTTGAAAATCTTGTAAAATTTCTTTACTAAAAAAGCCATATCGTCTTTAGAATTTTCTGAATTCGAGTTTTCTTGAGAAATACATTTAGTAGATTTGAGAGCAATGGATTTACTTTTAGGAGCTTTAAAGTTTAACTCATAAGTCTGTAAAGATCCAACTAATTCCTCAACCTTCATATTATCTATATCACGAAGTTCCTGGATTGTGGTTACTTTAGAATTGAACCGTTCAGGAAGTGAGCGTAGTATTTTAGCACATATCTTGCTTTCCGGGATTATCGCCTAGACCCCACATAAAGTTTATAATGTCATTCAATCTGGTATAGAAGTCCATGAATATTTCATTTTCTTCCATACGTATTTCCTCAAATTTAGTTGTGAGGATTTGTATCTTAGATTTCTTGACAATTGATGTACCCTCGTGTGTCATTTCCAATATATCCCAAGCTTGTTTTGCAGAATCACAGGATATAATTCTTTTAAATTCATCCGGTGATAGTGCACATGTAATTGCATTTAGTGCTTTCACATTTACACTACTCTCACTTTTCTGAAGTGTGGTCCGAGAAAAATAAGCCGTTATTTTTGTTGTTTTTGAACCATTAACACCAGTTACTTCAGTGGTAGGAGGGGTCCAATCATTCACTGTGGCTAGCTACACACTTTCATCCATGGATTTGAGGAAGATCCTCATCCTGGCTTTCCAATAGGCATAATTGGAGCCATCGAAAGGTGGAGGCCTAGTGACTGATAGGCTATCAAAATTTAATATATTATATATAGCTTAGATCGTTAGCTTAGGAAATAAATCCAAATATAAAGTAATAAGAAAGAGCTATTAGGCTCTGATACCACTTGAAATGGCCAAGCTATTTGTCCAAGAGGGGGGGTGAATAGGACTATACCAAATTTAAATAAAAGACATAGCGGAATAAAGAATATGAATTTAAATCACTAAACTTGAATTGCAGTATAGGAATGGTAAGCAATCAAAAATTGTTCTAAGGACAACCTTACACCAAAAACCAAAGTTTATGGTAGGACAACCTTATTTCTAGAACAAATATAGAAACAGAAGCTCAAACTAATAAAGTAATAGTAAGTGATAAATTGCAGAAATATAAATTTAACTATTACACCATTCACCACTGAGCTTGAATTGAAATGATTACAACATTCACATCCACACATACATCCCACACTGAATAATTAAAGATATGAAATGAAAATCAAACAACCACAAAACACAAGGGATTATAGTGGTTCTCCTGTGTGTACACCAACTATTCAACAACAACCACATAGCTACTCCACTCCTAATATCCTCACACAGGGATATTAGTGTTCACTAACAAATATAGGTTTTTCCAGGTTCACCTAAAAACCTCACAATTGTGTCTTTATCCGTGGGCTTACACAATTTAAAAAACCCCACTTCTGAGTTTTCTGGCTCTCCTCAGATAACCTATACAATGAGATTTTTCTGTCAAATCTCAAAAGAAAACCAAACAGAATTTACAACAAATGTAAAATACTTGATTATCTCCTTCGTTGTAGCAACCCGGAAGAACCAAATTGGAGTAGAGATTTGAATGTCCAAGATCAATGTCCAATACTCACTTTATAATGGTTATAGGTTCTAATAGATTTTAAATTAAAAACAACGGGCTAACTTTAATTGATTTTGATTCCAAAAGAAGGACAACAATTCCTCTTTTCATATAAGATTAGAATGCTGGAAACAAAATCAATCAAATAAAGCTAAAGAAAGAGAATATTAAATAAGCACACTTAGCTTTGATGGAGCACAGAACTATCTCTCAGAAGGCTGAATTAAGTTAGCTTGAATTCAATGATTTCTTCAAAGATTCGTGCTCTATTTATAGGTGAGCAAATCACATCTTCGACTGGTTTAAGGAGTTCTTCGACTGGTCGTATAACCAACTGATATTTGAAAATTCGGGCACGATAAGATTTGATCGTTTTAGGACTGGTCGAAGGTATCCTTCGACTGGTCGTAGGTTTCCTTCGACTGGTCGTAGGATCCGAAGATCAGCGCTGGACTTTGAGTCGTAGATCTACGACTGGTCTTAGATGCAGTTGACATTGTTTCTTCGACTAGTCGAACCGTCCCCAGGACTAGTCGAAGCTGAACAGAAAATATCTAAATTTTGTAACAAACTTACCACTGATCCAGGAATTTCTTAGACAAGTCGAAGCAATACTAGGACTAGTCGAACAAAGTCTAGGACTAGTCTTAGAACTGACCAAACTCACGTATATCAAACATATGACTTATGTATCCAAAATGGCCTACTCTAAAGTTCAACCTAAGGTCAGTCAAACCTCAATCGTGAAGTAAGGACATTAAAACTTAAGGACAAGTGACCTTTGAAAGTAGTAAACCTTGAAGTCTTGTTGTAGCTAATCTTTGAAAGTATCTTGTGTTCTTTACGATTGAACTTGTAAGCTTTTTGATATCTTGCAATGTCTTGACTTGAGAGCAATACTTGTCAATCACAGTTGAACTTGAGTAGAACTTTCTTCTTTACACATGTGAGCATTGCTTGTTCATCAAAGTTGATCTTGAGTGGATCTTCACATATCAAGTTACATACCAGTGTCTTTGGCACCACAAATTTGACAAAACAAAGGGATATAAACTATAGCACTTACAGTAGGTATATGCTCAATGTGTATGATGAAATGCTCAAATGAGAGATTTATTTGGATTGTTTACGAAATGCTGAGATTATCATTACATGTGCTTACTTACTGCATCTGAGTAAGATTGGGGCTACGACATAGCCCATGCAATCGGTAACAGCCCCCGTTTAGGTGGCTGAATTAGTCTCACCACATTTGGATATATTCGACGAATTCGGGTCGCATGATGATCGTCGACAGTGGTTTGACCACGAGGGGTGCTTACGCACTCCATGTCGATTAAGTCACCGTGCACTCGTACCAATCAAACTTGTCTAATAAACCGATTGGCCTACTATATGTTCACCATGTATGGACGCTACTGCTTGAATTTAAGGTACCCCCTACCAATGTAAAGACCCACTTAAACCATGGTACCACGATCCGCTAAGACTCATGAGCCGGGCATGGTGGTATGGGACACCGTGTTCGAGCTGTTGGCTTATAGTGGGGTGACGAGCCTCCCCGTAGTGACCAGTGAGCAAACTCAGACTCGTGAGCTGGACATGGTGGTATGGGACACCATGTTCGAGCTGTCGGCCTATGCCGAGGTGATTAGCCACCCCGTAGTGACCGCGAGTATAATTTCTTGAATTTGCCTATCGACTACTTTTCATTGGGAATGATGCCCTACAACTTGCCTATCGTATGTGCTTAATTAGGATTAATGACCCTAAATGGATCCTTTGATTCAGATTAATGATATAAAGGGAAGTACCCTAGCTTTCCAAATCTGTTGTATGAATAAGCTTAATTAAGTATTAGGCTAACACGGCTATGCATCGCATTGCATTAGCTAGGATGTGCTTTTGGTGAGGAAGGTGCACTTTAGGGAGTGTTGACATATGCAAAATTGGTTGTCAAAGTCACTTTTGAGGAATCTTTGTGCGAGGGCATACATCATTACTTGCACTCCATTCCTGTATTAGCAAGAGTAGTTAGGAAGTGATTGCTATATTGCCTTATCATTACTACTTGATTGACTTGATAACATATTAACCTTTACCTTATAGTACCACTGAGTTGATCACTCACTCCCACCCTGGGACAGTGTTTTAAAACACCAACTAGACTTTGGTTTAGATGCAGGTGTTGATGAAGTCTATGCGATAGAGCAGGACTTCATGGATGAGGAGGAAGAGTTCTCTTACGTTCAGCTCTCGAGCAGGTCTATGTAGATCTCATATCAATGCACATGGACTACAGGGATTTTTGGCTTAGTTGAACACATTTACTTTCTGCATTTTATATATTTTGAAACAACACATGTATATATTCATCCCGTTACATACTCATACTCCAGAGGTTGGGAAATGCTTTCATATTTAAATACATATGCTTCAGACTTCTGCTTGCTTGATTTAATTATATCTAGATGGTATGTTGTTTTGGTATAATCCCACTCATGTTTAACTCATTAATAAGGGTGAAACCTGAACATCATTATCCATGTTGCATAAGTGATGTGCTAGACCTCAGGAGTAGAGCTTTGCTCGACCCTCGAAATTCAGGGCATTATAAGAAACCTTTCTAAGGGCCAGCATGATGTTTTTTTTACCATCTAACCTATTCATAAGGTCATGTAGATGTGGATGAAGTGAAAACACTAATATCAGCTTCATCTGAAACTTCTCCAACTCCCAAGAAGTTTTTAATGGTGGACATTCAATCCCCACCTTATAGTCCAGTTAAGCTTTGGACCCGCCCCATTTTTTAGTTAATATCATAAAACGATCCGAGAAAAGCGTTGAACGGTATGGAGAAAGTCAATCCATGACTTGGGTGGGCCAAGAGCTTAAAAATAAAGTCAATCCATGACTTGCGTGGGCCACACCACATAATATAGTGGAGAGGGGTTTCCTTAAAATATTCATAATCATATATCGGGCCCACCTAAATGTGATTCATAGATCTAGCCCATTCATTATGTGTGTCCCACTTGGATGAGGGGTTGACCAAATTTCAGCCGCATCCAAAACTCATGTGGGCCCACCAAGTGCTTTTATATTTTTAAAGATGTCTTCAGATAGTTTTAGATGGTATGGCCCACCTGAGTTTCGTATATGGATGATTCTTGAGATATCTCATAACCTAAAGGGGACACATCAAATGCACGGTGTTGATGTTCGACACACATCATGATGGGGCCCACAAAACTTATTAACATCAATTCTTAAGTTTTCACGAGATCAGTAAGTTGGGTCACAATTTTGACCTGAATATTTGGCCCATTTTAGATGTCTGGTCCATTCACTATATTTTACTGATCAATACCCTCAATTTGACTAGTTACTCGCCCCGATCAGGCTATATATGAGAAAGATATTGAGCATACAAGATTGATCAACAATTTGAGTGAAATTAGATTTAAACATCTGAAGTTATTTACACTTCAATCTGCACTGATTAGATTGTCCAAAAACAGTTAAAGGTTCAATTAGTGGATGTGCCTAATAATTTAGTAAACAATCCTTTTTTTTTCACAGATAAATTTCAAATTCCATTTAAAAATAACATTTTTTTTCAAAATGTATATTTTTTTACTCTTAAATTTTCTTTGAAAAATTTAACAAAATATTATTTTTATTATAAAATATTTCAAAAAAAAAATAAAATACAAATTTTGAATTTTTATTTTCAAAATCTCAAAAAATTTCTCAAATTTTATTTTTTCTCAAAAATTTCAAAATGCCGATTTTTTTTCTTCAAAAGCATCATTTTGTTTTCAACTTTTCAATTTTCTTTTTTAAAATGATATATATATTTTTTTTCAAAATCTCAGTTTTTATAAATAACTTTTTTTTTTTAATTTCAAATTTTGAACAATTTCAATTATTTTTCAAAATCACAAAAATTTTCAACTTCTTTATTTTTCATTTCAAAATGTTTGTTTTTTTGTTTAAGTATCGATTTTTTTAATATCATTTTATTTTAAAATTTTCAATTCTTTCAAACTTCTCCATTTTCTTAAAAGCATTTTATTTGAACTTGTCAATTTTTATCGAACTTCTCAATTTTATTTTATTTTTTAAAATACAAACTCTCATTTTCCTTTTCAAAATATTTTTATTTTTCAATGTTGTCAAAATTTTCACATTTTTAAAACTCTTTTTAATTTCCTTTTTTAGGATATTATTTTTTTCTCGAAATTAAATTCTTTTTTTCAAAATTATCAACTTTATTCAATATTCTTTTTTTTTTCCCCACAAAATAGATTTTCATTAAATCACGATCTTTTTTTTCAAATTTTCTTAAACATTGTTAAAATTTTTTAACTTCTCAATATTCTTTTTAATGTGATATTACAAATCATTTAAATATTAGTTTTAATTTTTTAAAAAAAAATAATTTCCACTCATTTGATATAAACGCAAAATAGAATTGTACTTATAAAATTCAATCAATTGTTAAAAAATAATCTTAGATACAAATATGTACAATTAAACGACTGAAATTCTATTATAAAACAATTCTTAGACTACAAAAAAACATAATTTTTCACTATATTCTAAAAAAAGAAAGAAAAAAATAAATAAATGCTTAAGCAAAAGTCCTTTTACGATGGACCATGATTCGTCGCAAAAGCAAGTTAAAACCGTCGCGAATTGCTACAATTCTGTTGCAAAACCAAATTTGACGACAAATTTAGTCCATCGCTAGTTTACGACAGACCATGATCCTTCGTAAATCAGATTTTAGCGACGGATTTCGGTCCGTCGCAATTCTACGACCTTTGAACTACGGATATTCGAGAAAGATGAGATTGGCGACGGATTGTTTCCATCAGCGACGGATGTAAATTTGTGATTTTGGCATAGTGTATTAGCCATGTAACCCATGCAAACAAGCCTGCATGTTGAATTGGATGGTAAGCCTCATGGCATGGGTTGCCTTCTATAATGTGTTTTCATCTGCCAGATGGTGTATCATGATATTACAAATAATACTTGTTTCTGTATGGTAGTCAATGCATAATGTATATTGTTTTCATGGTAGCCTGACACCTTTCTCAAATTTTGATATGCTGTGCACATTCAAGCACCTTCATCTTTAATTTTTTTCAATAGTCTAGCATGGTTTATTGTAAACTTTGGGGCAAGCTATGTATTATGTATAGTTTTTGTGTTCTTTAATAATATTTAGTGGCAATTTTCCTACTCTTCCAAGTAAAAGGAAGCTGCCTTAAGCCCAGCTGCATTTGTGAAAATCTCTGCTTTTCCAAACAACTAACTAACAACATGTGCACTTTTTTGTGTCATGGTTAATCTTGCATTCTGGTAGAACATCACCTATCTTATATTAGTCATTCTTATTATTTTCTTCCACCTTTAAAGCCTTTAGTAATTTTTATACTTCTTTTAGATATTTTTCATACTTATTTGGCTTATCGACAAAGTAGAAAAAACCAAATTGGAATTTCCTTGAAACATGGCAGCATCATCCAATGTAGCAACCGAAGATGGGCATTAACACACTACCAATCTCGAAAACAGGGCATATCTCTACTCTTGCACAGTTTTGGGATGATCCTAGAACAGATGGGGTCAGCCTTGTACTTAGCTAGAACTGACGTCTAGGATAAGCTCGATGAAGTGAAGGTCGCCGACAAAATAGGGGCGAGAATAATATTTCGCTAGGAGAGTCCAGCAGTATCCTGGGCTCATGGTAGTTATTTTCATGTGGAGTAATAGCATATGTTCTTCCTGGGCTTATTTGCATGTTACTTTTTCTTGAGTAGTTGACATGGTTTTCACATACCCAAAACTCATACACATTATGGAGCTGACTGATTTTGTATTATTATCATAATATTATAGGATCCAGTTGGCCATAATAGAAACATCAGTACTCTCTCAGCAGCAGAAACCCGTAAGTTGTTTTCCATGAACGTCCTGTGAGTTGAATGACCCTCGTAATGTTTATGTTCATGTAATTAGTTTTTTGTATTTGGGTTTCTAGAAGTTTGAAGCCAGTTCCCATACTTCTACATGCCATAAAAGCAAACATGACATGATGAGAATACAGTTGAATTAGTATAAAATATGGTTTGCTGACTTGAATGAATGAATTGACATGACAAATGATCTTGAACGTATTTTTTTAATAGTTAAAATCTTAAGGAGATGAATGTTTGATGATGCAGGTTGAAGTGTATCATTCATACATGGAAGCGTTACCTTGGATTGACAAATTGTTGGTAACTAATGTAGTTTTTCTTTTCTTTTCTTTTTTTGCAACTACTATAGTAATTTAGCATGGGAATTGAAACATAAAGATTTTGAGTATCCATTTTCAATTTGGGAATTGAAATTCATGTTAAGTAGGTGCTCTCCAAATTCTATGGCTGTGATTTCCTTTTTTTTTTTTTTTTTTTACCTTTCATCTTCTAAAGTAATTATTGTATGAATAAATATTTACAACCCTGAATGATTTTGAGTACACCCATTTTAAATTTATGGATTTAAAAAACTGCAAGAATGCGACTGTATGAAAAATGGGGTGTTTGCTAGTTATCTGCAATGGAATTGCTTCAAGGTTCAGGTATATTTGATATGCATTGGAGCTTATATATAGTTGGATGCCATTCAGATCTTGGATTTATCAGGAAACCTATTTTCTGGAAAAATTCCATCAGACATCGGGGTTTTTAGTAACTTGCAGTTGTTGAATATGTCTGGGAATTCTATTGTGGGTGCGGTTGCAGCAAGCATTAGGGAATTGAAGGCAATGAAGATGGGTGTGGAAGTATATCAACATTTGAAGGTCCACGATAATGCTCTTTTCTTCTTATTCCCTGTCCATGTTTACTGCTCAGAGCATAATCTGATCTTTTGCTTATTCTATTTGCATCATGTCCTGATAACATGATATGATGCAGGCTGTGATAAAGAAGAAATATAGTCAAGATGTAACCAATGGTTAGCTCTGGTAACTCTTGTTTTTTATTTTTGATTTTTTTTTTCTTTCTTTTCATTTTGGTAGAAATCATGCAAATGGTAGGCCATCGAGAAGATCACATGGCATAGAAATCAGGCTGGTCCACTCATCAGGTAGCCCATTTGACTCAACATGGAGCCTACCATTTTCCATGGTGCATATATCCTACACAAAATTGGATGGGATGATAGGTTATCTGTAGGTAGTTGTAGGTGATCAATTGTAACACCCTGAAAATCAGGGGTCGAGTAGCAACTCAACACCCGAGTTCCAAAACATCACTTATGCAACATAAATGCTTATGATTGAATGTTGTCTGTGTTAGTGCATTAATCATGAGTGGGATTATACCAAAACAGTAATTCATACTCCAGATCAAGTTATAAAATACAAGCGGAAGACTGAAAGATGTATATAAATGTATATAAAGCCAAAAACGGTCACAATCGGCCTCCAGAGTATGAACACCTTATTGAGTCACCATATACATGTATTAGTTTCAAAATCAAAATGCTAAAAAAAGTGGTACAACTATAATGGTAAACCCTGTAGTCCCGTCAACTGAATGGCCTAAGCGAAGCCTCCAGAGAACTACATGTAGGAGAACTCATCCTGATCATCATAGTAATCAGGCTCAGCCTCCCGCATCTTGTCGATACCTGCGTCTAAGACAGAGTATGGTGGGTGTCCAGAACACCGTCCCGTAACATGGGAGTGAGTAGCTAACTCAGTGGAACAATAAAGCATAGGTTAACATGTTATCAATTCAGTCAAGTAGTAATGATAAATCAGTACAATCAAACACTCCTAAATGCTTTTATTAATGCAAGTATGGAATGCAGTCATGATGCATGCCCTTGCCAAACCACCCTCATGCGACACCATTTTACATCTGCGGCATATGTTCATCCCTCAGTGCACCATAACGCCAGGCACATGCAATGCTATGTTATGAGCGTGATTACCGAGTTGTTATTAGTCCTTTTCATACAACAATATTGGGAAACTAAGGTACCTTTCTTATATCATTCCCAAACAATGATCCATTCTAGGGTCGTCAGTCCTAGATAATCTCATACGATGATACGGTTCTAGGTCGATGTAAAGGGCTGCCAGGGCTGTTACACGGACTCGTTGCACTGCTCCCCCATCACCTTATCAATATAGGCCTAGTTTATACTTTGTTACTACGAGAAGGCTCGTCATCTCTCCGTAGATTCAGAGTATGCTCGAGGTCACTACAAAGGGCTATTAGGGCTGTTACACGCAATCGTTATACCACTCCCCCATCACCTTATCAATGTAGGCCGACAGCTCGAATACAGTGTCTCATACCACCATATTCGGCTCACGAGTCTGGGTTGCTCACTGGTCACTATGGGGAGGCTCGTGGCTCCGGCGTAACCCGACAGCTCGACCACGGTGTCCCATACCACCATGCCCGGCTCATGAGTCTTAGCGGATCAAGGTACCAAGGTTAATGGGGTTACACTGGTAAGTTTGGTACCTTAGGTTCAAGCAGTAATATCCAAACATGGTAAACATATATTAGACAGATTGGGTTACTTGACGAGCTCGACTAGCACAAGCACACAGCCAGCTGAATGACATGAAGTGCATAAGCACTTCGCGTGGCCTAACCACTATCACCAACCGAAGTATGACTCGGGTTCGTCAAACACGTCTTACGTGGCGAAATGAATCTCAGCCACGACTTCAAGCCTGTTACCGATTGTCTGCACTATCACATAGCCCCAATCACATTTAAGTCGTAACCAAAAAGCATGTATAATAGTCAAATCAGGATTAACAAAGTAATTCAAACATGTTAACTAGCATGTTATAAAGCACACTATAAACAGGAAATACAACACATACATTTCATAAGTAAGCGATTAACTTAAACAACTTACATGAAGAAAATTATACACATCACTAAGGTAGTTGAGAATCCTATGTCAACACCTACCTAAAGCACAATCATCTAAGTACTTATTCATACAAGCATTTTCACAAAAACTTAGAATACACTTATTAGCATACATAACGTATATTAGCAAAATCATGTATTAGGGCGAATCCTTTCACCGAGTAAGTATTACACATATATATAGCATGCTCATATAGTAATTAATCATGGCAAATACACTTTCAAAATTTATACGTATACAGTATTTTTTACAAATATACATAATACACAATATGTCATAATTTGTATACGCAACTGAAACGCAAAGCGAACATCGCATTGTGTATGTACAATAACACCCAGATCATGAATCTATCATTATCTGACATTGAAAGCTTTGAAAACCTTTACCTATACGTCTAAAGTCCGCACCTTACGCCGTAGAAACGTAACGAACTTAACAGAAGGTAAGTCAGCTACTTGTGCCAATATATACCCTAAAACAGGTTAGGGTTAGGGTTTTCTTACCTAGAAATGAAGTCGAAATCGCCGGAAAAGCAATTAGATAGCGATGGTAAAACACGTATAGCACCAGGGTAGAATAGCAGGAAGATTCTCCCACTTCACTCACACTTTCTCTCTCTTTTCTCTCTTCTCTCTCCTAGGGTTTTCTCAAATTCGTATGGTGAGAATGAGAGAGAGTTTAAGGTCCTTATATAGGCCTAAACTTGCCAGAAATAGGCCCAGGGCCAAGGTATACTTAGGTTATAGCCAAAGTAGGTTTGTTTCATCTTAACGGAGCACTTCTGGAGCCCCCCCTTAAGCCAAAGGTCGGACTTAAGCTCACTAACTATGGATCTAGGTCAAGTTAAGTTTTCATTCCAATCGGGTTCCCAGATCACACGTGGCAGACCAGTTTCAGTTCAATGGTCACAGAAACTCAATCAGCGTTACAAGTACACAGAAATGTATGGAAAATGTTCCCTGATCTGAGGGTGTATTTCGGTCAGATTCCAATGGTCTGATTGTTTATATTTAGGCTGCAAACGACAGGTCTCAGATTCCTTAAATTAAATTTAATTTCTAAAGAAAATCACATTTTCTCACACTCTTTACTCTGGGCTCAAGCGAATAGCCCCGGAATACTATCTAGTTTTGACTTCGAGATGGTTGTCAAGCCCAGCAAGGCGGTCCTAATTCTATAACCTCATATTATTCGGACTTTCAATGTGCGGTCCAGATCTGATACGGAGTTTCGTGATGCTCCCGAGAGCAGCCGGGTAATGAGATTAATAGATTTTAGAGTAACCTAGCGTCAATGATTCTACAAGTTTTGGGTCTTGCAGATCGTATTTAAAGTGATTAGTGCGGATTTCGTATGTGATCTATTTTAGCACTTAGTTAACTTTGTCTAATTTCTAAAGGATTTGATCCTAAGTGATTTTTGCCTGAGGTGGTACTCAGGCCATTGTACGGGATTTTTCGAGTCGTTACAATCTACCTCCCTTAAAGAAAAATTTTGTCCTCGAAATTAGTACCTTTTCGTACTCCTTGAGAAGGTGAGGGTAGTTCTTTCGGACCTCAACTTTAGTCTCCTAGGTAGCTTCCTCCTCTGTATGATGCGTCCACAATACCTTCACGAGTGGAATCACCTTACTGCGCAACACCTACTCCTTCCTGTCTAGGATACGCGTCGGACGCAGTACATATGTAGCATCTTCGCTCAACTGCACCTGCTCCTAATGGATGATGTGGGAAGGATCAGGGGCGTATTTCTTCAGCATAGATACATGAAATACATTGTGCATGCCCGCGAGTGGTGTGGGAAAAGCGAGACGATATGCCACCGCTCTCACTTGATCAAGTATCTGAAATGGGCCAATGAACTGCGGCGTAAGCTTCCTCTTCTTCCCAAACCGTAGGACTCCCTTCATAGGGAAAACTCTGAGGAATACATGATCTTCAATCTTAAACTCAAGCAATCGCCGCCTCGTATCGGCATAACTCTTCGGTCTGCTCTAGGCCGTCAGAGTCGACGCCTGATAATGTCGATCTTCTCTGAGGTCGCCTGTACTAATTCTGGGCCAACCAAACTGCGCTCGCCAACCTCTACCTAGTAATGCGGTGCTCTACAAGGGCGACCATATAGGGCCTCGTAAGGAGCCATGCCAATACTTGCCTGAAAACTGTTGTTGTAGGTGAACTCTGCATACGGGAGACAGTCATCCCAACTGTCCTTGAAGTCCAAAACACAAGCCCGCAGTATATCTTTTAAAATCTGATTCACCCGCTCTGTCTGCCCCTTGATCTAAGGGTGAAACGCAGTACTGAACTTCAACTTCACACCCATCCCTTCCTGGATACGAGTCCAGAAGATAGACATGAATCGCATGTCACAGTCCGACACAATCTCCAAGGAAACTCCATGCAGATGCACTATTTCTTTGATGTACAACCTAGCCAAGTCGTCTGCAGAGTTCGTCACTCTGATAGGGAGAAAATGAGCTGATTTGGTCAATCGATCCATGATCACCCAAATAGAGTTATAACCCTTTCTCGTCTTTGGCAGCCCCGAGATGAAGTCCATAGAGATGAAGTCCCACTTCCATTCAGCTATGGGCATGGGCTAAAGGAGTCTAGGAGGTCGATGATGTTTTATGTAAACTAACCTGATTTAAATGATTTTTAAACTCGCAAGTATACAAATCAAATGTAGATATGGTACTCATTACGAGATCATTCCTACGAGGACTGGTCGTCACAATTTAAATTCACAATTCTTCTTAACTAATCCAACAAATAATAGAGTGAATTATTAACATAAATCTACGAAATATCATAGAGAATAGTGAAGAAAATTCAATCAGAGAGAGCACAAGGACTTTCGAATCCACCCCTAATTATCCTATCCCTTGTTTTGTCTGTTGATTCACCCTAATCTAGATTGATACAACTTATATAAAGAAAACACAATCTGTGTCCTTAGTCGGGCATACAGAATGTCTAATCTCCTAAAGCAATGCAATGAATAACACATCTATGTCCTTAGTCAGGCACATAGAATGTACAATTCATTAAAGCACCTTGTTTCTTCCTCTATAGGAAACCTGTTCATGATCAGACACAAGCACCTAGAATAAGCATCCAGACAACATCCATATATAGACTCTGGTCAAGTTCATAGATGGAGAAGTACAGAATTTAACCCAATCAAGCACACTAGAGAAAGAAACAAACCAATCGAATCAAGGTAAAATCAACATATAACCAGAGTTATTCAAATTAGGGGCTTCATCTCAGCCCTAGCTACAAGATTTAGAAATTCATAAAATCAACTAGAATTTCAGTTGGAAAGAAGAAAACTACAGGTGAGAAGCACATCCCTGGCCAATCTCTCTTTCTCTTCCTTGCTTCACGTTTCCCAGAATTTCTTCTTTCTCTGTCTTTCCTTTTCTTTCTTCCTCTCTCTTTCTTTTCCAAGCTATGGATCTGGTCTGGTTCTCCTCCCTCCTTTTTCTAACGTTCCTTGCTTTTATAGGCTGATAGAGTCAGTCATATGGAAGGCTTGTTTACGCAGCGACTTCGAAACTGGAAAGTCGGTTACGTGCGTAACTCCTTACGCTGATGTATTGGTGGCCCCCACATATGATCTTTGATACAAAATCCACTCCGTTCACTGAGATCAGCATGGAAAAACAGTCAAACATGCCATTTTTCTTTTGTTTTGGTGTGGTCTACACAATCTTTTGTGCTACCGTCCAACCTTAGTTTGAACGGTTAAAAACCGATCTCTGCCACTATTTGAAATACCACCCCCTAGGTGACAGTACGGTGGGACATTGTGGTCTAATGGATGGTTCAGATTGGACTTTCGACGCATGATGGTGGACCACAATAGAAGACCGCAAGTCCCTGTTAAGAAAAATGAAAACGGCAACTGCCGTATTTGAATTTGAGAAGGAGAGTCGGTGGTTTTTCTGTGGGACCCATGATCATAGTTATTTGAGAAATCCAGCCCGTCCACCGAATTCTTCTCAAAATTTTTGTCGAAAATATGTGATTTTCATCTATTGTTGATGAGACCCACATGATATTATTCTCTGCCGTCTGTCCAACATTTAAACGGCTAAGATCCTAGTCTCTTTGTTTCTTCAAATATTTTCGCCTAGGCCTTAGTAATATGGGCCTTGGAAAGTCAATGGACGGTCCGGATTGGACCCTAGAATCTTGATTGTGCCCACAACAGAGGACCGTAGGTCCCTGTTTTGAAACAGAGAACGGCTCTTGCCATTTTTTTGAATTGTAGTTGGTCAAACCGACTTTGATCGTGCGGTGCAATCCATTGCACATCAAGTGCACTTATGCATTGTGCACTCTCAACTCCGGTGGGGTCCATGATGATGGATATGAGAGATCCGTTCCGTTCATCTCTTCTCGCATATCTTTTAAACAGTAGGGACTAAAATTGAGGTATTTCCAGATTGCAAGTGGGCCTAAAATCCAGATTTTAGGGGCTAATCTGTCCATTGGAGAATTTCTAGAGTGATATAAGGGCTGAAATTTTATATGTACGGTTAACTTATGGCCCTCATCCCATGTATGAAGTTTTAAGTCAATCGGATGGCGGAAACCCTGTGATCTTACATTCTGACTGGTTTTCAGGCTTGTTTAATGTGAGTGGCTAGAATTTCTCTGATCTCCGGCATGTAAATTCTTCAACAGTGGTCCTCTGGAGTCCATTCCTTGCTTTGGTTACTTCAGAGTATCAAATCCACACTTTTAGTACTTTTTTTCAGTCCACGCTCTTGATTGCATCCTACATCAATAACACGATTAAAATACCCCATTAAGCATTATCATGTATATCAAATCAAGTAATAACAGGGTCCAATATGCAATATTTGACCCTCATCAGTCAGCGATGCTCGGCCTTGACCTGTTGACACGTGAGACAACGGGAAACATACTCTGCTATATGAACCTTCATATTGTCCCACCAATACGTCCGCTTCATATCTTGATACATCTTCGTGCTACTAGGATGCATTGTAAGCTTCAATCCTTGGGTAGTCTCGAGAAGCTCCTGTCTCAAGTCAGGAATGTCTGGGATGCATAGGCGGCCACGGTATCGTAGGCCCCCATCTGTGCTAACTTGCCACTCGGAGTCCACATCATCGCTAGCTTGCTCTCGAAGCTCAGACAACCGCTCGTCGCCCTTCTGGGCCTTGATAATCCGATCATCAATAAGTGGCCGCACCCGAACGTGTGCGACACACTCGAATGGTTCCTCCACTGTGAGTTTCTGCTCGAAGTCCCGCACGAACTCCAACATATCCCACTCTTCAATCATCAACGGAGCCACAAATATGATCGCCTTCTTGCAGCTCAACGCGTCTGCCACAAGGTTGGCCTTGCCAAGATGGTAGGAAACCTCGAACTTGAAGTCTTTCAAGGTCTCCATCCATTGGCGCTGCCTCATATTCAAGTCCCGCCGAGTGAATATATACTTAAGGCTCTTGTGGTCACAGAAAAGCTCGAACTCCTCTCCGTAGAGGTAATGTCTCTAGAGCTTCAATGCGAATATGACTACTACTAACTCAAGGTCGTGCGTAGGGTAATTCTCGTCGTGCTTCCTTAATTGTCTCAAGGCATATGCAATCACCCTGCCCTTCTGCATAAGGAAACAACTCAAACCAACACGAGACGCGTCAGTATATATAGTATACTTAACCCCTTGCTCTGACAATACTAGCATAGGGGCGGACGTCAGCCTATCCTTCAGCTCCTGAAAAGCTGCTTCCGCCTTCTCATTCCAGGCGAACTTTAGATCCCTTCGCGTTAACTGTGACAACGGTCTGGCTACCTTCGAGAAGTCCCGGATGAATCGTCGATAATAACCTGTCAGGCCCAGAAAATTCCTCACCTTAGTAACTGAACCAGGCTGCTTCCAATCCTTAACTGCGGCTACCTTAGCCAGGTCCACTGCTATCCCTTCCTTAGACACCACATGTCCCAGGAACTTGACTTCCTCTTACCAGAAGTCACATTTCTTATACTGCGTGAACAACTAGTTCTTCCTCAAAGTATCCAAGACTGCCTGTAAGTGTTCCTCATGCTCTTCCCGACTAGTAGAGTATACCAGGATGTCATCGATAAACACGATGACGAATCAGTATAGGAATGGCCGAAATACCCGGTTCATCAAATCTATGAACACGGCCGGTGCGTTCGTATGATCGAACGACATCACAAAGAACTCGTAATGCCCAAAACTGGTCCTGAAGGCCGCCTTCTGCATGTCTTCATCCCTGACGCGCAACTGATGATACCTTGACTGTAAATCGATCTTCGAAAAATACTTTGCCCCCTTCAATTGATCAAACAGGTCGTCTATCCTGGGCAAAGGATATTTGTTCTTCACGGTCAACGGTTCAACCTGCGGTAATCAATACACAACCGTAGCGACCCGTCTTTCTTCTTGACAAACAACACAGGTGCTCCCCAAGGAGACACACTGGGTCTTATGAAGCCCTTCTCTACGAGCTCGTCAATCTGTTTCCGTAGTTCTTCTATCTCACATGGAGGCATCCGATACATGGGTAATGAAATGGGGGTCGCACCGGGCACAAGATCAATTGTGAAATCGATCTCACGTCGAGGAGGTAATCCAGAGATTATCCTGAACACATCTGAAAAGTCTCGAACTACTGGCATGTTTCCTAACATCGGCCCATCAACATGCTTAAGTAAAGCGGCATAACATCCAACGCGACATGTCCAACTAACCTGTACTGGAAAAGTAAAGACCATGCCGTCAGGTCCGCTGGCTGTCACGACTCGAGTATCGCAATCAATCTCTGCCTTCATCTCTGTGAGCCAGTCCATACCGAGGATAATGTCATAGTGCCATAGTGGAGCAACAATGAGGTCAACACATACCATCCTACTACCCAAATTTACGGAGTAACCCTCACACACCCGTGTGATATCCAAAAATGTTCCAGTGGCAGTAGTGAGTTTCATGCCCTTCGTGGGAGTAATATGTAAAGTTAGATGCTTAACTGCCGCACCTGAAATGATGGAGGTAGTGGACCCAGTGTCCACCAGTAAAAGGACAGGAGTACCTTAAACATGCGCAGTGACCTCGAAGGCCATAGGTGTTGTCTCTGGCTCCTCTGCTGTGAGCACATGAACACGTGCCTGTTGTGGTCGGTTGGGCTGAGGCATCATAGGTTGCTGTGACGGCCTATAACAAAGTGCAGGTGGTCTGAAGGATGGATGTACAGGTGCTGTCTGTAGTGGTGGAGCTGATAAAGCCTGAGGGCAAGGACGATCAATCCTCTGCGTTGGTACAAACCCGCTGTCTCTTATCCATGCAAAACAACTCTTTACAGGGTGACCCGATTTCCCGCAGTAAGAATAGGTCACACTTGGACACCTCATCGGAACTACTGGCGCCGCAATCCTGGGAGGAGAGTCAATACAAGGCCTCTTGCCAAGGGCCTGCTCTAGATATCTGGTCGTGGCCTAGCAACCATAGGGCCACGAACACGTGTCAGTCACTCTACGTCCTGCTCTGCCCGCATAGACATATGTACCAGCTCGGCATATGAGGGTATGTGACATAGCACATCTTTGACCGAATATCAGGCGCAAGCCCTCAGAAAAGCGTCGTATCCGCAACTGCTCGTCAGCAAGTATTGTAAGGACGTATCTGCCCAACTCAGTAAATCGATGCTCGTACTCGGTAACTGTCATGCCTCCCTGCCTAAGGCGCAAGAACTCATTCTCTCTCTCATGTTGGTAGGTCTGAAGGTAGTGCTTTTCGTGAAAATGAAACTCGAAAGCTGCCCAAGTCCATACGTAACCAACTGTGACTGTCCGTAGGACACTATCCCACCACATACTGGCCTCCTTCTCAAACATAAATGTGGCCAACTCAATCTGCTCTGACTCGGTGCAATGCAGCATCTGTAGCATCTTGGAGATGCGGTCTAGCCAATATTCAGCCTCCTCGGGTTTGTGAGAACTCGTAGAAGTAGGAGGCCTCAAGCGCTGGAATCGCTCGAGAAGGCTACTAGTACCCAAATTCCCCATAGGGTATGCAGCAGGTGCAGGTAGAGGCACATCCTCAGCCTGAGCAAAAGGCTCTACAGTCTCAGCAGGACGTATAGATGGTGAAGGTGGAGTCACACTCCCACCCTGAGATAAGGCCCCTGCAATAGTGGTCAAGAGCTGCCGGTGCTGCTGCTGCATCAACATCATCATCTGCTCAAACCTATCAGTAGGTGGAGCAGGCTGAGGCATGTACTGCGTTGAGGAAGACGCACGGTTCTGCTCGCGAACCGGTGGTGTATAAGGTGGTAGTCCAGCTGTAGGACCAGTGGAAGGCTGAGACGCAGGTATAATCTCACGATCCGGGCCCAAACCAGGGTCCATACGACCATCTCTGTGGGAAGGAGCCTAATCCATCATATCAGTGAGTGCGAGGTGTGTCATGCTCCGCGTATATTTTCGTGGCATGCCCTATACAACATAGGCTGCAATGCATGTAAGATAAAGCATAGCAACACAATACACAATCACTTAAACATTCCATATACTTCATAGCAAAAGAGGCTGTATGCATTTCATTTACCAAAATTGTCACAATACATGGAATACAGAGTTACATGAATCATGATAGAAGATGCATGTGAGCTAATACAACCAAGGCCTCAAACATCTAAAACATTCTACCAACTACTACACCCATCAACATGAAAACATAAGTATCCTAAGGCGGTAACCAAAGCAAACTATAAAACAATAGTATGGATGACTAGGCATCCAAGTTTGGCAATGGTGGAGGGGCACCCTTATCCTGCAAGCAGCATAAGATAGTCTTCAACATGTGAGTCACTTTCTTGAACTTGTGCTTCACAAGGCCCCAAAGATCCATAACATCCTATCGCAGGACTGCCTGAACCTGTCGTAGCTTAGCATGATCCTCCTCCAGTCGAGCTATACAAGCATCTCAACAGCCCGATCAGTATCCTGCACCGGTGCTGTAGGAGGGGAGCTCTCCTTTGTATCTTGGGCCTCCTCTTCCTCTTCTTCTTGTTCCTCCTCTTCTATCTCAACTCCATCTTCTTCCTCATTCTCTTCTTCCTCACTCCCCGTCTCATCATCGCTCTCCTCAAGTCGAGCTTGGCATTGCTGTGGCCCGATCTTTATCTGGTTGAGGGTAGTCTCGCTGATGTGATGAATCAGCACCGGCATCTCTGCCCCAAGACTATAGCCAAACTCACTTGCAATCTTGCATATGAGTTGGCCGAAGGGGAGCGAATCAGTCCTAACGGAGCATGCAGTATTAATTATCTATCGCAACATGAACGTAGGCACACACAAGTTTGCTCTCTGCCCCACTTGATATAAGAAATCTACCATGAGGCGCGTACACTCACTGCGATTGCTCCACCTGGGGTAGACATTGAATGTGAAGATGTGATGGAGCAAGCGAAAGTTGTCAGACATATCAGTCGTTAAAAGACTTTTGTTCCGTTGCCACTCGACCAGTCGGCCACCACAAAGGAAACATGTGCGATGATCCCTTTCACGTACACTCCTCAGATTCAGCTCGCTAGCATGCACCTCGCTAAGGGGCACATTTAGAAGTCGCAATATCACTCTGACATCAACTGTGGCCAACTGATCCCCTCCACATGGGATCTTGAACTGCAAGTGTTCGAGCGTAGGCTCGTGAATGTTAGCATAGAAAGCTCGGACAGAACTCACATTGGCGCGATATCCGCCATCAAATAGTGGACTCTAATGGGCTTCTTTTAAGAACTCGAACAACAGATACTCTCCAAAGAGCCGCCCATCCACCTGAGCTTCAAAAAGGACCCTAAGGCCCTCATACACTCCATGGGATAGCCCCGCTAACAGAGCCCTTTTAGCAGGAATTCGGGGATCAAGATCCCGCTTCGTTTGAAACTCCCGATTGGTGCTTGTGCTCGTGGCGGCGCCTCTCAGTCTCCTTAAACGGCCCCCTTTCTCTTTCCCATGAGAGAAAGGACGGTGGAAACGGAGAAAATGGTCGCAAGGAACTCGAAGAAGGCCATGAAAAGTGAAGAAAAGGGGAATAAGGCTGGAGTTTCTGGTTCTCCACGAGTTTGAGCCTCAATAGGGGTTTGTAAAGGCCCAAATGACAGGGATTGAAGAAAGAAAATGAAGAGATGAGATAGGTTGAGAGCTTACACGATTTTGAGCTTCAAATGGGGGGTGTTGGAGCTCAAAGGAAAGAAAATGGAGAGGTAGGGGAGTAGGTGTTACTGTAAACAATGGAGGGGTGTGGGTTTTAACAGGAAATGACGGAATGGGTGATTTGAGGGGAGGTTTAAGAGAGAAAACTGAAATTTTGAAGGAAAGGGAGAGCTTGGAGGTGGGTTTTGTAAAGGAGGGGCAACTTTTAAGGGGTTTTAAACGAAAACCCATGTACCAGTGGGCCACCCTAGGCCCCAAAAACCATCGGCCCGAGTGGCCCGCCCGGGCCAGCCCGTTAACCGGCAAGGCCTCGCCAACTCGGCGAGGGCCTCGCCACTCTCTAGACTAGTTAGCGATGCCTCACCATTTGGGCGAGGTCCTCATGCCCCCTAGGTCCTAAAATGATGTGGGGTCCACCCTGGGTCCCTCTGAATTTGAGTGGGTAGGCCCTCGACCCCGTTTTGAGCCGTTTCAGGTACTTTCTGATACATATATGTATTTACCAATTTTTAATAGCTATGATGGGGTGAGTTATGATCTAAACTCATCATTTGATGGTCTAGAAGTGTTTTGGGGTTAACTCGTGCGATCACGGTTGAGTACAGACTCAAATAAAATGATCGATTTCAGTGAACTTCACCAATTGGCGAAATCGGGATACCTATGACTGTGTCTACATTTTTCTTGCACCCACCTAAGTCGAAGGGTGATAGTGTCCATCGTGTGACCATAACCAGGTCCGGTTTAATCCAAATCATGCTATGATACCAACTTGTAATGCCCTGAAAATTGGGGGTCGAGTAGCAACTCAACACTGGAGTTCCAAAACATCACTTATGCAACATAAATGCTTATGATTGAATGTTGTCTGTGTTAGTGCATTAATCATGAGTGGGATTATACCAAAACAGTAATTCATACTCCAGATCAAGTTATAAAACGTAAGCGGAAGACTGAAAGATGTATATAAATGTATATAAAGCCAGAAACGGTCACAATCGGTCTCTAAAGTTTGAACACCTTACTAAGTCACCATATACATGTATTAGTTTCAAAATCAAAATGCCAAAAAAAGTGGTACAACTATAATGGTAAACCCTGTAGTCCCATCATCTGAATGGCCTAAACGAAGCCTCTAGAGAACTGCATGTAGGAGAACTCATCCTGATCATCATAGTAATCAGGTTCAGTCTCATGCGTCTCGTCGATACCTACATCTAAGATAGAGTCTGGTGGGTGTCCAGAACACCGTCTCGTAACGTAGGAGTGAATAGCTAACTTAGTGAAACAATAAAGCATAGGTTAACATGTTATCAATTCAGTCAAGTAGTAATGATAAAGCAGTACAATCAAACACTCCTAAATACTCTTATTAATGCAAGTATGAAATGCAGTCATGATGCATGCCCTTGCCAAACCACCCTCGTACGACACCATCTTACGTCCATGGTATGCGTTCATCCCTCAATGCTCCACAACGCTAGGAACATGCAGTGTTATGTTATGAGTGTGATTACCTAGTTGTTATTAGTCCATTTCATACAGCAGTATTGGGAAACTAAGGTACCTTCCTTATATCATTTCCAAACAATGATCCATTCTAGGGTCGTCAGTCTTAGATAATCTCATACGATGATGTAGTTCTAGGTCACTGTAAAGGGCTGCTAAGGCTGTTACACGCACTCGTTGCACTGCTCCCCCATCACCTTATCAATATAGGACTAGTTTATACTCTGTGACTACGGGAAGGCACATCGCCTCTCTGTAGATTCAGAGTATACTCGAGGTCACTGCAAAGGGCTGTCAGGGCTGTTACACACAATCATTACACCACTCCCCCATCACCTTATCAGTGTAGGCCGACAACTCGAATACAATGTTCCATACCATCATATTCGGCTCATGAGTCTAGGTTGCTCACTGGTCACTATGGGGAGGCTCGTGGCCCCAGCGTAGGCCGACAGCTCGACCACGGTGTCCCATACTATTATGTCCGGCTCATTAGTCTTAGCGGATTGAGGTACCAAGGTTAACAGGGTTACACTAGTAAGTTTGGTACCTTAGGTTCAAGCAATAGCGTCCAAACATGGTGAACATACATTAGATAGATCGGGTTACTTAACGAGCTCGACTAGCATGAGCGCACAACCAGCTGAACCACATGAAGTGCATAAGACTTCGCGTGCCCTAATCACTGTCACCAACCGAAGTACGACTCGAGTTCGTCAAACACGTCTTACGTGGCGAAATGAATCTCAGCCACGACTTCAAGCCTGTTACCGATTGTCTGGACTATCACATAGCCCCAATCACATTCAAGTCATAACCAGAAAGCATGTATAATGGTCAAAGCAGGATTAACAAAGTAATTCAAACATGTTAACCAGCATGTTATAAAGCACACTATAAACAAGAAATATAATACATACATTTCATAAGTAAGCGGTTAACTTAAACAACTTACATGAAGGAAATCATACACATCACTAAGGTAGTTGAGAATCCTATCTCAACACCTACCTAAAGCACAATCATCTAAGTACTTACTCATACAAGCATTTTCACAAACACTTATAATACACTTATTAGCATACATAACGTATATTAGCAAAATCATGTATTAGGGTGAATCCTTTCGCCGAGTAAGTATTACACATATATATAGCATGTTCATACAGTAATTAATCATGGCAAACACGCTTTCAAAATTTGTATGTATATGGTATTTTCTACAAATATACAGAATACACAATATGCCGTAATTTGTATATGCAACTGAAATGCAAAGCGAACATCGCATTGTGCATGTACAATAACACCCAGATCATGAATCTATCATTATCTGATATTGAAAGCTTTGAAAACCTTAACCTATACGTATAAAGTCTGCACCTTACGCCGTAGAAACGTAACGAACTTAACAGAAACTCTACGCTTTCATCAACGTCGATACGATGACCTATAACACAAGGTAAGTCAGCTACTTGTGACAATAGAAACCCTAAAACAGGTTAGGGTTAGGGTTTTCTTACCTAGAAATGAAGTCGGAATCGCCGGAAAAGCGATTAGATAGTGATGGTTAAACACGTATAGTACTAGGGTAGAATAGCTGGAAGATTCTCCCACTTCACTCACACTTTCTCTCTCTTTTCTCTCTTCTCTCTCCTAGGGTTTTCTCAAATTCGTATGGTGAGAATGAGAGAAGGTTTAAAGTCCTTATATAGACCTAAACTTGCCAGAAATAGGCCTAGGGCCAAGGTATACTTAGGTTATAGACAAAGTAGGTCTGTTCCGTCTCAACGGAGCACTTCTGGAGCCCCCTCTTGAACCAAAGGTCGAACTTAAGCTCACTGACTATGGATCTAGGTCGAGTTAAGTTTCATTCCAATTGGGTTCCCAGATCACACGTGGCGGGCCAGTTTCAGTTCAACGGTCATAGAAACTCGATCAGGGTTACAAGTACACAGACATGTATGGAAAATGTTCCCTGATTCGAGGGTGTATTTGGGTCAGATTCTGACGGTCTGATTGTTTATATTTGGGCCGCAAATGACAGGTCTCAGTTACTTAAATTAGATTTAATTTCTAAAGAAAATCACGTTTTCTCACACTCTTTACTTAGGGCTCAAGCAAATAGCCCCAGAATACTATCTGCTTTTGACTTCATAGATGGTCGTCAAGCCCAGCAAGGTGGTCCTAATTCTATAACCTCGTATTATTCAGACTTTCGATGTGCGGTCCAGATCTGATACGGAGTTTCGTGATGCTCCCGAGAGCAGCCGGGTAATGAGATTGATCCTAGATTTTAGGGTAACCTAGCGTCAATGATTCTACAGGTTTTGGGTCTTGCAGATCATATTTAAAGTGATTAATGCGGATTGATCTAGTTTAGCAGTTAGTTAACTTTGTCTAATTTCTAAAGGATTTGATCCTAAGTGATTTCTGCCTGAGGTGGTACTCGGGCCATTGTACGGGATTTTCTGAGTCGTTACATCAATCCTCTAGCATCACTATTTGAAATGATCAAACTACAAAGTGGATGCTGTAGCAAATAGACTGTCATAGGGTGAGAACACAGAACCTTCTTACCCTTGAGATTGAAAGGCATCATATCTGTCTGTTTTCTTATTGTAAGCGGTGAGCAATGTTGTTCTTTGATATGTTGGAGCACATATTCATAAACTGGTTGAATATGTAATTGTCTATCACCAAATAATCTTCTCGGACTCTCTTGGCATCTATAGTGTACCCTCATAACATTTCAGGGACTTCCAAACATGTCCTTCACTAGGGATAGAAGAGCATACATGATCAGTTTTCTTTGTAGCTTTTTAGTATGAGCTATACCTTCTGTAAGTTCATGCAGTATATATGTGTGTGTGTGTGTATATATATATATATATATATATAATTTTCTTTTTCCAGATTGCATGGGGATGGCAATGGCAAGCAAGCATGATCCTCGAATTGACCCCTTCGATTAGAGGTGCATTGCATCATTGTGTCTCGTGCCATCAGCTGAAAATGAAAATGTCCTGTTAGTTACATCTTCAAGCTGGTTGTAAGCATTCCTGTACATAACTTATGGTGTACCTGAAAGAGTCATGTCTTTACATCTCTAGCATGCACTGATTAATGTTACATAGATGTCCAAACCTTATGCTTACAATGCTTAGAAGATTGTTGACAGAAACATCGTACCTTCCCCGGTATGCATTAATCCTTTTGTATTATGAGAATAATACTTTTCGGCAACTACGATTTTGTATTTTATCTAATGATCTTTCAACTACTACAGGTTGATGGCACTAGCTTGCATGAATCTCCTGTCTATTTGGCTACTATTCTTGAGTACTTGGCAGCTGAGGTTTTGGAGCTGGCTGGGAATGCTACTAGAGACAATAAGAAGTCCCACATAATTCCAAGGCATGTTCTTTTGGCTGTCAGAAATGATGAGGAGCCTGAGAAATTGCTAGCAGGTGTGACAATTTCAAGTGGTGGTGTTTTGCCAAACATAACCTCTATTCTCTTGCCTAAGAAGTCTGAGGAAGCTTCAAAATCTCTAAAAAAGGATTGATTGGGTTAGGATAAATGCTTGGGCCCCACTTTGTAATTCTTATTTAATGAATTTTTTGGTAATTTCTTCAAATTTGTAATTTTGGTTTTGGTGTTGGGATGGTCTTTGCTACTTTCTTTTCTTTTTTATATTTTGTAAATAGAGTAATCTTACTGTTGAGGTTTAGATGTATGTGTTTCAGCAAAAGGATGTAATAGATGTTATCATTAGATCTCCATCAATGAAGTCTCTTTAGGTTTTAAAAATTAAAAATAAAAAATAAAAAAGCAAGGTTTAAAATTTTGTTCCTAAGATCTTACTGTTGGCAACAGAACAGTTTAAAATCGTTCCTAAAGTACTGTCCCTAAAATTTGAAATGGTACCCAAAACGGCTCTAAACCGTTCCTATTTTTCTGCAACACCTCATTTAGGAACGGTTTTAAACCATTCCTAAAGCAGTTAGGAACAATTTAAAACCGTTCCTAAATGACAATTTTGGTGTAGTGAGGTTTAAAATCTATGCATCATGTATTTGTATTGGTGACCATCGATGTGGCTGGCGTCGCTCGGTTTCACTTGGCACTGAGCTGTTTTGGGCTGGAAGGGGCCGATATAGTCTTATTGTTGATGAACATACCAGTCTGTATCAGACGAGCTATGTATCAGTTGATATGTGCTATTTGCCGATGATAGTTTAAACTGATCACCTATAAGGAAAACTACTATTGAGAAGTAATTGATAAAAACTAAGTGGAATTGAAAGAACATGCGTCACTCACCTTCTGAGCTTTCCACTCAAACATCCATCATAAAAATTCTATTACAATCACATGCATGTGTTGTCCCTCATATGCATAATTCGGTGACGTGATATGTGCGGCGTGCTATAACCGATTATGTGGCTCGATTCCAACTGAACATCTTTGACCCCAATACCAAGATAGTTAGATACGTCAGAATTGAGTGTATATGATCAAGATCTAAGAAGATCAGTCACCCTATTCAACCACTCGCAAGATGTTTAAAATAATCAGGCGATCATTGAATGGTAGGGTTCATCATTCGAGAATGGGTTACACCTTGCCTTCTATACAAAAAAGGACTTTCAAAAGACAAAAGGAAATAAAAAGAAAGCTCTAACAGTCGACCGCATGGAGTAACTGTAAAGTGCCATTCTAAAAGAAGAACTACTAGTATTGTGAATGAAAATCATCCAGCGTATGAACATAGGCTTGGATTACAACTAAGGATTATAGTTACTGGGTTACTTCTACTCCTAATGTAAAATTATGCTACTGGTTACGCTAAGGAAGCTAAAAGATAGTTTATGATAAGGAACATAAAGGATAATTGACATGATAATTGAAAGATAGATTTGATTTATTTGGTTGGGTTGGTGTGAGACACCTTGTTTCATTGAACTCTTTTGCTATTTATAGATTTCCCTGCAATAGTCATTTAGATGCTTCTTCTCACGTTCAGTCAATTATAGAAATTACTTTGGCACCACTCTGACTTTCCAAACTCTTCTTGGACACTTGTCCCAATAATTGCTTCAGTATCGTCTTTCTCTTGACCATGTTCTCCTTTTGAGCTTTTGGTCACACTCCATTTATAAATGATACGTAATACCCTGATCACGTTATCTATAATTCTCGAGCCTTATAGAAAGTAACATTGTTATTTCTAGTAATAAAAATAATGAGCTTCATACCCATACATGCACTTTAAAAATAAAAAGGACTAATTATGAAACCCAACAATAAGATAATCACAACTTTGTAAGCATAAAAGGAAATAAATCCTAAGAAAGAGGAATATAGCATCCCCCTATGCCATTGACCTTGTTCTGGATGTCAAAAAGTTGTGAAGTGCTCTTGAATGGTCACCTTCTCCATGGTGTCGAAAAGTTACTACTCTTGAATGGTCATCGTCGAACATATTTCAGTAATCCATATAAAGAGGATAAGTGACATTACCATTTTGATAATAAATTGTGTATTTGGTAATCGGGGTTGCTTGGAGGATATTATAAAGTCTCTTTAGACATGGGGTGTTAGGTCTCTTATAGTCGTTGTGCATCTAAAATCTTATATTGCCAGAGCTGGTGTAATGCCCTGAAAATCGGGGGTCGAGCATAAACTCAACTCCTGAGTTCCAACGCATCACTTATGCAACAAAATGAATGATGATTAAATGTTGTTTATATTAGTATAATGAACATGAGTGAGATTAAGCCAAAAACTGCATATCATACTTTAGAGACAGTTAAATTGCAAGCGGAAGACTGATAGATATATAAAATATAAACTATGGTAAGTCTCCAGAGTGTGATAAGGTTACCAGGTTAATGAATTACAAGTACAATTTTAAATTATACCAAAGGTGTAGTGTCATCTAGTCAACATCCCCGTAAGATCAAGACATGGCTCACATGAAGCCGCCTAAAAACAACTAATACAAGCAAGCATCATAGTCAATGCAAAGGTCCGGCTCCACCTCAGAAGTAGCGTCGCCATCTGCAATCACACAAAGTCTAGTTGGTATATACAACACCGTCCCGTAACATGGGAGTGAGTGATCAACTCAGTGGAACAATAAAGCATAGGTTAACATGTTATCAAAACAGTCAAGCAGTAATAATAAAGCAGTACAATCAACAATTCTAAATACTCTTATTAATGCAAGTATGAATGCAGTCATGATGCATGCCCTCACTACATACTCTCTCATGCGACACCATCTTACGTTCGCAACATGCTTGCATTCCTCAGTGCTCCACATCTCCAGGCACATGCAATGCAATGATGAGTATGATTACTGAGTTGTTATTAGTCCATTTCAAACAGCTGGATTGGGAAACTAAGGTACCTCCCTTGTATCATTCCCAAACATGATCTATTCTAGGGTCGTCAGTCCTAGTTAATCTCATACGATGGTATGTTTTTAGGTCGCTGCAAGGGTTGTCAGGGCTGTTTCACAGAACTGTTACACCACTCCCCTATCACCCTTTTAACGGTTCATCACTAAATTGATACAGGCTTAGTTCATACACTATTCACCGCAGCAAAAACTCGTCGCCTCACTGTAAATTCAGAGTATGATCGAGGTCACTACAAAGGGCTCATCACCAATCAGTGTAGGCCGACAGCTCGAATATAGTGACAGATACCACCATAGTCGGCTCACAAGTCTGGTTGCTCAATGAACACTACGGGGAGGCACGTGGCCCCAGCGTAGGCCGACAGCTCGACCACGGTGTCCCATACCACCATGCCCGGCTCATGAGTCTTAGTGGATCGAGGTACCATGGTTAACGAGATATCACTGGTAAGTTTGGTACCCTAGGTTTAAGCAGAGGCATCCAAACATAGTGAACATACATAAGACAGATCGGGTTGCTTGACGAGCTCGGCTAGCTCGAGCGCACAACAAGTTGAACGATATGAAGTGCATAAGCACTTCGTGTGGCCAATCACTGTCGCCAACCGAAGTACGACTTGGGTTCGTCGAACACATCCTACGTGGCAAATGAATCTCAGTCACGAATTCAATCCCGTTACCGATTGCCTGGACTATAATCATAGCCCCAAACATAATCAATCCATGACCAGAAGCATGTAGAGTAAAGCAGAATAAACAAAGTAATTCAAGCATGTTATAAAGCACAATATAAACAGGAAATACAAACACATATATTTCATAAGTAAGTGGTTAAACTAAACAAACAACATGGAGGAAATCATACACATTACTATGGTAGTTGAGGATCCTATCTCAACACCCTTATACATTACAATTTACTAACTACTACTCACACAGACATTCCAACAAACATTTTAGATTACATACATCAACATACCTGACGTATGTTGATCACATAGGTAAATGGCCAAAGCCTTTCACTAGGGAGCTGCCCCATGGATAATACACGTGTTCCCACGCAGATAGTCATGGCAAGCAAGAATCCAAGTTCCATATTCATTCAGTCATTTCCACAAACACTTGGGCCACACATTTTAACATATATAGCGTATAGTGGACATGGCGTGATTTAGGGCAAATTCTTTCGTCAAAGAGGGTATCGCCAATACAACAATCATGTATCCATGACAATCAGTCATGGCGAGCATGAATGTGAATTCAAAACTCATTCGGTCATTTTCACAAACACTTAGAATACACTCTTTTAACATACATAACGTATATTAGCAAAAAACATGTATTAGGTCGAACCCTCTTGCCAAGTAAGTGTTATACACATATATAATACGTTCATACAACAAATAATCATGTCAAACACATTTCCAAAATTTATAAGTATAAGGTACTTTCTACAAATACCTAGAATACACAAAATTTCATATTCTTCGTATTTAACCGAAACGGAAAACAGTCGGCACTTTGTACATGTGCAATTGCATGCAGATCATGAATCTATCATTATCTAACATTGAAAGTGTTGAAAACCATAACCTATACACCTAAAGTCCGCACCTTTTGTCGTAGAATCGTAACGAATTCAATAGGTTTGCTAAGCTTTCATATTCGGCAGTTTGGTAACCTATAGAATGAAATAGGTTAGCTATTTCATAACCTACAACTGTTAAAACCCCAAAAGAGATTAGGGTTATGGTTTCTTACCTAGAAATGACGCTGAAATCGCCTGTAAAACGATTAGAAATGAGTGGTTAAGCTCGTGTAGCAGCAGGGAAGCATGGCAGGGAGATGCTCCCACTTCTCTCTCACTTTCTCTCTCTTTTCCCAGGGTTTTTTCTCAAATTCGTATGGCTGAAATGATGAGGGTTTAAGGTCCTTATATAGCCCCATAACTCACCAAAACAGACTTAAGCTAAAGATATACTTAGGTTATAACCAAAGTGAGTCAGTTTCAGCTTAACGGCTCCCCTTGAGCCAAAGGTCGGACTTAAGCTCACAGACATTGAATTTAGGTTCAGCTAAGGTTTCGTTCCAGTTGGGTTTTCAGATCGCACGTGGCGGACCAGTTTCAGTTCAACGGCTAGTGGAGCTCGATCGGAGATTCCGAGTACATGGATATGTTTGGGGAAATATCCTGATCCGAGGGTGTAATTTGGCCTAATTCTGACAGTCAGGTTGCTTAATACTGACCCGTAAGTGACAAGTCTCAGATTTCATAAATTTGTAATTTATTTTTAATTAATTTCACATTTCTCATACTCCCCGCTCCGAGCTCAAGCGAATAGCGCTGTGATACTATTTAGATTTGATTTTTGAGATGGTTGTCAAGCCCAGCAAGGCGGTCCTAATTCTTTAACTTTGTGTTAATCAGACTTTCGACGTGCGGTCCGGACCTGATACAGAGTTTCAATGTGCTCCCGAGAGCAGTCGGGTAATGAGTTTGCTCCTAGATTTTAGGGTAACCTAGCGTCAATGATTCTACAAGTTTTGGGTCTTGCAGATCGTATTTAAAGTGGTTTAAGCTAATTCTACTGAGTATTCAGTTGAGTACTTAACTAAATTATGACTTAATTACGATAGAATATGGTCCTAGGGCAGTTCTATGTCCCTTTTTGGCATTTTTAGTTAGCATATTAATTTAATTATTTTTATAGTAGTTCATCATTAAGTTTACTTCATCTCCACAAAATTTTAATAGATTTCGTATTGTAAAAAAATTCTGAAAATTCTAAAAGTAACCATTGTGCAAATTAATAACTTTTAAATAGTTTTCACATCAACCTGGATTAAACTATATTAATATTTTTATTATATTTTTTTCTTATTTTTATATGAAACTAGACTTAGCAATCTTCAATCTGGCTTTGAATCACCTAAATCGGAATTATAACGAGGGAGATATGGCTTTTCAAAGTTGACTGAAAAATTATAGAAAACGGGGCATCAAACAGGCCACCGGCCCATTGGACCGCGGAGAAGCGCGCCAATACTTGTGCGATTAATTGGGACCGTCTCCCGATTACCACATGAGTTTTGAAACGGGTGTATCTTGTGAACCGGGATGAGTTGTTCGACGTGCAATATATGATTTTGGGGTAGGATAAGCTGATTTATCCAAATAACCTATTTATTTCTTTAGATTTAAAATGGTTAATGGTCGAAAATCTATTTTGTTTATTTATTTACTATTTATGGTAAATTTTAATTTCAGTATTGTTTTTCCTCACCTAAACTTTAGGAGTTTGTCTAATATGAAAGTACTTAGAAAATTTTGGAGAATAAGGTGGTGAAAGGTGAGATTTTGAAGGAAATGGGTTAAAAAGGGATTTGAGACTTTTGAATTGAGTGTTTGAGAAGTTAATCAGGTGTTAGGATCGACCCATCGCCTAAGGACGTTTAATTCCAGGTTGGCAAAAATCCGGGATGTTTCAATCTACCCCCCTTAAAACAAAATTTCATCCTCGAAATTGCCTAAGGGTGATAAGGAAAGATTTAATTATTTCTTTTGCCTAAGTTTTATTGATTTCGAGTTTCTACGCGTGGTAAGGTATATACTAGCCTGGTTCATTTTAGTCTACTCCCCTTAAAATTTATTTCTTTATCCATTTCTTATACCCTGATGGTTTACTACAATTTATTTCTTTACCTATTTGGAGTCTAGACACAATCCTCAATTATTTATAGTAAGATAGTTGTTTTCATTGTTTAACCAACACGGAGAGACGTTTATAGTGGGCTTGATCCCGATACATCGATCATCTACCTGACCAGGGTAGAAGGCTCATCGTATCCCTTCCTAGTCCTGGTAGATCCTGGTCTTCTGCTCGATCAAGTAGTGAGTCCATTGGTAGTCGCCCAGGATTGAGAATTGGGTCAAGCCGCGAATGTTTCGCAGTTGTATATTTCAGTAACTCCATAGTTCGATCACTCTAAAAACGTAGGGAATGTCTATCATTGAAAGGTTCAACTTGTCTATTTCTAATGTTGCCCTTTAGGACTTAGTCTAAGAGAGTCCTCGTTATTATCGATGTCCAAGGAAATAGTGAATAAAATCTTACTAGATCATCCTAAAACAGTTTCTCATGGTAAAACTTGTTAGGGCTTCTATAATGTTCGTATTCAACGAGCACAGTTTTAAATACGTTGACCTTGGCTATTGTAATTCAGTTTGTACCCATTGTTAGGCCTATTGTGTAATATAAAATTGCTTAATACTTGAACCCTAATTGCTTTACATTATAAGGAAGATTCAGATTCTAGTTAGTGACCTATCTTTACGTACAGTCTGGATAAATTCCATTCGATCCTGGGCCAGTGGGGTAAGGGTCCACTACGCTTCCACTGCGCCACCCAGATCGAAGAGGTGTATTAGTCGACCTAACTAAGTCTATCATTCAATTGGCTTAGCATAATTAATTAGTCTTTTACTTTCCTTAGCCTAACCAGTAGTCTAGACTTAATTTATGAGTAGTGGTAATCTAATAGTTGAAATCCAAAGTCTATACTCATACGCTAGATGATTTCGTACCATTTCTAATATAAGAAGTTGTTTTATTACTTAGGATCAAAGTTGTCTAATTGGAACTGAGTTGTCTGTACTTAACGCTCGAGCATTTCACATATGCTCATTCCAACTAAGAGGGTCCTAAGGTTCACATTATAAATTTGTTGGATTTCCTACACTGTCAGGCCTATCGAAATCTAGGAGCACCACTCTAGGTCCAAAACTCTAGGGCCTATTGTCTTAAATGGGACTGCATTACTAATCCCACTTCAGGATTGGGAACGGCATGTTTGGTAGGAGGGTGGGTGGGATAAAAATTAATTTTATAGGCTTTGAAAAATGAGTCTTGTGTGGGAAAGCGTGAGATGGGAGTTCCAAATCCCAAGATGAGGAATTTTTAAGTGTAATAGGAAAACCCGGGATATACTTTTCATTGCATACATTCCAAACATGGCATTAGAAAACATGGGATACACCCAACCTAGGGACCATACCTTACACATACCTTTATTGTTACCTTTAAAATTTTATCCACCTTAAACTCACCTAATGCAATTTGGCCGAACGGGCCCTAAACGTCCTCAAACATCTAAAACATTCTACCAACTACTACACCCATCAACATGGAAATAAAAACATCTAAAGACGGTAACCCATGCAAACTACAAGACAACAGTATGGATGATTAGGCCTCCAAGAAAATGGTCGTACAAGCTCGGATAGAGCCATAGAAAATGAGGATAAGGGGAAATGGGGCTGGAGTTTTTGGTTTTCCACGAGTTTGAACCTCAACAGGGATTGTGAAGGCCCAAAAGACAGTGATTGAAGATGAAAAATGGAAAGGTAGGATGGGTTAGGGAGCTTACACGAATTTGAGCTTCAAATGGGGGGTGTAGGAGTTCAAATGAGAGAAAACGGAAAGGGTAGAGGGTAGGTGTTGTTGTGAACGATGGATATGGGTGGGTTATGGCCGAAAATGATAGATCAGACGATTGGGAGGCAGATTTGAGAGAGAGGACAGCGAGTTTAAAGAGAAATGAGAGCTTGGAAGTGCTTTGAGAGGGAGGGGGCAAAACAGACGTGAAATAGGGGCCCCCAAAAAATTTGGTGGGCACCACATGTGCCTAGGGGTCGGGCCGACCATGACTAGCACCGGCCCGACCAGCCCGGCCCATCCTGACCGCGGTCGACCGTAGTGACCGCGGTTCCGCCGCGGTGTATCGGACCAACCGCGGTGCCACCGCAGTAGGGCGGTGTTCACCACCCTCCCATGGTGCCAATGGTACCCCGGGTCTAACCCGAGTCCCCCCGGATTTCATAGTATGGCCCCCGACTCCATTTGAGGTATTTTTGGGGCCAATTTGTAAACCGGAATGAGTTTATGTGACATGTAGCATATGATTTTGGGGTAGGAGGAGCTAATCCATCCAACTAACCCATTTATTTAGTTAGATTCTGAAAAGGCCAAGCTATATGTCCTAGAGGGGGGGGGTGAATAGGACTATGCCAAATTTATAAATAAATCAGCGGAACTAAAGTAAATCAATACCCTTACAATAATGAATCAATTCACAATGCTAAATATAAATCACCTTGATAAATAATTATTGAGAGATTGATACAAATTCAGTTCTAAGGACAACCTTACACCATAATAAACAAGGGCTTATGGTAGGACAACCTTATTTCTAGAACCTCTTTTGAATCAAGAACTCAATGTTAATATAAGTAAATGAAATAGCAAGGAATTGAAAATAAATACAGAAGTAAAGATCTAAATTATTACAACAATCCCCACACTTGCTTGAAAATGTAAATAGTTACAACATTCACATCCACTTGTACATTCCACACAATCGAATGATAAAAGATATGAAAATTAAGCAATCATTCAATCCACAAGATAAGAGTTATAGTGGTTCGCCTGTGTGTACACCAACTGTTTTACAACAGCCACACAGAATGCTACTCCACTCCTAATATCCTCACACAGGGGATATTAGCGTTCACTATCAAATAGGTTTTCTCAGGTTCACCAAAAACCTTTACAATTGTGTCTTTTCACTTGGGCTTACACAATTCAAAAACCCTTTTTCTACGAGTTTTCTGGTTTTCCTCGGACAACCAATACAATGAGATTTTTCTCTCGCTCAATCTCAAACAAAACCAATACAATGAGATTTTTCTCGCTTAACCTCAAATAAAACCAAAATAAATGAATTTTACGAGAAATGTAAAATACCCGAATTTCTCCTTTAGCGACCGAGTAGAACCAATCGGAGTAGATGATTGAATGTCAAAGTTCAATTTCCAATACTCACATTCATAAGGTTCTAAATTCTAATAGATTTTAGATTTAACTTGTTGGGCGTAGCAATATTTGCTTTTGATTCCAAGAAGAAGGAATAATATAATTCCTCTTTTCAAATAAGATTGGAATAGAGAAACAAAATCAAATTAAATAAGCTAGCAAAAAGGAATATTAAATAAGCACAATTTAGCTTAAAATAAACACGGACTTATCTCGAGTGATTACTTGAAAATTCTTGAAATGGAATGGAGTTGAGGATGTAAAAACTCGAATTTCGTGTTCAATTTATAGAAGAAAAAAATCGTTCCTACGACCGGTCTTAGAAACCTAGGACCTGTCGTAGCTCTAACAATTTTTAAAAATTGAGCGCGATCTTTTAAAGCCGTTCCACGATCGGTCGTGAGTACCCTACGACCGTCGTGGGTCACCTACGACCCAGTCGTAGATACCTACGACTCAGTCGTAGGACCATGAAATAAGTTGCTGGATTTTCAGTCGTAGCTCCATGACTGATCGTGGACAAGTCGAAGCCAACCTACGACCGGTCGAAGGACTTCCAGGACTGGTCGTGGGCGTACCAAAAATTTCAAAAAATCTTCAACTAATTAGGACTGATCGTGGAATTTCTTGGACTAGTCGAACCAATGCTAGGACTCAGTCGAACAAGAGCTAGGACTGGGTCTTGGAATAGACCAAACTTATGTTAAATAAACATTTGATTTATGTATCCAAAATGACCTACTTAAAGGGTCAACCTAAAGGTCATTCAAACCTGAAACATGTCGTATGGACATTGAACTTCAACCATTCAACGAATGTAGATTGTTTGAACCAATATCAGGCTTGAAATCTTGAACTTTGTTGTAGCTTCAACCTTGAGATCTTCATCAACATAATAACTACTTCATGCATTGCTTATTAGTCTTGAAGTCATGAGGCGTTCTCTAAGACTTGAACATCAACATAGTAGCATCTTGAACTTCAACATCTTGAGCTTCAACTTGTAACATCTTGAAGAATCCAACTTATAACTTCTTGAAGTATTTAAGCAGTGTTTTGAATAAAAATCATCATATAAGCACAAGACACAGATAGATGTTTTGACACATCAAAATTTGACAACCAAAGGAGTATGAGACCATAACCCTTACAATCTCCCCCTTTGTCAAATTTGTGACAAAACACCAAGTAATAATACTTCCAATAGACATAAGAGAAGTAGAAAGCATGCACAGATGCACAGATGTATATAGACATGATAAGCAATAATCATTTTCCCATAACTCTTGAGAAGTTTAACTCCCCCTGAGTAATAGAAGCACATAGATAAGTTCAAAATGACAAAGTTCACCAAACTTCTCCCCCTTTTTGTCACAAAATGACAAAGGAAGAAGAACAGTAATGAAATTAATAGTTGAAGCAAGAGAAAATTGTCCATAACCAACAAAAAGGTTTTGAGATGCAAGCTAATATCAGTAAATATTACAGACTAGAAAAAAAATTCAGTCAGAACCAGAAGAGGGTGCAGGATTAGATGGATCAATTTTGTGTAAACCCTTAGCAATTCGCCTCATATATTTACGCATATAAGAAAATTGTGTGTCTTGAGTAACACGAATTTGAGCCACCTGCTCTTGAAGAGAATTCAATCTTTCATCAAAATCGAAAGTTTGAAAAATCGGGATCATCACCGAGTCGACTCAAGTTCTTCAAATAAGTCATCCATATTCACGTCTTCGGAAGATCACTAGCTTCGGCATTACCGCTTCACCACCACCGCTACCAAGATCCACTTGGCCTCTAGCCAAATCTAAAGTCATCTTATTAAGATTGGAATTATTAAAAGGAGATGGTGGATGGGTTTTTCTCTAGTAGGCATAGCTATGAGCATATGATTTGCTAACATAGTCAATAAATAACCAAAGGGTATATCACTATGTCCAGGATGGTGACGCGACAGAATAATGGAATGACAGATTAAAGAAGGAGGCATATTTTTGCACCGAGAGACAACGAATGCAAAACACGAACCATAAAAGCGAAAGTGAGTTCGGTTTTATTACGTAACGTGGATAAAGATTTGAAATGAATATTTTATGAAGTACTGTCGTATGGGTAACAAATACCTTGAGGGAAGTGTATGACCTTTATGAGTCCAATGAACATCCATATTACATAAATCTCTAGTAAGCATTCCTCGTTCAGATTAGAGACTATCATGTAAAATATTAATTGGAATGCTTTCATCATTGATAGGTATTTCCATAATATCTGCAATCAAATGTCGATCTACTACAAACATACCTTCTTGAGTATCAACTTTAAAAGTTAAATTCTCAAGAGAAAAATCACAGATACATGCAAACATGGATTGGGCAATGGACTGGTATGCGCTCCACCCCAATGTAAGATGTTATCCCATCCCACGATTCCAACAAAGAAGGAATACCAAAAGAAGCAATGTGATTGACATTAACATGACGTTCAACAATTACATTACGCATACGCAAATCTCGAGCATCAGTAGGATCATTTTCAGGAGAACGAAGATGACGTTGAACAATAGAAGCGATCTAGAAGAAGATGGACCTCGAGTAGTTTTCTTTTACTTCTAGCATCCATTTTCAAAGAAGGATTTCAAGGAAACAACAAGATGCAAGATAGAAGAAATGAGATTTAGATAGAACAGATTTTTCAAGATAAAACCCCAAAACCTGCAATGAATGATCAAATAGATTCCACAAACATGAGTTTTGAAACACTAATAGCAAGAATCTACAAAAAAATGCAAAAGAACCACTAACCTTGAAGAACAATGAAGGTGGGTTGGGGCAGTCGTAGCTAGAACCGTTGGAGAGAAATGAAGAAATGAAGAAGAAGACAAAAATCCCCAATTTTAAGTGAAATCCCGTGATTTACGACAGGTCGTGTACGTGTTCGACCGGTCGTGGCACGACCGGTCGTGTATTCTCACGACAGGTCGAGTACGACAAAATTTGCAATTTTTTTTTTTTATTTTTTTAAATAATTTCAAATTTAAGCAAATAAAACATCAAACTTATGTACATTATGATACACAAAATCATGCAAACTCAATTTAAATTGCACATACCGAGATCAAACTTTAATTTATTAAACCTGCTTTTGTCGAGCGGTTTAGTGAAAATGTCCGCAAGTTGAATCTCGGTTGGAATGTAATCCAAATATATTAATTTTTCTTCCACTAATTCACGAATGTAATGAAATCTAATGTCAATATGCTTAGTACGTGAATGCTTTGAATCGATTTTTAGAGATATTTATTGCAACCGGAATTATCACAAAATAAAATCATAGAATCTTGAGTAATTCCATAATCGCTTAACATTCGTTTCATCCAAACAAGTTGAGTACATGCATTTCAAAGAAGAATGTATTCAAATTTCTCAAATGATTGATAGCGATATAGAACTTTGCTTCTTGCTAAACCAAGAAACAAGACAATTTCCAATGTAGAAATAACCACCACTGGTTGATTTCCTATCATCAATGTTTCCAGCCCAGTCAGCATCTGCGTACCCGGCTAATTGAACATTAGTCTCATGTGGATACCAGAGACCCAATTTAGTAGAACTTGCGACATAACGCATAATCCGCTTAACAGCAGTTAAGTGAGATTCTTTAGGATTTGATTGATAACGAGCACAAATACCAACACTCAAAGCAATATCTGGTCTACTAGCAGTTAGATAAAGTAAACTACCAATCAAACTACGATACAATTTAGGATCCACATCATTACCTGTAGAGTCTTTTGAGAGTCTTACAGTTGTACTCATAGGAGTATCAAAATTTTTACCTTTCTCAAATCCAAATTTCTTAATTAAACTCTGAGCATATTTGGTTTGAGAAATAAAAATTCCATCAGGTTGTTGTTTTACTTGCAATCCTAGGAAATAGTTTAATTCTCCAACCATGCTCATTTCAAATTTAGACTTCATCAAATCTGCAAACTCAACAAATCATGTTAGTACAAGTTGATCCATAAATAATATCGTCAACATATATTTGAACTATTAGAATATCATCGTTATGTTTCTTAACAAAGAGCGTCTTATCAACACACCCCATCCGAAAATTATGACTCAAGAAAACTTAGTCGCTTTTTCGTACCATGCTCTGGGAGCTTGTTTTGAACCATAGAGAGCTTTCTTAAGACGATACACATGATCAAAATTTAGGATCTTTAAACCCTCGTAGGTTGTTCAACATATACCTCTTCATGTAAATCACCATTCGAGAAAGGCACTCTTTACATCCATTTGATAAATTTTAATTTTCTTAAAACATGCAATGGAGATAAAAAGTCGATTGACTCAAGACGAGCTACTGAGGGCAAATGTTTCATTATAGTTAATTCCTTCAATTTGTGTATATCCTGTACAACTAGTCTTGCTTTATTTCGAATAATATTTCCAAGCTCATCGATTTGTTTTTGAAAATCCATTTTGTTCCAATAATATGTTTATCTTTAGGTCTAGGAACAAGTTGCCGACATCATTTCGACAAATGATTAAGTTCTTCTTGCATCGCAAGAATCCAATTTTCATCGAAAGTGCTTCTTTTACGTTACCCTTGCTCAATCTGGGATGTAAAGCATACGTAGTTACATATGTCCTCTAATTGTCTCGGTGCGCACACCAGGTGAGAGGGTTTCCAAGTATTTGAGAGGTTGGATGATCTTTAACGGTCCTTAATTCAGATTAGTTTCACTTGATGAAATTTCTTGTTTTTCAAGTATAAGAACTTCATCATTATCTAAACTAGGGACAGGTGTCTTCAAAAGATCGTCAATCACAACATTTATTGACTCTTGAATCACACCGGTCCTGTTGTTCAGAACACGATAAGCACGACTGTTTAAAGAATAACCTAAAAAGATCCCTTCATCACTTTTAGTGTCGAATTTTCCCAAATTTTCACGGTCACGCAAAATATAGCACTTGCTGCCAAAAACTCGAAAATATTTGACAGAAGGCTTTTTCTCAAACCACATTTCATAAGCCGTTTTATTATTAGATTTACAAATATAAACACGGTTAATAATGTAGCAGGCTGTATTTACCGCTCAAATTTCAGAGATTCTTAGGAAGCTTCATGCTATTTAACATAACACTTCCCATTTCTTGAAGCACTCTATTCTTCCTCTCGACAATTCCATTTTGTTGAGGAGTTTTAGGTGCTGAGAATTCATGCGATATTCCCTGATCGCTACAAAATTTCTCAAAACCGCTATTTTCGAATTCGGATCCATGATCACTACGGATCTTGCTGACTTGAGAACATTTTTCAGTTTGAATCCGTTTTATAATCTTTTTCACTTCATCAAGGGTTTCTGATTTATCTTTCAAGAATGAAACCCAAGTGTATCTTGTATAATCATCTACAATAACTAAGATGTACTTTTTGCCACCTCGACTTTCCGTTCTTGTTGGTCCTATAAGATCCATATGGAGAAGCTCGAGTGGTCTTGTGGTGTTATTGGAGTTCACCTTTTTGTGAGAGCTCCTTGTTTGTTTACCATACTGGCATTCACCACAAATCTTGTCTACTTTTTGCATTTTAGGTAGACCTTTTATTAGTTCACTTTTGCTCAATCTGTATAAATTTCGGTAGTGTACATGTCCAAGGCGTTTATGCCATAAATCTGTCTCATCGGTATGGACCATGTAGCACGTTTGTTTAGATGAGCTACCGTTGCTTACTATATAGCAGTTTTCAGAAGTTCTGCGACCAGTTAATATTACGAACCCTTTTCATTTGTAATCTCACAACCTTGATTAGAAAATTTAACATTATGGTTGTTATCGCATATTTGAGATATGCTCAACAGTTGTGTTTTAAACCTTCAACATATAACACATTATTAAATAAGGGAAGGTTATAGAGTTGGACCGTACCTTTGCCAATTATCTTGCGCTTGCTACCATCACCAAATGTGGTGACCCATCATCATATCTTTGAGATCGATGAATAGAGCTTTGTCGCTTTGTCATATGTCTGGAGCATCCACTTGTCTAGGTACCATTTTGAATGGCTTGTAGCTTTGAAAGCAGTGTGAGCAACCAAACAAGTAACCTTGGGAACCCATTTCAGTACTGTTTTGGGTTTAGGAGAATAATTGGTCTTCTTTTGTTTATAGTTATAAGAGTGACCTACTGAGTTAGATTTTAATAGCTCCTTAAGTAAATCAATAATTTTTTCAGCTAACGGGTTTCGAATCTGATTTTTGAAATTTATATAGCTGCTTTTGTGTTTTTGAAAGGTTTTTGTATTTTTAGAAACAACTTGATTAGTACCTTTTCCTTTTGAGTTAGAAGTCTCTCCTTTCACAAAAATGGAAGGAGCATTCTTCTGTTTAGGAGATGTGTTTTTATCAAAGCCCAACCCGGATCGATCACCACATATTCTTGATCCGGATAATAATTTTTCTAATTTTGGATCACCTTGGGCATATCTCCATGTGTCCTTCAAACTCAAAAGAGAAGATACTTCATTTTTAAGTTTCTCATTTTCGGATTTCAAATTTTCAATTAGGGAGGTTTTGAATTCTAGATCACACTTTGATTTTTCAAAACAATCTGAAATTTGAGATTTTTCTAAAACAAGGGTTTCAAAACATTCTTTAAGTTTAAAAAACTTTTCTTTTTGAAGTTTAAGTTTGACAGCAATTTTACAACTTTCCTTATATAAGGCATTATAAGCATCTTGAAGATCTTCATCATTTTCATGATCACTATCCAAATTTTCTTCACTTGTAGAATCATCGTGATCTGAAAAGGTAAACTTGGCTAGAGTCATAAGGGCCTTAAGTTCACCGCCTGACTCGGTTTAATTTTCGATTCAAGAGGCTTTTAATCGACGATTCATCCCAAGTAGCCAACATACCCTTCCTTTTGGATCTGTCCTTTTTAGGACATTTGTTTGCTAAATGCCCATATTCTTGACATTGTAACATTGACTATCTTTCAATGATTTCCAAGTTTTAGACTTAGGTTTAGAACGTTTCTTTTCATTTGCCTTTTGAAAGTCGACTCTTTTCTTACTTTTGAAAATCTTATAAAACTTTTTCGCCAAAGGGCCATATCATCTTCGACTTTTCTCTGAATCAATTTTCTTGAGTAATACTTTTAGATGACTTCAAAGCAATAGACTTACCTTTAGGAGCTTTAAAACTTAATTCATAGGTTTGCAAAGAACCAACTAATTCTTCTACCTTCATATTGTCGTATCACGAAGTTCTGGATTGCGGTTACCTTTGAATTGAACCGTTTCGGGAAGAGAGCGTAGTATTTTTGTACACACTTTACTTTCTCGAGATCTTTTCCCCAAGACCCCACATAGAGTTTACAATGTCATTCAATCTAGTGTAAAAGTCCATAAACATTTCATTTTCCTCCATATGAATTTCTTCAAATTTAGTTGTGAGGAGTTGGACTTTAGATTTCTTGACAATTGATGTACCTTCGTGTGTCATTTCTAAAATATCCCAGGCTTGCTTTGCAAAGATATCACAGGATATGATTCTTTTGAACTCATCCTAGGTGATAGTGCTAAGTGATTGCATTTAGTGCTTTAGCATTAGCACTACTCTCATTTTTACGAAGTGTGGTCCATTGGAAATATGGTGTAATTTTCATAGATTTTGAACCATCAACACCACTTCCATGGTAGGAGGATTCCATTCATCATCTTGTGGCTAGCCACACACTTTCATCCATTGATCTGAGGAAGATTCTCATTCGCTTTCCAATAGGCATAGTTGGAGCCATCAAAAGGTGGAGGCCTTGTAATCGAAAGGCTATCAAAATTTGACATCTTTTTATATAGCTTAGATCGTTAGCTCGGAAATAAATCCAAATAAAAAGCAACAAAAATGAGCTATTAGGCTTTGATACCACTTGAAAAGGCCAAGCTATATGTCCTAGAGGGGGGGGGTGAATAGGACTATGCCAAATTTATAAATAAATCAATGGAACTAAAGTAAATCAATACCCTTACAATAATGAATCAATTCACAATGCTAAATATAAATCACCTTGATAAATAATTATTGAGAGATTGATACAAATTCAGGTCGATTCTAAGGACAACCTTACACCATAATAAACAAGGGCTTATGGTAGGACAACCTTATTTCTAGAACCTCTTTTGAATCAAGAACTCAATGTTAATATAAGTAAATGAAATAGCAAGGAATTGAAAATAAATACGTATAAAGATCTAAATTATTACAACAATCCCCACACTTGCTTGAAAATGTAAATAGTTACAACATTCACATCCACTTGTACATTCCACACAATCGAATGATAAAAGATATGAAAATTAAGCAATCATTCAATCCACAAGATAAGAGTTATAGTGGTTCGCTTGTGTGCACACCAACTGTTTTACAACAACCACACAGAATGCTACTCTCCACTCTAATATCCTCACACGGGGATATTAGCGTTCACTATCAAATAGGTTTTCTCGGGTTCACCAAAAACCTTTACAATTGTGTCTTTTCACTTGGGCTTACACAATTCAAAAACCCCTTTTTCTCAGTTTTCGGTTTTCCTCGGACAACCAATACAATGAGATTTTTCCGCTCAATCTCAAACAAAACCAATACAATGAGATTTTTCTCGCTTAACCTCAAACAAAACCAAAATAAATGAATTTTACGAAATGTAAAATACAAATTTCTCCTTTAGCGACCGGGTAGAACCAATCGGAGTAGATGATTGAATGTCAAAGTTCAATTTCCAATACTCACATTCATAAGGTTCTAAATTCTAATAGATTTTAGATTTAACTTGTTGGGCGTAGCAATATTTGATTTTGATTCCAAGAAGAAGGAATAATATAATTCCTCTTTTCAAATAAGATTGGAATAGAGAAACAAAATCAAATTAAATAAGCTAGCAAAAAGGAATATTAAATAAGCACAATTTAGCTTAAAATAAACACGGACTTATCTCGAGTGATTACTTGAAAATTCTTGAAATGGAATGGAGTTGAGGATGTAAAAACTCAATTTCGTGTTCAATTTATAGAAGAAAAAATCGTTCCTACGACCGGTCTTAGAAACCTAGGGTCGTCGTAGCTCTAACAATTTTTGAAAAATTGAGCGCGATCTTTGAAAGCCGCCCACGACCGGTCGTGAGTACCCTACGACCGTCGTGGGTCACCTACGGCCCGGTCGTAGATACCTACGACCGGTCGTAGGACCATGAAATAAGTTCTTTGGATTTTCGGTCGTAGCTCCACGACTGATCGTGGACAAGTCGAAGCCAACCTACGACCGGTCGAAGGACTTCCAGGATTGGTCGTGGGCGTACCAAAAATTCTGAAAAATCTTCAACTAATTAGGACTGATCGTGGAATTTCTTGGACTAGTCGAACCAATGCTAGGACTGGTCGAACAAGAGCTAGGACTGGTCTTGGAATAGACCAAACTTATGTTAAATAAACATTTGATTTATGTATCCAAAATGACCTACTTAAAGGGTCAACCTAAGGTCATTCAAACCTGAAACATGTCGTATGGACATTGAACTTCAACCATTCAACGAATGTAGATTGTTTGAACCAATATCAGGCTTGAAATCTTGAACTTTGTTGTAGCTTCAACCTTGAGATCTTCATCAACATAATAACTACTTCATGCATTGCTTATTAGTCTTGAAGTCATGAGGCGTTCTCTAAGACTTGAACATCAACATAGTAGCATCTTAAACTTCAACATCTTGAGCTTCAACTTGTAACATCTTGAAGAATCCAACTTATAACTTCTTGAAGTATTTAAGCAGTGTTTTGAATAAAAATCATCATATAAGCACAAGACACAGATAGATGTTTTGACACATCAAAATTTGACAACCAAAGGAGTATGAGACCATAACCCTTACAGATTCCCAAGTTTGAATGGTCAAAAGTCCAATGTATACATAAATTTACTATTTATAGTAACTTTTTATTTAAGTATTATTCTTCATACTTTATACATTAGAATTTATATCTAGTATGAAAGGATTTAGAAAAAATTAAAGAATGAAGTGGTGCAAGGAGAGATTTTGAAGGAATTGGGTTAGACTTTAGGATTGAGTTCTATGCAGTTGTTTTCAATATCTTGGTTGATAATTCATGAGAGTGGTAAGATTGATGAGGGATGTTGCTTGTAGAGTAAGAGATGGATGGATGAAGTGGAGATGTGCCTTTGGAGTTTTATGTGATAGCCGCATACCAAATCAACTAATGGGGGGAATCTTCTAGAATAGCTATAAGACCATTCATGCTTTATGGACCAGAATCTTAGGCTGTCAACTGACAACATGTTCATAGGATGTGTAGTTGAAATGGGGGTGTTAAGATGGATAGGTGTCAAGATGAGGAATGACAGATATAGAAATGAATGCATTCGAGGGAACTTTGGGGTATCATAAGATAAGAGAAAGTAAGCATTGATGCTTTGGCCAAGTGAGATGGAGACCAAGAACAACACCGGTTGGGGGTGAGTTGTGATCTAAACCCATCGTTTGACGGTCTAAAAGTGATTCGGGATCGTTTCACGTGATCATGGGTATGTACGGGCCCAATCTCAGCGGTCGATTTTGGTCGGTTTCGCCATTCGGTGAATTTGAAAAATCCTAAGTCGGTTCCTACGTTCCGTCACTCCCTCCTAAGTCAGAGTGCGTCAAAGTGCGTCACGTGACTATAACCCAGGTCCGGTTTAATCCAAATCATGCTCTGATACCATCTTGTAATGCCCTGAAAATCGGGGGTCGAGCATAAACTCAACTCCTGAGTTCCAACGCATCACTTATGCAACAAAATGAATGATGATTACATGTTGTCTGTATTAGTATAATGAACATGAGTGAGATTAAGCCAAAACAGTATATCATACTCCAGAGATAGTTAAATTGCAAGCGGAAGACTGTGATAGATATATAAAATATAAACTATGGTAAGTCTCCAGAGTGTGATAAGGTTACCAGATTAATGAATTACAAGTACAATTTCAAATTATACCAAAGGTGTAGTGTCATCTAGTCAACATCCCTATAACCCCGTCAATCAAGACGGCTCACATGAAGCCGCCAGAAAACAACCAATACAAGCAAGCATCATAGTAAATGCAAAGGTCTGGCTCCGCCTCAGAAGTAGCGTCGCCATCTGCAATTAGACAAAGTCTGATTGGTGTGTACATCACCGTCCCATAACGTGGGAGTGAGTGATCAACTTAGTGGAACAATAAAGCATAGGTTAACATGTTATCAAAACAGTCAAGCAGTAATGATAAAGCGGTACAATTAATAATTCTAAATACTCTTATTAATGCAAGTATGAATGCAGTCATGATGCATGCCCTCACCACATACTCCCTCACGTGACACCATCTTACGTTCGCGGCATGCTTGCATTCCTCAGTGCTCCACATCTTCCAGGCACATGCAATGTGATGATGAGCATGATTACCGAGTTGTTATTAGTCCATTTCAAATAGCAGGATTGAGAAACTAAGGTACCTCCCTTGTATCATTCCCAAACATGATCCATTCTAGGGTCGTCAGTCCTAGTTAATCTCATACGATGGTGTGTTTTTAGGTCGTTGCAAGGGCTGTCAGGGCTGTTACATGGAACCGTTACACCACTCCCCCATCACCCTTTTAATTGTTCATCACTAAATTGATACAGGCCTAGTTCATACTCTACTCACCATGGCAAAACTCGTCGCCTCACTGCAAATTCAGAGTATGCTCGAGGTCACTATAAAGGGCTCATCACTAATCAGTGTAGGCCGACAGCTCGAATATAGTGTCCCATACCACAATAATCGGCTCACGAGTCTGGTTGCTCAATGGGCACTACGGGGAGCCATGTGGCCCCAGCGTAGGCCGACAGCTCGACCATGGTGTCCCATACCACCATGCCCGGCTCATGAATCTTAGCAGATCGAGGTACCATAGTTAACAGGATTTCACTGGTAAGTTTAGTACCCTATGTTCAAGCAGAGGCGTCCAAACATAGTGAACATACATAAGACAAATCGGGTTGCTTGACGAGCTCAGCTAGCTCGAGCGCACAATAAGTTGAACGATATGAAGTGCATAAGCACTTCGTGTGGCCAACCACTATCGCCAACCGAAGTACGACTCGGGTTTGTCGAACACATCCCACGTGGCAAATGAATCTCAGCCATGAATTCAATCCCGTTACCGATTGACTAGACTATAATTATAGCCCCAAACACAATCAATCCATGACCAGAAGCATGTAGAGTAAAGCAGAATAAACAAAGTAATTCAAGCATATTATAAAGCATGTTATAAAGCACAATATAAACAGGGAATATAAACACATATTTTATAAGTAAGTGGTTAAACTAAACAAACAACCTGAAGGAAATCATACACATTTCTAAGGTAGTTGAGGATCCTGTCTCAACACCCTTATACATTACAATTTACTAACTACTACTCATAAAGACATTCTAACAAACATTTTAGATTACATACATCAACATACCTGACGTATGTTGATCACATAGGTATTTGACCAAATCCTTTCACTAGGGAGCTGCCCCATGGATAACAGGCGTGTACCCACGATGGATAGTCATGACAAGTAGGAATCCAAGTTCCATATTCATTCAGTCATTTCCACAAACACTTGGGCCACACATTTTAACATATATAGCGTATAGTGGCCGTGGCGTGATTTAGGGCAAATCCTTTCGTCAAAGGGGGTATCACCAATACAACAATCATGTATCCATGACAATCAGTCATGGCGAGCACGAATGCGAATTCGAAACTCATTCGGTCATTTTCACAAACACTTAGAATACACTCTTTTAACATACATATCGTATATTAGCAAAAACATGTATTAGGGCGAACCCTCTCGCCAAGTAAGTGTTATACACATATATAATATGTTCATACAGTAAATAATCATGGCAAACACATTTTTAAAATTTATACGTATACGGTACTTTCTACAAATACCTAGAATACACAAAATTCTATATTCTTCGTATTAATCGAAACGGAAAACAGTCAGCACTTTGTACATGTGCAATTGCATGCAGATCATGAATCTATCATTATCTGACATTGAAAGCATTGAAAACCATAGCCTATACACCTAAAGTCCGTACCTTTTGTCGTAGAATCGTAACAAATTCAATAGGTTTGCTAAGCTTTCGTACTCGGTAGTTTGGTAACCTATAGAATGAAATAGGTTAGATATTTCATAACCTACAACTGTCAAAACCCCAAAAGAGATTAGGGTTAGGGATTCTTACCTAGAAATGATACTGGAATCGCCGGAAAAGCGATTAAAAATGAGTGGTTAAGCTCGTGTAGCGGCAGGGAAGCATGGCAGGGAAATGCTCCCACTTTTCTCTCACTTTCTCTCTCTTTTTCTAGGGTTTTTTCTTAAATTCGTATGGCTGAAATGAGAGAGGGTTTAAGGTCCTTATATAGCCCCATAACTCACCAAAATAGACTTAAGCTCAAGATATACTTAGGTTATAACCAAAGTGAGTCAGTTTCAGCTCAACGGAGGACTTCTGGCGGCCCCCCTTGAGCCAAAGGTCGGACTTAAGCTCACAGACATTGGATCTAGGTTCAGCTGAGGTTTCGTTCCAGTCGGGTTTCCAGATCGCACGTGGCGGACCAGTTTCAGTTCAACGGTCAGTGGAGCTCGATCGGAGATTCCGAGTACATGGATATGTTTGGGGAAATATCCCTGATTCGAGGGTATAATTTAGTCTGATTCTGATGATCAGGTTGCTTAATACTGACCCACAAGCGACAAGTCTCAGATTTCATAAATTTGTAATTTATTTTTAATTAATTTCATATTTCTCACACTCCCCGCTCCGAGCTCAAGTGGATAGCGCTGTGACACTATTTGGATTTGATTTCTGAGATGGTTGTCAAGCCCAGCAAGGCGGTCCTAATTTCTTAACTTTATGTTAATCGGACTTCCAACGTGCAGTCCGGATCTGATACGGAGTTTCAATGTGCTCCCGAGAGCAGTCAGGTAATGAGTTTGATCCTAGATTTTCGAGTAACCTAGCGTCAATGATTCTACAAGTTTTGGGCCTTGCAGATCATATTTAAAGTAGTTCAAGCTAATTCTACTGAGTATTCAGTTTAGTACTTAACTAAATTATGACTTAATTACGACAGAATATGGTCCTAGGGCAGTTCTACGTCCTTTTTTAGCATTTTTAGTTAGCATATTAATTTAATTATTTTTATAGTAGTTCATCATTAAGTTTACTTCATCTTTACCAAATTTCATTAGATTTCGTGTTGTAGAAAAATTCTAAAAATTCTAGAAGTAACCATTGTCCAAATTAATAACTTTTAAATAGTTGTCACATTAACCTGGATTAAACTATATTATTATTTTTATTATATTTTTTTTCTTATTTTTATATAAAACTAAACTTATCAAGCTTTAATTTGGCTTTTGAATCACCTAAATCGGAGTTATAACGAGGGAGATATGACTTTTCAAAGTCGGCTGAAAAATTATAGAAAATGGGGCATCAAACGAGCTGCCCGGCCCGCTGGACCGTGGTTGACCACTTTAGGCACGGCGCCGCCGCAGTTCGCTAGACTGTCCAGCACCACATGAGTTTTGAAATGGGCATATCTTGTGAACCAGGATGAGTTGTTCGACGTACAATATATGATTTTGGGGTAGGAGAAGCTGATCTTTCCAAATAACCTATTTATTTTTTTAGATTCCAAATGATTAATGGTGAAAAATCTATTTTGTTTATTTATTTACTATTTATGATAAATTTTAATTTCAGTATTGTTTTTCCTCACCTAAACTTTAAGAGTTTGTCTAATATGAAAGTACTTAGAAAATTTTGGAGAATAAGGTGGTGAAAGGTGAGATTTTGAAGGAAATAGGTTAAAAAGGGATTCGAGACTTTTGAATTGAGTGTTTGAGAAGTTAATCAGGTGTTAGGATCGACCCATCGCCTAAGGACGTCTAATTCCAGGTTGGCAAAAATCCGGGATGTTACAGTTGGGGTCATAGTTTACCATTAGAGTCTATGGTGTTTAATATTCTTATAGTTAGTGAGATGTTGGATAATTGTCAAGCTAGTGAGGTATTAAATGGTGATGTTCGCAAGCTTAAGATATACATGAGAGATCTTAGATCCAATAAAGTAGAGACTGCCCACAAACATAGATAATTGAGAGTGCCTTGCCTGCCCACGCAGGTTCTTATATAAAATCTTATTTTGAAATTATTTTAAATTCTAAAATCTTCAATTTTCCAACCATGAGAATTTTACAGCCCCACGGTAGATTTTAGGCTTTTCTTACTAGTGGTGACTCCAAATTTTTGAAAAACAAACTATTCTAAATTTACATCATATCCATCCATCCGGAACTAATTATCACCACATCAGCAAGATGCATTTCGGAAGTGTGTGCACCCATCACGGGACAGCATTAACAGGAGCATATTTAAAGCTCAAGTGGGACACACAACATGAAACAGTATAACAACGTCGACACTTGAAACCTTCCCAGGGCTCACAGTAATGTTTGATGGGGTTTTTTCCCCAGGTTCGATCGGTCGTGAGCTTCACTTGACCAGTCGAGGGTTGGTGCACGACCAGTTGTGGACTGGCTCGACTCGTTTTCCAGCAAGTTATGGTTTTTGATTTCCGAGGTGCTCGACCAATCATGGGATGTGCTCAACCGGTCGAAGGAACCGCTCGACTGGTCGAGGACTTTGCATGACCAATCGAGCTTACGTAGATTTGAGTCCGAATCTTGAGCGGACTGCAGAAATCTAAGGTGGTTTCACAAGGGGTGCGAAAGGGAGTTTCCTAAATTATAAATAGGGGTGCTTAGGGCCTTTCTAGGAAATGCAAGAGGTAATGTAAGAGGGTTTCCTAAAGCTTTGCAAGGGTTTCCTAAAGGGTTTAGGGCTATCAAAGGTGTGAGAGGGAGAGAGAGAAAGAGAAAGAGGAAGCTTGTGAAAGGGAGGTTATGCTCGTAGAGGTGATGTAACATTTCAGATTTTTGCCAACCTGGAATTAGATGTCCTTAGGCAATGGGTCGATCCTAACACCTTATTAACTTGTCAGAACTGAATACCACAATCTAAAATTGCTTCTTAACCCATTTCCTTCACAAATCTCACCTTTCACTACCTTGTTCTTTAAACGTCTCTAAGTACTTTCATATTATTCATGAATCCTAAAGTTTAGGTGATAAAGAACAATACTTAAGAAATCCGTATAAAGACCCTAGTGCCACCTCAGGCAGAAATCACTCCGGATCAAATCCTTTAGAAATGAGACAAAGTAACTAAGTACTAAACTAGATTAGCTACAAAATCCACTTGATCCATTTTAAATACGTTCTGCAAGACCTAAAACTTGTAGAATCATTGACGCTAGGTTACCCTAATATCTAGGAGCAAACTCATTACCCGACTGCTCTCGGGAGCACATTAAAACTCCATATCAGATCTGGACTGTGCATCGGAAGTCCGAATAATATGAAGTTATAGACTTAGGACCACCTCGCTGGGCTTGACAACCATCTCGGAGATCAAATCCAGATAGTGTGCCATGGCTATTCACTTGAGTCCGAAGCGAGGAGTGTGAGAAAACCTAGTTTTCTTTAGAAATTAAGTAATCTGAGACTTGATGTTTGCGGCCGATTATAAGCAATCAGACCGTCTGAATCTGACCCAAATACACCCTCAAATCAGGAAAAATTTCATATACATGGCAGTGTACTTGAAATCCCCGATCGAGATTCAGTGACTATTGAACTGAAACTGGTCTGCCACGCGTGATCTGAGAATCCAACTGGAACAAAAACTTAACTCCACTTAGATCCAGAGTCTGTGAGCTTAAGTCCGACCTTTGGCTCAAGGGGGGGCTCCAGAAGTGCTCCGTTGAGCTGAAACGGGACCACTTTCGATATAACCTAAGTATACCTTGACCTTAGGTCTATTTCGGTGTGGTTTTAGGCTATATAAGGACCTTAAAACCCTCTCTCATTCAGCCATACGAATTTGAGAAAAACCCTAGAAAAGAGAGGGAAAGTGAGAGAGTTGTGGGCGGATTCTTCCTACGCTTTTTCCCTGCCACTACACAAGCTTCACCACTCACTTCTCATCGCTTTCCCGGTGATTTTCAGCTTCGTTTCTAGGTAAGAAACCCTAACCCTAAACTGATTTGGGGTTTTGATAGTTGTACATGATGAACTAGCTAACCTATTTCATTCTCTAGGTTGCCGAATAGCCGTATACGAAAGCTTAGCAAATTAATCGCGTTCTTTATGCTTCTACGGCATAAGGTGCAGACTTTAGGTGTATAGGTTATAGTGTTCAATGCTTTCAATGTCAGATAATGATAGATTTATGATCTGCATGTAATTGTACATGTACAAAGTGCTGTCTGTTTTCCGTTTCGATTAAATACGAAGAATATTGAATTTTGTGTATTCTAGGTATTTGTAGAAAATACCATATTTGTATAAATTTCGCTGATATGATTGCCATGAGTATTTGCCGTGTATATAAGCTAGTTATGGATGTATGACCTGTTTGGTGAAAGGATTCGCCCTAATACACTTTTTGGCTAACATTGTTTATGTAGGTTAATGTGTGTAGTCTAAGTGTTTGTTGAAATGTCTAAATAAATATGGATTTATGATTTATGCCTACCATATGTATTAAATGTAAGAACATGATTGATGTGTATGAGACAGCTCCTTGATATGAGGATTTGTCCTATTCTATGTTGAAATCAACATACGTCATGTATGTTGGAGTGGTATAGTTTAAGTGTTTGATAAAATGCCTGTGTGAGAAATTGTGTGACGAACTAAATTTAATAGTGGCATTTAGATAGGGCTACCTTAAAGATGTATATGATTTCCTCCATGTTATTTGTTTAATTTAACCGCTTACTTATGAAATATATGTGTTTGTATTTCTTGTTTATATTGTGCTTTATAACATGCTTTATAACATGCTTAAATTACTTTGTTTATTCTGCTTTACTCTACATGCTTCTGAATAAGGATTGAATGTGATTGGGGCTATTGTATAGTCTAGGCAATCGGTAACGGGATTGAATTCGTGGCTGAGATTCATTCACCAAGAGAAATGTGTTCGACGAACCCGAGTCGTACTTTGGTTGGTGATAGTGGCTGACCACACGAAGTGCTTATGCGCTTCATATCATTCAATTTGTTGTGCGCTCGAGCTAGCCAAACTCATTAAGCAACCCAATCTGTCTTATGTATGTTTATCATGTTTGGACGCCTCTGCTTGAACCTAGGGTACCAAACTTACCAGTGAAATCCCGTTAACGATGGTACCTCGATCCGCTAAGACTCATCTGCCGGACATGGTGGTATGGGATACCGTGGTCGAACTGTCGGCCTACACCGGAGTTTCGTGGTGTTGCGAGTGCATCAGCCCGAGCCTTCCTGTAGTGTCCATTGAGTAACCAGACTCGTGAGCCGATTATGATGGTATGAGACACTATATTCATGCTGCCGGCCTACATTGATAAGGTGATGGGGGAGTGGTGTAACGATTGCGTGTAACAGCCCTGACAGCCCTTTGTAGTGACCTCGAGCATACTCTGAATTTGCGGTGAGGCGACGAGTTTTACCACGGTGGATAGAGTATGAACTAGGCCTGTATCAATTTAGTGATGAACCGTTAAAAAGGTGATAGGGGAGTGGTGTAACGATTGCGTATAACAGCCCTGACAGCCTTTGTAGTGCCCTAGAACCACACTATCATATGAGATTATCTAGGTTTGACGACCCTAGAATGGTTCATGTTTGGGAATGATACAAGGGAGGTACCTTAGTTTCCCAATCCTGCTATTTGAAATGGACTAATAACAACTCGGTAATCATGCTCATTATCACACTACATGTGCCTGGAAGATGTGGAGTACTGAGAAATGAACGCATGCCGCGGACGTAAGATGGTGTCGCATGAGGGAGTATATCGCTGAGGGCATGCATCATGACAGCATTTCATTCTTGCATTAACAAGAGTACTTAGGATTATTGAGTGTACTGCTTTATCATTACTGCTGTTTTGATAACATGTTAACCTATGCTTTACTGTTCCACTGAGTTGATCACTCACTCCTACGTTACGGGACGGTGTTCTGAACACCCACCAGACTTTGTCTGATTACAGATGACGACGCTATTCCTGAGGTGAAGCCGGACCTTTGTGTCGACGAGGATGATTTCTCGTACATGTTATTTTCTGGCGGCTTCATGTGAGTCGTGTCTTGATCGACGGGATTACAGGGATGTCGACTAGATGACCTTACACAATTTGGTATATTTTGTAAAAGTACTTGTAATTAGTTAACCTGGTAACATTATCACACTCTGGAGACTCACCACAGTTTATATATTTTATATATTTATCACAGTCTTCCGCTTGCTATCTCACTTGTCTCTGGAGTATGATATGCTGTTTTGGCTTAATCTCACTCATGTTCAATGCACTAATACAGACAACATTCACTCATCATTCATTATGTTGCATAAGTGATGCATTGGAACTCGGGAGTTGAGTTTATGCTCGACCCCCGATTTTTAGGGCGTTACAGGTGATCTACTGTGCACTCGACATCTTAGCGCTTCTACGTCCTCATAATCTGTGAGATCTCTCCATTTTTCTTTTATTCTCTTACTGTTTATCCACTCCTTTGTGAGTGAAGAAGGTTGTAACGTTCTACTTCATAGTGGATTGTTGATCTGGACGAGATCCCATGGTTTTTACCTCTTTGAGGGTTTTCCACGTAAAAATCTCTTGTGTGGTGTGGTTTATGCTTTGATTTATTTCATTCCTTTATTATCCCACAATTCTAATTTGATTTGGGAGGCTAGATCCTAAAGTTTTGTGCAAGGCCCCTAACAAAGTCGTATCAGAGATATGTTTATTGAACGAAGTGGGATCAGTTCTGAATTATGGAAGGTGGCTCATCAAGGATGATCAACCTCAATGGTTCTAACTGGACCATATAGAAGGCTAAGTGTAACGTCTCGAAAAAATCCGTACAAAGACCCGAGTACCACCTCCAACAGAAATCCTTAAAGACCATATACTATGTAAATTAGACGAAAATTAATTAAGTACTAAACTAAATTAATCGGTGGATTAGCTTGAACCACTATTTGTATGAACTATAAGACCCAAAACCATTAAAGTTGTTAGCTCAACATTACTTAAAAACCTAGGAGAAATCCCAAAACCCAATTGCTCTCGGGAGCATATTGAAACTCCGTATCGGACCTGGACCGCGCGTTGAAAGTCCGATTACCACGACACTATAAGGTTATGACCGTCTTACTAGGCTTGACAACCATCGCAGGAATCGAGCCCAGATAGTATCCAGAAACACACAACTTGAGCCTTGAGCGAAGTGTGTTAGAAACGCGAATATCTTTAAAAATTGACATGAAAACTTAAGTGGTTTGAGCCATTCACTTGCGGGCAAAATTGAAGACTTCAGACCATCAGTTTCTGACCGAACTACACCCATGGATCAGGAAAATTTTCCTGCACCTATTAGTATACTTGTGGCCCTGATCGAGTAACGACGACCGTTGATCTGTTATAGGCCCTTCACGGCCGATCAGTTTATCAGATTGCACCATAAACACCGTCCTGGCGTAGATCCATCGTCAGGGAACTTGCTCCATGACTTAGGCAAGAAATGGATCTTTCTAAGGGCCCTGTTTGTCAAAAACAGACACCCTTTGGCTATAACCTAAGTATACCATGGCCCTAGGGCCATTAACATCACTTTTGAGCCTATTTAAAGACCTTAAACCACACCTCTCTCATTCCATACGAATTTCTCTAACCCTAGGAGAGAGAAGAGAGAAAAGAGGAGAAAAGAGTGAGGAGCAGAGAGAGAGACCAGTAGATCGTTGTTGGGATTCACTCCCACTACACCACGTACCGAATTATCACCCCACCATCACTGCAGCATCGATTCTAACTCCGATTTGGGTAAGAAATCCTAACCCTAATCTTGTTTTAGGAATCCAAATAGAGGAATCAATGAAATAACTAACCTATTTCGATGTTTAGGTATCGTTGTTCTGTATACAGGGACATAGGATTCGAACCGAGGAATCCAACGGAAGGTGCAGATTATAAACATTTATGTTATGGTTTTCAAGGCTTTCAATGTCAGCAATTATTTATGTCTGACTTGATTGCTGCCATATGATCTTAGTTATGATGTATTCGATAAACTATATATGTGTGTGAACTATGTGAATATATAATGCATTCCATGTGCTTGTTGAAATATTTGAATGAAAGTGTAATTATGATTTATGCTTGCCATGACTATTAATCTAGAAGACATGTTTGTTGTATGTAGGACAACTCCTTTATGAAAGGATTTTCCATAATATATGCTATAACTAATTTAATTCATGTATGTAGAAATGTATAGCTTAAGTGTTCGATAAAATGTCTGAATGAGAAATTGATTGATGGATCGCTTTTAATAAGGATGTTGAGATAAGATTCTCGACTACCCAATCCATGTTCATAGTTTCCTTCATGTAATGTAAATTGCTACCATGTGATTTATGGATAAAATGCATATGTTTAAAACTTATTCAATATGTTGAATAAAATGCTCAAATGAGAATTGTGTTGTAATTGCTTGTTAAATGCTGTTATGATTAATACATGTGACTACCTACTACATTTAAATATGTTTGGGACTACTACGTAGTCCATGCAATCGGTAACGGTTCCTGTTTGAGTGGCCGAACGAGTTTCGCCACATTGGATACGTTCGATGAATCCGAGCCGTACAGTGATTGTCGACAGTGGTTAGGACAGGTGGAGTGCTTATGCGCTTATGTCGATTACCTTAGCATGCGCTCGTACCAATCGAACTTGTCAGATAACCCGATTGGCCTATTGAGCGTTTACCATGTATGGACGCTACTGCTTGAATTTAAGGTACCACTTACCAATGTAACAGCCTGTTTCAACCATGGTACCACGATCTGCTAAGACTCATGAGCTGGGAATGGTGGTATGGGACACCGTGGTTGAGCTGTTGGCCTACGCTGGGGTGACCAGCTTCCCCGTAGTGACTAGTGAGCAACCCAAGCTCGTGAGCTGGGCATGGGCATGGTGGAATGGAACATCGTATTTGAGCTATCGGCCTACACCGGCGCCGCATGGCTGCGGTCCCAGTGTGGGTTGGGGTGAGCCTTCTGATACATACCCCCTTTGAAAATAGCACTCTAGTTGGTAGGCGTTGGTGGAGTGACATCAGGTATAAACTCTTAAACTTACCTATCCACTGTTCTCATTAGGGGTGATGCCCTATAACTTGCCTATCGTATGTGATTAACTAGGATTGACGGCCCTAAATGGATCCTTGCTTGGGTAAAGGATAAAAAGGGAGGTACCTTAGCTTCCCGAATCTGCGGTATGAATAAGCATAATAAATTACTTGGCTAACATGACCATGCACCGCATTGCATGTGCTTTGACGAGGAAGCACACTTTTAGGGAGTTTACCATGCGCGATTGTTAGATGAAGTCACCGAGGGAGTGCAGGCGAGGGCATGCATCATTACTGTAAGGCCCGTATCATAGACCGTACCATTCCTTGGGCTTTCGCGGTCCTCCCGGTTGAATTCTGGCAACCCGCGATCTGTAATTGACAGTTGCGCACAACCCTGAGTCATATCTTATATTCTAAAGTCGGCTCAACTAGAGACTTGTACCCTAGCGACTACACCGTCTCCGTGGTTTCGAAGTCGCATCCATAAGCCGAGGCGATACCCAAGCCAGGAGATATGGGCCCGCATTCAGTTCGAGGAAACGCCACGTATTTGCAAATCCAAGACAATCTTTTCAATCACATCACATCCCATCAATCAAGTACCACATCACATCTCATGTCAAGTACACATCACCTTTCACCCATCCCCAAGCAACCCCAAAGTCAACACTCTCTTACAACCAAGTACACATCCATCACCCATCACCCATCTCTCACCCATCACTCTCCCATCTCTCTCTCTTACAACTCTCTCTCTCTCTCTCTCTCTCTCTCTCTCTCTCTCTCTCTCTCAACTCTCTCCCTCATTCTCCAAGCAACCCAACCGTCTAAGCTCTCCATGAGAAGAGCTTGATGTGGCCCACTTCCTACCTTTCATCTCGACCATCCAAAGTCCATCTCGACCATTGAAATTCTTCCTTGGAGCTCTAGCATGCATTGGTGGAAGAAGGAAGAGGAGATCCAAAGGTGGGTGATTTTCTATCATTGCTTTATGATTCGAGGGCCCACATATGGTGGGACCCATCTTGATCTATGCATTGTATCATGGAGGAGCTCATAGTGGCGGAGCTCCTCCCGCCTCATCCGATCTCTCTCTCTCTCTCTCTCTCTCTCTCTCTCTCTCTCCATCTTCATGAATTGGTGGCCCATTTACGGGCGATCCAGACCATCCAGCAGGTGGGATGGCTCTATTATTCACCCTGCTGGACTGGCGGTCCAGTTGGACGGATTGGATGATGGGGGAAGCACAAATATCAGCTTGACAGTGGGCCACGCTGCCTTGGACCCCACATTGCATGCCCTGTGTTTCCAGACTGTTCACCATCTGGATGGTACCGTGGAACCGACCGTGGGCAGCATGTCCATGCCAGCCATCCATCCAACTCCCTGGCTCAGATTCAAACCTCCGGTGGGTCACGTGTGTGGAGCCTCACCATGATATATGTGTTTAACCCATGCCATCCAACTGTTTTCGTGGTGGTGGGACCCATTCACACGTGCTGCACGTGTGGGATGGGCCCACCTTAATGAGCATATTCCCCATCCCCACCGTCCATTTGATTGGAATGGTGGGATGAGACCCCGATGTATGTCTGCCTTCAGCAATCCAGGTCGTCCTTCCAGCACACCTGGACGCTAGAGCTAGACTTTGGACGGTGTTATATTAATATATAAATATATACATGTATATAGTGGGTGGGCCACACGTGTGAACCCACCTTAACATATGTATTATGAATCTGGGCCATCCATATGTTGGACGGCCAACAACTATGCTGGGTTAGCATCATCAGCAAGAGGCTGATCATGACATATGTGTTATATCCAAACCGTCCGTCTAATAGGACCCACATGCCACACGTGTGGCAACCACACCATCCATTGGTAGGGACGTGGGTCCCAACAGCTAGGGCGCTGTGCTGACGCCCACAAGGTCTGGGTTTGGTGATGTGGTATGTGCTACACCATATCGTCCACTCAATGCTGGACGGTGGGACCTAGTTGCACATGTGTGATCTCCATCATCCAGACGTGTCATGTGGGCTCCCACCTTGATGTATGGGTTTTACCCTCACCGTCCATCTGAGGACGTGGGGCCCACACATGATTTATATGCTTTATCCACACTGTCCACCATCCAGCAATGAACAGTGGAGCTCTCTGATGTAAGTGTTCTACCCACTCTGTCCAGTCTAGGGGACGTGGACCCCACCTTGATTTTTGTGTCGTCCATCTCCATTTGCTGTGGGGGCCAACCATGATGTACTTATTTCTTCCACACCGTCTAGATTGTGCTGGACGGTGCTGAACGATGGTTGGACGGTGCTAATTTTCATGGGAAATGTTTGGATGGTGCTGATTTACCTGGACAATGTTTGGATAATGTTGATCATCATTAGTGGGCCATGTACCCCATGGAATGATAGTGTACAATGATACACATGTTACACCTATAACTATTGAAATGATTTTTGGTGTGGTGCAAGCCCATTCGAGGCCTATGAGTGAGGCCCATTGTGATGTATTCGATGGCCCAATGTGATGTATATGAGGCCTATGGGCAAGGCCCAATATGATGTATTCGACGCCCATGAGTGAGGCCCATTGTGATGTATTCGAGGCCCATAGGCGAGGCCCAATGTGATGTATTCGAGGCCCATGGGCGAGGCCCAATGTGATGTATTCGAGGCCCATGAGTGAGGCCCATTGTATGTATTCGAGGCCCATGGGCAAGGCCCAATGTGATGTATTTAAGGCCCATGGGCGAGGCCCAATATGATGTATTCGAGGCCCATGAGTAAGGCCCATTGTGATGTATTCGAGGTCCATGTGATGCGGCCCATAGTGATGTGATGTAGCCCTTATATGAGGCCCATTGCGATGTGTATTAGGCCTTTGTGTAAGGCCACAGGCCCACTATATTTTTAACCCTATGTGGGCCACTCCTTGGGAACAATGTTCGTTGAATATCCACATTACTGGGCAATGATGGTTGAAAGTCCACATTGTGACTTTCCCTTAGGCCTTATTTGGTCGATTCCAATTGTCGATTCTGATTGACGTGAGCGATTTGCCGATTCTGATTATTGATCGATTCCGATTATCGTGACCGATTGCTGATTCTGATTGACGTGACCGATTTACTGATTCTGATTATCGATCGATTCTGATTGTCATAGCCGATTGCAGATTCCGATTGATGCGATCGATTTACCGATTCTGATTATCGATCTATTCTGATTGTCATGGCTGATTGCCGATTAGCGATCGAAGCCGATTATCATGACCGATTGTTGATTCTGATTGACATAACCGATTTGCCAATTCTGATTATCGATCGATTTCGATTGTCATGACCGATTGCCTATTCCGTTTAACTTAACCGATTTAGCGATTCTGATTATCGATCAATTCTGATTGTCATGACCGATTGCCGATTCTGATTGACGTGACCGATTTGCCGATTCTAATTATCGATCGATTCCGATTGTTGTAGCCAATTGCCGATTAGCGATCGAGGCCGATCGTTGAGGACCGATTCCGATTCCGATTACCAATTCTAATTGTCGATTCCGATCGTTGATTTCGATCACCAATTCTGATTTGTCGAGGCCGAGTCAGATTGCCGAGGCTGATTGTCGAGGCCGATTCCAATTCTGAGTATCGATGCCGATTGTATAGGTCGATTCTGATTGTCGAGGTCGAGTGTCGAGGCCGATTCCGAGTGTTGATTCCGATTGTTGAGGTCGATTTCGATTGTCGAGGCCAATTTTGATTGCCAAGGCCGATTGTCGAGACCAATGTGATGTATATGAGGCCTATGTGATGAGGCCCATTGTGATGTATTGAGGGCTAGACGATGGAGCCCATTGTGATGTACGTTAGGCCCATGTGAAAGGCCCATCGTGATGTGTATTAAGCTCTTGAGTGAGGCCCATGGTGTTGTATATCAGGCCCTTTGTGAGGCCATGGGTCCACTATATTTTACGCTCTATGTGGGCCACCCCTTGGGGGCAATGTTGGTTAAATGTCTACATTGTCGAGGCTAATTGTTGAGGCTGATTGTTGATGCAAGTTATTGATACCGATTATGAGTATGTGACAGCATAGCATCATGATACATGCCCATATGCATCATCTGCATGTTTGATATGAGATATGGTTTACCGTTGTATATGCCATAGGGCAGGTTGTTCATGGGACTCCCGAATAGGTGGAGTTGCCCCACAAGAGCACACGGTATACGCAGGATTGATGCATGATTAGATTGTGTGACTCATGCATCTCGCATTTGTGTGACATGACTGAAAGTGCCCTGGTTTGTTAAGTTACATGAGTGTTGAGTCAGATTGACTACAGAGCCTGATAGAAAAATCAATTCAAGCGTCTGCCTCAACCGGATGTGTGTAAGCTCGCCACAGGTAAATCTTAAGCCTCACATCCCATGACCAAAAACACCAGGTGAATAAAATCCTTAAAAACAAGTTAGAAATCATAGGGTTTTAAGGTGAGAAAACTTTTTTTAAAATTGAAAAATCTCTAAATTTTTCTTGCCTTGTCGATTTTATCGAAACACCCTCGATATGATCAACCTGCGCTGTCGAGTCCTCGACGGTTCATCGATGCCATCGAAAAGAGGACCAAATATGTCCAGCAACTTCACAATATATCTGGACGAATTATTGATATATCGATACACCTCTCGATATCATCGATACTCAAAACTCGAGCTCATCGAAAGTAGCTCGATAAGATCGACAGGCAGATTTCCGGCAAAGCTATTTTTTAATGAAAATTTTAAATTCTTTCGATATATCGATACTCTTCCGATATGATTGAAATTAAATATCGATAAGATCGGAAGTCCATCGATGATATCGATAGTAGGCGCGTTTTTCTTCCAGCAGATATTTCAGGATGTTTTCAACATTGATCAGGGGCCATTCGAGGAAATCGATATTCATATGTCGATAATATCGAGGCCGAGTCGATTACATTGATAATGGACATAATCTGTCCAGTGAGTTAAATGGTAAATCTATTGGATTTATCGATGCATCGATACTGCCTTCGATATCATCGATATGCAAAGTCCGATGACATCGGCTGTCCCCCGATCATATCATAAAAACCTGAAATATTTAATGTTAAGTCTCTCTCATTTTTTAAGTGTCGATGGATCGAACCTATCATTGATGAAATCGGAGTTTGAAATTCGATGACATCGACAAATGTTTCGATTCATCGACCAACAGGCTTAAGGTTTCAAAAGCGTATGACATTTGAGTTTGTGTCATCGAGTGGACCGTCGATGTTATCGAGAGTATACGCTTGATGATATCGACACTTCTCGATGATATCGAACTCTGTCATAAATGTGACCGTTTTATATCCGTTGGAACCTTTTGCCTATTTAAAGAGATTCTTGCCTTTATTCCTGGTAGAGAAAGAAGAGAGTGCTTTTGTGTGTTTCAACTCATATCTTATATCCAAAGCCCTTTCTCGCAAGGGAGTTCATCCTCCAATCCACCCTCATCATTGATATTCAATAGAGTGGATTGGGGAATGAACTTCTACATTCAAGGATCCTCCAGCTACTCCTTAATGGAAAATCATTATGCCGTGATGCCTTGATTGCATAAGATTGGAATCGCTCTATCTTCCTGATAGGAAAACATTTTAAGATTAGGATTCCACCTTGACCTTGATGTTCACTCCCCAAGTATAGGGTTGTGATGTAGTAATAAACTCGGTAAGACCGAGGTCGAATTCACAGGGACTGAAACCTGTACGTTATCTGAAAATAACCAGATCTAGAACTAGAATGAGATGAAATCTAAATTAAGTGTAATTTGAGAAATAATGGTGAAATATTTAATCTAAATCTTAGGAAAAATTCAGAGAAAGGAAACTAGGGATTCAGAGGATCCACTCGTAGAGATCAGGGAGATCTTACGCCTGCTTCACAAATTATGAAAATTAACTGAACTGACGTTGATATAGTTTTCAAGAGAAGAAAGGTATAAGGATTAGAATGGATTCCATCACCAAACCATGCCCAGGAGACAAAGCAAACAACAGAATTAAACTAATTACCAACCAATCAATATGTCATGAAGGTTAGGAAAGGGTACCGACATCCAACCATGCCCAGGAGACGATGGTGAACAACAGGGCTTCCTGACGTCATAAACATAAAAAGGCAACGGAAATACTCAAAGCCATCGCAGACCCATTGTAATTTCAGTCACAACATACCATTAAAGACTAAAAACATTCCCATAATAAAAACCCAAATCAACATCAATTCAGTCTAAACAAAGGCACAAGCAAAGAGGCCTCCCATCACGCTACAAGCTTCACCTCTTAGCCCTAGTTAAGAGGTTTAGCCACACATAGACATGGTGGACTAGATCTCTTAAAAAAAATAAAATAATTAAATAAAACAGCAAAAGAAAAAAAAACAAACTCTTTTTCTCTGTCTCTCTCTCTCCTCACGTCTGCCCCAAGCCCCCAGATGATCCCGGATCCACGTCCAGCCCTCCCTTTTATAGAAACCTGGAATTAGTGGCAGCTTCCTTTACGCACACTGCTGTGCTTACGCAAGGAGATAAACCCACTTGCGTTGGATACTTGGTGGGCCCAAGACTGATATCAAACAAGAAATCCACTCCATTCATTCTACTCGTGGCAGAAAATAACTGAGAAATGGTATTTTTTCTTTAGTTTAATGCGGCCCACCATCTCAAACATTTCCACCGTCAATCTTCCGTTTGATAGCTAGGATCTTCTGATAGCTTGCATTGAAGGAAACAGACACCTAGGTGTAGGTTACACCCTATCTCCCGACTTAATGGACGGTTCAGATCATTGATCTGAGCCATCAGTGGGACCCACAACGCAGAACCGTCCGGCTTTCACGCGCGTCTTTTCTGCGACGTTCTTTCGCTGCTACTTGGTGGAGCCCATTTCCATTGTTCTTTTGAGAGATCCACTCCGTTCACCAAATTCATATCGGAATTTCAGTTGGGAATGTCAATTTTGGAAGTCTATTATTGCGGCCCACTGATTCATCGTTTCTGCCGTCTGTTTGTAATGGAACGGCTGAGATCCCAAAAAAAACTTTATTTCTTCAAATTTAGTCAGCTAGACAAGAGTTGTTGCTGACGCAGGAAACGAATGGACGGTTCGGATCATCTTTTCAGACACTGGATGGGGCCCACAACAAAAAAATTGCAACTCTGTTTGCGGACAGAGCTTCTGCGTCCGTTTTGCGATGGACGGTGGCCCACTGATTGATGTTATTGGGGATATCCACGCCGTCCAAAATATTCCCGACGAAAAACCGTCCGGGAATAGCGTATTGTGGAGCAAACTCGGTGCGGCCCACCTTATATTTAGTTCCACCGTCCATCTTCTGTTTGGACTCTTCAAGGACATCACCTAACTTCAGAAATCTGTCTGTAGACCAAGGAACGGTCGGTTTGGCCTCCTGAATCTAATGAATGGTATGGATCAATGAAACGCATGCTGATGGTGGCCCACCAAGAGCTGAGCGCAGCTCCCTGTTGCGGAGTGAAAAACGGGAAATCCCGTTCTAAGAAGGAGATTGGGCCAGCGCCTGCTGACCCGATTTTATGCGTTTGGTGAGAGGTGCCCCTCGTGTGCATGGTGTACGTGCACCTCCACGTGGGGTCCACTGAGATGTTTGTTTGAAATCCGCTCCGTCCGTCCACTTTGTCATATCATTTTAAGTGTTGGGACAAAAAATGAAGCATATCCAGGTAGAAGGTGGGCCCCACTTAAGGATTCAAGGAGCTGATTTGTTTGTCGGGCCACTTCTAGAAGAATCCAATGGTTGAAAATTTACGTGTATGGTTAATTTAAGGTCCTCAGGCCGTGTATGAAGTTTCGGGCCGAACGGATGGTGGGAACCCTGTGATCTTGCATTCTGGACCAATTTCGGGCCACTTGAGCTTCAGTTTCTCGATTTTTCTCGGGTCTTTGGCGTGTAAATTTGTCGATCTTGGTCCCCTAGGGTCCATCCCTTGCTCTGGTAAATTCTGAGCGTCAAATCCACACTTTTAGCGTCAATTTTCAGTCAACTCTCCTGATTGCATCCTGCAACAAAACACAATTAAAATACTCCATTAAGCATTATTGTGAATGTAAAATCTGGCAATAATCGAGGTCTGATATGCAATATTTGACCCTCAACACAACCCCCAACCAGCATTTTGCTAGTCCCGAGCAAAGTATGCGAAAAATAAATTAAGAACTACAGGACAATTTCTACAAATTCGAATGATATTTGAAAAACCAATTCAGATACCAGATTTCTAAGATTCATGAGTGTTGATTATTAATTTTCACTAGAATCAAGCTCACGGTAACTTCATAATCAAGTTCAAATATTAATCCATCAATTAGAAAAATTATAAACATTGAGTTCCATGGATGCATAGTGTAAACTCGGCTTACCATCATTAATATTTAATTCTCTATTTCAGGATAACGTTGGTAACCACAAGAGCATCCAGGACAACCAAAACCTAAACTAAAAGGTCCCTCATAGATCATTCTTTTTCTTTCTTTCAGCCTTTGATTTTCTTTTCTTTTTTTTTTTTCTTTTTTTTTTTTTTTTTTAATATCAAGATGGGAATCAAATTTTCACTTATAGGGAGCAGACCTATGGTGAAACTAGTCGCCCAACTCTTTCTAACTGTTAATCATGAAAAATTGAATCCACACCTATAGGGAGCAAACCCATGGTGCAACTCTTTTTATACCCCGATGGCCAAATCTTTTAGGTGGGTTTCTTTCATGCTCAAGTGATTACCAAATTAACCCTTCGAGTTTCAAATGAAATCTTAATGTGTAAGCGAGATGTGACATGTGAAATCATGACTCAATCAATGTTTACAACTTCTAATCATGGATTAACAATTCAAACTTAACTGTGAAATCTAACGAGCAACTGAATCCAAGAGTAGTAAATCACCAACATTCCATATCCTGTAATTCTAAATAAAAAATGGTCGTCAAATCACTTCAAATTCACCAGAAAGTCCAAAAAAAAAAAAATTAAAAAAATTTTCACAATTTTTGCTCAAGACCAAGAAAACACTGATTAGGTTACCTAATCTCCCACCCCCAACCTAAAATCTACATTGTCCTCAATGTAAAAGATATGAGCATGGAATGCACATGGGACAACGAAAGTAAAAGAGAAGTGATGGGAAGATAGTACCTGAATGATGAATCGTGAGAGACTTTCCAAGAGATCGCAGCATGGAATCCGGTCAGCACGAAAGAGAAAGCAGAACAAAAATAACAAAAATAAACTCCTATCTATACCACTTTCGCAGGTGCTCTCGATTGCATTTAGCATATGCAACAAGCCTTTAAACCCCTAGGTTACCCCTAATGGACGAGTTGTAGTCTCGTGAGGGTTTGCAGTAATGTTACCCACAAACATTGAACTATCTAACTAGGAAAATGAAATAAATGGAAAAAAACTGGATTGCCTCCCAGGAGCGCTAAGTTTAATGTCTTCAGCCAGACCAAAGCAACTACCCTAATCCTATAAAAGCGATAAACCTACCTATACCTCCATCAGACTAGGAGATCAGTCCTGGTAAACAGGATCAGTCAGAGGCATGGACATGTCCTCTGAATCAAATTTCTCGACAAATGGCTTTAAGCGATGTCCATTTACTTTAAACTCCTTGCCATTGTCGGGGTCTCTTATCTCAACGGCCCCATGAGGATAGGCAGTAACAACAATGTAAGGGCCGGTCCAACGAGATCGAAGCTTACCCGGAAAGAGATGTAATCGAGAATTATACAAAAGGACTTTCTGACCTGACGTGAATGATTTTCGTAGAATATGTTGGTCATGAAACGCCTTCATCCTGTCCTTGTAAATTCTCGAGTTCTCATACGCGTCTTTCCGGATTTCTTCAAGTTCATTTATTTGAAGTTTGCGTAATGAGCCAGCGTTGTTCAGATTAAAATTTAAATTTTTGATCGCCCAGTAGGCTTTATGTTCCAACTCCACAGGCAAGTGGCAAGCCTTCCCATAGACAAGTCTAAACGGAGACATTCCAATAGGGGTTTTAAAAGCAGTACGGTATGCCCATAAGGCATCGATCAATCGAATTGACCAATCCTTACGGTCAGGGTTAACCGTTTTCTCCAAAATATGTTTGATCTCCCTATTAGAAATCTCAGCTTGCCCACTTGTCTGTGGGTGGTATGGGGTGCTCACCTTATGAGAGATACCGTATTTCTTCATTAAACTCTCGAATGGCCTATTACAAAAGTGTGAGCCCCCATCACTAATAATAGCTTGAGGCGTTCCAAATCGGGAAAGGATGTTCTCTTTTAGGAATTTAATGACCGTGCGATGGTCATTATTCCGACACGGAATTGCTTCGACCCATTTAATGACATAGTCTACGGTAAGCAAAATATATAAATTCCTAAAAGATTGGAGGAATGATCCCATGAAATCGATGCCCCAGCAATCAAATGCCTCTATGATAAGAATGGGATTCAAGGGCATCATATTTCGACGGGACAATGCTCCCAATTTCTGACAACGCTCACAAGCTTTGCAAAACTCATGAGTGTCCCTGAACATAGTGGGCCAATAGAAGCCACATTGCAGAATCTTAGCCGTGGTCTTTTTTGCAGAAAAGTGACCACCACAGGCCTGTGAGTGACAAAAGGAGATGACACTCTGATGCTCATCGTCTGGCATACATCTCCTCAAGATTTGGTCTGGGCAATATTTAAACAAGTATGGATCATCCCAGAAGAATTTGCGTACCTCGGTGAAAAATTTCTTCTTATCTTACTTGTGATCCAATGTGTCGATATATGGAACTGTAGCAAGATAATTAGCAATATCAGCGAACCAAGGTGAATGGGAGACTCTGAACAGTTGTTCATCAGGGAACATGTCGTTGATATGGGTCGCCTCAAGGGAATCAGAGGTATTAAGGCGAGAAAGGTGATCGGCCACTACGTTCTCTACTCCCTTTTTATCTTTAATTTTCAAATCAAATTCTTGGAGTAAAAGGATCCATCGTATCAGGCGGGGCTTAGAATCATTCTTAGAAAGAAGATACTTCAGTGCCGCATGATCTGTATAGATAATGATCTTGGATCTGATCAGGTAGGACCTAAATTTGTCCAAGGCGAACACCACGGCTAAGAGTTCCTTTTCCGTAGTCGAGTAGTTCACTTGGGTATGATTTAAAGTCCTACTTGCATAATGGATGACGTAGGGCCTCTTATCTTTTCTCTGGCCTAGCACCGCTCCAAGAGCATAATCAGAAGCGTCACACATAAGCTCAAAAGGAAGGCTCCAGTCAGGTGGCTGCATGATAGGTGCAGTGGTTAACATGCCTTTAAGCGTAGTGAAAGCTTCCTGGCATTGCTCAGTCCACTCGTATGGAACATCCTTTTGAAGAAGATTACATAAAGGACGAGAGAGGAGACTAAAGTCCTTTATGAATCGCCTGTAAAATCCTACGTGTCCTAAGAAGGATCGCATGTCCCTGATGTTTTTGGGTAGAGGTAGGTTAGAGATAAGATCAATTTTTGCCTTATCTACCTCAATTCCCTTGTCCAAGGACAATTCCCTTATGAACCATGAAATGGCACTTCTCCCAATTAAGTACCAAGTTCTTTTCTTCACATCTTTTCAGCACACATTTAAGACTTTCCAAGCACTTGCTGAAAGATGAACCATAGACAGAGAAATCGTCCATGAAGACCTCTAGATATTGCCCTACCATATCAGAAAAGATACTCAACATACATCGCTGAAAGGTGGCAGGGGCATTACATAGTCCAAATGGCATCCTTCGGTAAGCAAAGGTGCCATAGGGACATGTAAATGTGGTCTTTTCCTGGTCCTCAGGGGCGATTTCAATCTGATTATAGCCCGAATACCCGTCAAGGAAACAGTAATAGGTATGACCAGCTAGCCTTTCCAAGATTTGATCGATGAAGGGTAAAGGAAAGTGATCCTTCCTTGTGACGGTATTCAACTTTCTGTAGTCAATGCACATTCTCCAACCAGTAGTGACTCTAGTTGGCACGAGTTCATTATTAGCATTGGCTACGATGGTGATTCCGGACTTCTTAGGAACCACCTGAGTTAGACTCACCCATTGACTATCAGATATAGGGTATATGATACCCACATCCAATAGTTTGAGAACCTCGGCCTTAACCACTTCCTTCATGTTTGGATTTAATCTACGTTGTGGTTGCCGAGTGGTCTTCGCATTTTCCTCAAGATATATGTGGTGAGTACAAATCGAGGGATCGATTCCCTTGAGGTCCGCAATCGTCCATCCTAGGGCTCCTTTATGCTCAATGAGAGTAGATATGAGCATACTCTCCTGTTCTTTCTCCAGGTGGGCAGAGATCACCACCGGGTATGTCTCATCTTGACCTAAATAGGCATATTTCAAATTAGAGGGCAAAGGTTTTAGGTCAAGCTTCGGTGCCTTGAGGTTAGACGGTAGAGGCACTACATCAGTTTGTGGCAATTCTTCAAATTGTGGCCTCCACCGGTTAACTTCAAGTGCACGGCGATATCAAGCAAGGCACACCTCTCCCTAATCATATCATCATCAAACTCATGGGAGTGGGCCAAGCACGTCTCTAGAGGATCAGAGGATAAGGTAAGGGGTGTCCTATTTTCCACGAAAGTATCGATCATGTTAATGTCGTGGACATCGTCATCATCCTCTGCGTTGCTGCCGTTATTGAAAAAGATGTTTGACTCCAATGTCAAATTTCTAAAAGACATAATCATGACACCATTCCTGCAATTGATGATTGCATTTGACGTGACAAGGAATGGGCAACCAAGAATGACGGGAATCTGAGTGCTCATGTTATTGATGGGTTCGGTGTCTAGGATGATAAAATCTACAGGGAAGTAAAATCTATCGACTTGGACTAACACATCCTCAATAATCCCTCTTGGTACATGAACAGTTCGATTGATAAGTTGTAGTGTGGTTAAGGTGGGTTTTAACTCACCCAACCCTAACTATTTGTATACCGAGTAGGGAATCAGATTGACGCTCGCTCCTAAGTCAAGAAGTGCGTGATCAATTCGATAATTCCCGATTACACATGATATGGTTGGGCTACCGGGATCCTTGAATTTCTGCGGCACGTCTTGCTTCAGGATGGCACTCACTTTCTCAGTTAAGAAAATCTTCTTTTGAATACTCTGCCGTCTTTTGGTCGTGCATAGGTCTTTCAAAAATTTTGCATATAAAGGAACCTGTTTTACGACATCAAGTATAGGAATGTTGACTTTCACTTGTTTCAACACCTCCAGAATATCCTGAGAGTTAGAAAGACGTTTTGGTGCAACCAACCGTTGGGGGAACGGAGCAACTGGCTTCTCTAGAAGTTCCGGTTATAAATTTTATGGGACATCATTAGATTCATCATTATTGTCCTCTTCTGGTTCTTGAGGCTTTTCGGGCCTAACCGGAAGGGTTTTATCAATGATCTTCCCACTCCTAAGAGTGGTGATGGATTTAGCGTGTCCCATTTGATTTGAAGAGCTGGGATCATTTATCTCATATTGCGGTTTAGGATTGGGGAGCAGTTGTGCAGGAAGCATCCCCTTTTCTATAACCGTCATGCGTGAATCTATTTTTTGCATAAAGTCTGTAAGTCCATGTATTGCCTGAGTCAGCTCTTGTATGGAATTTTGAACCGGTTCTTCTTGAGGTTTCCCTTGATTTGGATTTTGATTGAAGAAACTTTGAGGGGTAGCAGTGTGTCCATTCCTCCAACTAAAATTTGGATGATTTCTCCAACCAGGATTGCATGTATTGGAGGTAGATCCATTGAAAGGTCTTTGATAATTATTTACAGCATTAGCTTGCTCATTCAACACTCCTCGAAAGGCAGATATTGTAGGACAATTTTCAGTTGTGTGAATGTTGCAATCACAGATGCCACAAACAATTTCATTAACCTTATCCTACTTTCCTTCCATGGCCTCGACTCGTTGCATGAGATTAGTCACTTTAAAATTTACATCATCCTCTTCTTTCAGGAGATATACTCCACCATTCTCCTTAGATTGAGTTGGCCTAGACGTGGTGTTTGATTTTGGGTAATGGTCCCAAGATTGTGCATTTTCGGCAAGTCTATCAAGGTAATCTCATACCTCATCGACTTCTTTATTCATGAATTCTCCATTACACATTGTCTCGACCAGTTGGCGCATGGAAGATGTCAGTCCATCATAGAAAAAATTTGTAATGCGCCACATTTCAAAACCGTGTTGTGGGCATGAACTGACAAGATCCTTGAACCTTTCCCAACATTGGTAGAATGTTTCATCTTCCTTTTGGGCGAAGTTCATGATTGCTTTTCTGAGGGTAATCGTTTTATGGTGTGGGAAAATTTTTTTTATGAATTCCCTCTGCAAATCATTCCATGTGCCAATGGATCTAGGACGCAGTGAATGTAACCACGTCTTAGCCTTTTCTTTCAAGGAAAAAGGAAAGAGTTTCAGCCTGATTGTATCCTCGGATACATTGGGAAAGTATAAGGTGGCTATAATCTCATCGAACTCTTTCAAATGTAAGTATGGACTTTCTGATTCAAGCCCATGGAATTTAGGAAGGAGTTGGATAACTCCTGGCTTGATGTCCATCGTCTGTGTTTTCGGAAAAATCATGCATGAGGGCGTACTCACCCCCGCTGGTTGTAAATAATCCCGTAAAGTACGAGGCAGGGGTGCTTGATGCACCTCATTCTCATCCATATATTGAGGTAGTGCTTGAGGTTGATTTGCAGTCATAACCTCATGTACTTCCTCATCCATATGTTGAGGTAGTGCTTGAGGTTGATTTGCAGCCATAACCTCAATTAACTCAGGGGAATTCGAGCGGTGTCTAGTCCTGCGATGGACAGTCAACCCCTCAACTAATTCTCCTTCAGTCAAGAGACGTCGAGTGTCGTCACGGGCCCACTTGGGCATGAAACACTCGCAGCCCTCAATCAAATCCTAAACCTAATCCTAAGAAAGAAAATATGAATCTAGAAAGAAAAGAGGGTTGAAAGGAGATTATCAAATTGGAGTCCTTAAGCTAAAGACCTGCAAAATAAAACAAAATAAGTTAGTTTCTAAATAAAAGAAATTTCTAAAGAAAATCAAATCTAAAGAGTTAGAAAATCTAGCAAATCAGAAAGAGTTTACCAAATTAGAAGTTCTATCTTAACAACCTACAGAATAGGAAATATGTTAGTCCTATGAATTAAATAAAAAAATAAAATTAAAATTAGTAAAATCCTAATCTTAAACTAACTCTAAATCCAATTAATTTCAAAAAATCGTAGCCGTCAGTCCCCAGCAACGGCGCCAAAAACTTGTTCACTCCCCAAGTATAGGGTTGTGATGTAGTAATAAACTCGGTAAGACCGAGGTCGAATCCACGAGGAAAACACATACGTTATCTGAAAATAACCAGATCTAGAACTAGAATGAGATGAAATCTAAATTAAGTGTAATTTGAGAAATAATGGTGAAATATTTAATCTAAATCTTAGGAAAAATTCAGAGAAAGGAAACTAGGGATTCAGAGGATCCACTCGTAGAGATCAGGGAGATCTTACGCCTGCTTCACAAATTATGAAAATTAACTGAACTGACGTTGATATAGTTTTCAAGAGAAGAAAGGTATAAGGATTAGAATGGATTCCATCACCAAACCATGCCCAGGAGACAAAGCAAACAACAGAATTAAACTAATTACCAACTAATCAATATGCCATGAAGGTTAGGAAAGGGTACCGACATCCAACCATGCCCAGGAGACGATGGTGAACAACAGGGCTTCCTGACGTCATAAACATAAAAAGGCAACGGAAATACTCAAAGCCATTGCAGACCCATTGTAATTTCAGTCACAACAGACCATTAAAGACTAAAAATATTCCCATAATAAAAACCCAAATCAACATCAATTCAGTCTAAATAAAGGCACAAGCAAAGAGGCCTCCCATCACGCTACAAGCTTCACCTCTTAGCCCTAGCTAAGAGGTTTAGCCACATATAGACATGGTGGACTAGATCTCTTAAAAAAAATAAAATAATTAAATAAAACAGCAAAAGAAAAAAAATAAACTCTTTTTCTCTGTCTCTCTCTCTCCTCACGTCTGCCCCAAGCCCCCAGATGATCCCGGATCCATGTCCAGCCCTCCCTTTTATAGAAACCTGGAATTAGTGGCAGCTTCCTTTACGCACGCTGCTGTGCTTACGCAAGGAGATAAACCCACTTGCGTTGGATACTTGGTGGGCCCAAGACTGATATCAAATAAGAAATCCACTCCATTCATTCTACTCGTGGCAGAAAATAACTGAGAAATGGTATTTTTTCTTTAGTTTAATGCGGCCCACCATCTCAAACATTTCCACCGTCAATCTTCTGTTTGATAGCTAGGATCTTCTGATGCTTGCATGGAAGGAAACAGACACCTAGGTGTAGGTTACACCCTATCTCCCGACTTAATGGACGGTTCAGATCATTGATCTGAGCCATCAGTGGGACCTACAACGCAGAACCGGCGTCCGGCTCTCGCTGACGCGTGCTGGCTGCTGACGTTCTTTCGCTGCTGCTTGGTGGGGCCCATTTCCATTGTTCTTTTGAGAGATCCACTCCGTCCACCAAAGTCATATCGGAATTTCAGTCGGGAATGTCAATTTTGGAAGTCTATTATTGCGGCCCACTGATTCATCGTTTCTGCCGTCTGTTTGTAATGGAACGGCTGAGATCCCAAAAAAAACTTTATTTCTTCAAATTTAGTCAGCTAGACAAGAGTTGTTGCTGACCCAGGAAACGAATGGACGGTTCGGATCATCTTTTCAGACACTGGATGGGGCCCACAACAAAAAAACCGCAACTCTGTTTGCGGACAGAGCTTCTGCGTCCGTTTTGCGATGGACGGTGGCCCACTGATTGATGTTATTGGGGATATCCACGCCGTCCAAAATATTCCCGACGAAAAACCATCCGGGAATAGCGTATTGTGGAGCAAACTCGGTGCGACCCACCTTATATTTAGTTCCGTTGTCCACTTCTGTTTGGACTCTTCAAGGACATCACCTAACTTCAGAAATCTGTTTGTAGACCAAGGAACGGTCTGTTTGGCCTCCTGAATCTAATGAACGGTATGGATCAATGAAACGCATACTGATGGTGGCCCACCAAGAGCTGAACGCAGCTCCCTGTTGCGGAGTGAAAAATGGGAAATCCCATTCTAAGAAGGAGATCGGGTCAGCGCCTGCTGACCCGATTTTATGTGTTTGGTGGGAGGTGCCCCTCGTGTGCATGGTGTACGTGCACCTCCACGTGGAGTCCACTGAGATGTTTGTTTGAAATCTGCTCCATCCGTCCACTTTGTCATATCATTTTAAGTGTTGGGACAAAAAATGAAGCATATCCAGGTAGAAGGCGGGCCCCACTTAAGGATTCAAGGAGCTGATTTGTCTGTCAGGCCACTTCTAGAAGAATCCAATGGTTAAAAATTTACGTGTATGGTTAATTTAAGGTCCTCAGGCCGTGTATGAAGTTTCGGGCCGAACGGATGGTGGGAACCCTGTGATCTTGCATTCTGGACCAATTTCGGGCCACTTGAGCTTCAGTTTCTCAATTTTTCTCGGGTCTCTGGCGTGTAAATTTGTCGATCTTGGTCCCCTAGGGTCCATCCCTTGCTCTGGTAAATTCTGAGCGTCAAATCCACACTTTTAGCGTCAGTTTTTAGTCAACTCTCCTGATTGCATCCTGCAACAAAACACAATTAAAATACTCCATTAAGCATTATTTTGAATGTAAAATCTGGCAATAATCGAGGTCTGATATGCAATATTTGACCCTCAACACTTGACTCGACCCGAATCCAAGTACTGGTATATCATTTTGTGTTACGGATTAAGGGAGCAGAAGACTCCTCGTCAACAAGGAGGAGGAGATCTTCAACATTGTGCTAAACGGGACTCATCAACTTATTTGTAAGTATTTAGAGTCCAAGAGGACACCTGTGATCATTCCTTTTTAAGATTGGGTCTTAAGTAGTTCTCACCCTTGAAGTCCTCAAGGAGGCATCCGGCGGGAGTGTACGTGGTGGGTGCGTTTTGTGGACCCTTGCTCTGTGGAGAGCATAAACATCTGGTTAGGAGTGAACCAGTAAAACTCCTGGGTTAGAGGTGAACTGTGTAAAAACCTCCAGTGGGGTCTTATGGAAGATCCTTGGCCAGTGTGCCTAAATGTGGGTGTATTGTGTTGACCCTTGCTCGTGAGAGAATAAACAGTCAGCCTCAGTGTAGGTTGTAAAGGTTGAAGGTGAACCTGATTTAAAACCTTAAGTTTGAGGTGAACCACTGTGAAACCTTCATAGTGAAATCCAGTACACTCAAGGGTTGAGTTCGGTTACCGGGAGTGGAGTAGACAAGTAGTCGAACCACTATAAAAATGACTGTGTTTGTGATTGATCTTCTGTGCGTGTGATTTATGCCAATGCATTCATATTTATTTATCTGATCACACCTCACACACATACACAGTCACATCCAACATAAACTAAGTTGCATGTTGCTATATCTTGAATAGTTTGTGATTGGATCCTCTACCTCGCTTGGAAGCCAGTGGAGTTATATTTGAGTAATCTTGATAATTGCATATTCATAGGATTAGTGAAGTAGGAATTTTAAATAAATCATAAAAACTTTAAAAAGTCCTATTCACCCCCTTCTAGGACATATTGGCATATTCCGACTTCAACTAAAGCGGTCTTCACCAAAATTTCAATTGGTATCAGAGCGAGTCTCTCTTTAAGGGCTTCACCGCCTAGAGAGTGATCTTGACTGAAGTTGGGAATATGGCCAAAGGAGAGGGCTCATCAGTCACTAGATCTCCAGTATTTGATGGCTCAAATTATACATACTGGAAGGCTAGGATGCACTACTTTCTGAGATCTTTGGACCATGATGTTTGGGATATAGTTGAAAATGAATACGTGCCACCAACTGAATAAATCGTACTTGATAGTGGCACGACGATCACGAAGCCCAAACCCAAAGAAAAGTGGACGACGTTCGATAAGGAAAAACAGTCTGCTGAAGGAAAAGCTATGAACGCCATCTACTGTGCCGTGTCCCAAGACATCTTTAACCAAATAAGTATGTATGGGACATCCAAGGAAGCACGGGACTTATTGGAAACAACCCATGAAGGCACAAGCACTGTGAAGAGATCTAAACTTCAACTCCTGACTTCATAGTTCGAAAGTCACAAAATGGAAGAGCATGAGACATTTATGGAGTTTTTCAAAAAGTTGAATATCATCAGTAACTCCATGGGTGGATTGGGAGAAAAAGTTCCGGTATAAAAAATTTGTAGGAAAATCTTAAGATCCCTTCCAGAACGATTTAATCCCAAGGTTACAACAATCGAGGAGTGTAGGAATATAGATGGGATGAAAGTAGAAGAACTGGTAGGTTCCCTACAAACCTTCGAACTACACTTCAAACAAATCCCTAAATCCAAAACAACTGTCCTAAAGACTTCTAAGAAAACATTACATGAGGACAGTGAAAGTGAAAAAGAGGATGAAGATGAGGAAGTGGCCTTGCTAGCACAATGATTCAGGAAGTTCTTTCAGAAAAATCATGGCCGGCCTTCCAGAGGAAGAAAGGTGAACAACAAACTTTTTGCATGCAAATTTGGTAGAAGAACCAAAGAACCACAATGCTATGCCTTCAGGAGTATGGACACCTATCAACCAAATGCCTAAACAGAAAAACTAAGGGCAAGGCAATGGCTGCCACGTGGGATGATACTGAGGAGTCAAATTCAGAATCTAGTGACACAGAAAGTAAAGGAGAACAGAAATCATTGAAAATACACATGGTCTCCACTGCTTCAATCATTCCCACTAAATCTGAGAACGAGAAAGAGCAACTAGCCATAGAATCATCTCTATCTAACAATGAAGAAGAAGAGGAAATTGAAAAGGATAAACTGCAAGATGCTTATAATCAACTTTATATTCATAACATCAACACTCTTAAAAGACTCGGAATAGCGCAGAACAAAAGTAAGTTGCTGTAGAAACATTTGGATAAAACATTGGAAATCAACACACAATTAATAGATGATCTGCAGCAATATCATATGGATAATGATAGACTTGAACAAATTAATACCTTTCTTGAAAACGAGTCTGATAAACTGAACAAACAGGTTGAACTGCTAGAAAATAAGAATAAACTTCTTTGTAATGAAAATCATATACTCCTGTTTGATCTAGAAGAATCCAAGAAGATGGCCAAGATAAACTACAAGTTTTCCCAAAGTGGCGAGAAGCTAGAAAAACTATTGGGAATGAGAAGAACTGGAAAGGATAAAAGCGGCCTAGGATATGAAAATTTTAAGCCAAAGGCTGAAAATGCAACACCTAGATCTGAAAAATCTACTACTTCTGGAAGCAAAACCAGAACAACTCCAGTGAGTCATTTGTGTGGTGATTCAGGTCATTATAGGTTGAATGCATAACACCTCAGAGAACTAAACCTAACTCTGGTTAGAATCATGTTAACGAATTATCAACCAGTGAAATACAGAACTTCAAAAGTCCTCTCAAGGATATGAATAGAAGCAATGCCCTTGCTCCACCACTCAAATCGGTTAACAAAATGAAATGGGTAAGAAAGAATTAGTTCAGATCATGCATCGGAATCTGAACCTGTGCTAAAATGAGGAAATGTTTTTGCTGAGCTGTTAATGATACATTTGAGGTTCTTTACCTCCATGTTTTATATATAAACATTCAAACGTTTATAATATTGATGTGTACAGTAATTGTACATAATTTTGCTGAGTATACTACTGATTCATAGAAACACTAACAGTATACTTGAAGAATCATCTAAAGACTGAAAATTGAAAAACATTCATGTCTGATATGTCCGCCAAATTGTCATGAGCATTCTTGATCAAATCGATAAAGAGTCGATACTATCGATGTCTCTTCAGAACGTGGAAAGTCACTTGATCAAGAATATCATCGAAACTATTATCGATAAACATCAAATGAGGATCGTCGATAAAATCGAAAGTGTGTTCGATCAAATCGAAGTCTGGCACCCGATAAAAAGCGGTCGAGCGGAAAAATCTTATTTTTCTGGAAAAATCCGTCTGTCTTTGTTTTTGCTCGAATCGACGGTCAGAAGACTAGTGGTGGGTCCCAGAAACTTCTCAAAAATGGGTACTACCCTTCCATACACTCAATTCCAGAGTTTCTCTCACTTTTGGTTGGGTATTTTCCATTTCATTAAAAGAAGAATTTTGTCCTCTTTCCCCAAACTTTCAAATTTGTTGTCCCCATGGGAAAAGACAAAGGGAAAGCATCTGGATAGGAGGAATCTTCGAAAACCTCCCGATAAAAGGTACTTGCCTCTAAGACTAAAGCAAGTGTTCCCGAACGTGGGATCCCCACAAAGCATCACTCAAGACATGGTGGGTTCCAGTCGGAAGAGCAGACACCTCCACTAGTGCAAGTCAATCTCGTCTTGGCAAGATTTGCAGGAAGGAAAGTCATTCCCGAAAGGAAAGTCGACAGAAGCTTCTTGATTCCATATAATCTGGAACTTCTATTTACGGCTATAGATTGGTCTCCAGTTCTCGACTTTGGTGGATCATATTAGATTTCTTTGCTGCCTATCATTCTCCGACATCTGATTCTCCATCCATCTCCGTAACTATAAATGGTGATGATGTGCTGATCACTCCAGGGTCTGTTGCAGAATATTCAATCTTATCCTATCCCCTATAGGAATCCTTGATATGGACATGGAAGATCCTGAAGTTCGGTCCAAGGTCACTAAATTTATCTACCATAATCGTGATGTCGAGTGGTACCAAGGGAATGCCCTGAAAGTCATGTTCATGGAACCACGTTACCGAGTCCTGCATGGTATTCTTGCTTTGAATATTTACTCTAGAGGCTCCAACAGAGCTGACCTCACTGGCTTCATGACTATGATAATCTATTCAATCACCGCTGGGATCAAGATCTGTCTGCCTACCCTGATTGTGTATCAATTGGTGTACGCTTATCATGAGGCTAGGGACATTCTCCTACCATATCCTTGTATCATCAATACAATTTGTAATACCATAGGGTTCCAAACTATAAATGATCCAGTTCTTCCTCTCCAATCCTTCAACAAAAGAAACATCCGAAGGATGGATCTGAGGTTTCACAAATATCCTGAGGAGCCCTTGGAGGAAGGAATTAAAGTTGAGGAAGAAGGTAGGGCTGGTGACACTTCTATGGGAGGGACTGGGAAGACTAAAGAAGATGCTTCTAGACCTCAACATGCTCCATCAACATCAACACCTGGGCATGCAAAGAGGTTTAAGCCCCATCCAGACAAGCTTAGCGCCTTTCGGCATGATGTCTCTCAGCTCAGGGAGTCAATGAATGAGAGATTTATTGTCCTGGAATGGATGGTGCTAAGTGTGTAGCAAACCATCCAACAATTGGTGGACGTGATAACTTGTTGCCAGGACGACACAACACCCTCTCACTCCACTCCATGATGATAATTCACTGCATGCTATCACCTACACTTCACTCATATCTCTGTGTATAAATATTAGTACTTTTTTTTGAATATTCTATGCCTGTCTGAGTGTATGTGATAACTAACTAATCTGGAGAATCTGATTTTTTAAAATTGTATGTCCATGGTTGGACTGAACATATTTTATTTTGGGTTGGTTCTGATGGGAAAAACTCTTAAGTCTACTGCTGTCTGTGGCGGTATATGTGTGGATATTTTGGATATGGTTGAATAGAATTCATATTTTTTTTTGCCATAATTATGCTTTGAGTTCCCATGGTTTATCAAGTTTCTGATATGGTATGCATGTACTATTCTTTACTAATTGTTTTATCTGTTATATCATTGTTGTATCTGATCTACTATGCATCCATATGTTCTGAAATTGATGTCTGTTTGAACTAAGTTAATTATTATACATCAATTGTTCTGCTTTTTCCTGTTCGGTTATCCCAAGCAATTCACTCTTCGGTCAATATAACTTGATATATCTTTGTCAATGACTGACAAAAAGGGGGAGAACATTTATAAACACCCTGAATGAAAATTGTATATCTTCTTAGATGTTGTTGCAGGTGTTAGGGGGAGCAGCTACAACAAGCAAGGGGGAGTTGGAGTTTACAAGTTAAGGGGAGCAGCTACTGGGTGTGTACATGGGTTAGAAAACTGTAAAATTGTGTAAAAGCATGTATACACAATTTAGGGTGTGTTTGTTAGAATGTTTTAGGGTGTTTTGGAGATTTTGTCACGTAATTGACAAAGATGGAGATTGAAAGTGCCCTGGTTTGTCAAGTTACGTGAGTGTTGAGTCAGATTGACTACAGAGCCTGATAGGAAAATCAATTTAAGCGTCTACCTCAACTGGATGTGTGCAAGCTCGCCACAGGTAAATCTTAAGCCTCACATCCCATGACCCAAAACACTAGGTGAATAAAAAATAGTTAGAAATCATAGGGTTTTAAGGTGAGAAATTTTTTCAAAACTGAAAAATCTCTAAGTTTTTCTTGCCATGTCGATTTTATCGAAACACCCTCGATATGATCAACCTGCGCTGTCGAGACCTTGATGCTTCATCGATGCCATCGAAAAGAAGACCAAATATGTCCAGCAACTTCACAGTATATCTGGATGAATTATCGATGTATCGATACACCTCTCGATATCATCGATACTCAAAACTCGAGCTCATCGAAAGTAGCTCGATAAGATTAACAGGCAGATTTTCGGCACCCTATTTTTTAATGAAAATTTCAAATTCTTTTGATATATCGATGCTCTTCCGATATGATCTGAAATCAAATATCGATAAAATCGAAAGTCCATCGATGATATTGATAGTGGGCACGTTTTTCTTCTAGTAGATATTTCAGGATGTTTTTAACATTGATCGGGGGCCATTCGAGGAAATCGATATTCATATGTCGATGATATTAAGGCCGAGTCGATTGCATCGATAATGGACACAATCTGTCCAGCGAGTTAAATGGTAAATCTATTGGATTATCGATGCATCGATACTGCCTTCGATATCATCGGTATGCAAATTCTGATGACATCGGCTGTCCCCCGATCATATCATAAAAACCTGAAATATTTTATGTCAAGCTCTCTCATTTTTTAAGTGTTGATGGATCGAACCTATCATCGATGAAATCGGAGTTTGAAATCCGATGACATCGACAAATGTTTAGATTCATCGACCAACAAGCTTAAGGTTTCGAAAGCGTATGACATTTGAGTTTGTGTCATCGAGCGGACTATCGATGTTATCGGGAGTATATGCTTGATGATATCGACACTTCTCGATGATATTGAACTCTGTCATAATTATGACCATTTTATATCCGTTGGAACCTTTTGCCTTTTTAAAGAGAGCCTTGTCTTTATTGCTGGTAGAGAAAGAAGAGAGTGCTTTTGTGTGTTTCAACTCATATCTTATATCCAAAGCCCTTTCTCTCAAGGGAGTTCATCCTCCAATCCACCCTCATCATTGATATTTAAAAGAGTGGATTGGGGAATGAACTTCCGCATTCAAGGATCCTCCAGCTACTCCTTAATGGCAAATCAGTATGATGGGATGCCTTGAATGCATAAGATTAGAATCGCTCTATCTTCCTGATAGGAAAACATTTTGAGAGTAGGATTCCATCTTGACCTTGACCCAACCTGAATCCAAGTACTGGTATATTATTTTGTGTTATGGATCAAGGGAGCAGAAGACTCTTCGTCAATAAGGAGGAGGAGATCTTTGGCATTGTGCTAAACGGGACTCATCAACTTATTTGTAAGTATCTAGAGTCCAAGAGGACACTTGTGATCATTCCTTTTTAGGATTGGGTCTTAAGTGGTTCTCACCTTTGAAGTCCTCAAGGAGGCCTCTGGCGGGAGTGTACATGGTGAGTACATTCTGTGAACCCTTGTTATGTGGAGAGCATAAACATTTAGTTAGGAGTGAACCAGTAAAACTCCTGGGTTAGAGGTGAACCGTGTAAAAACCTCTAGTAGGGTCTTATGGAAGACCTTGGCTAGTGTGCCTAAATGTGGGTGCATTGTGTTGACCCTTGCTCGTGAGAGCATAAACAATCAGCCTCAGTGTAGGTTATAGAGGTTAAAGGTGAACCTGATTTAAGACCTTAGGTTTGAGGTGAACCACTATGAAACCTCCTTAGTAAAATCCGGTACACTCAAGGGTTGAGTGCGGTTACCGGGAGTGAAGTAGACAAGTAGTCGAACCACTATAAAAATGACTGTGTTTGTGATTGGTCTTCTGTGTGTGTGATTTATGCCAATGCATTCATATTTATTTATCTGATCACACCTCACACATATACATAGTCACATCCAACATAAATTAAGTTACATATTGCTATATCTTGAATAGTTTGTGATTGGATCCTCTGCCCGACTTGGAAACCAGTAGAGTTACATTCGAGTAATCCTGATAATTACATATTCATAGGATTAGTGAAGTAGGAATTTTAAATAAATCATAAAAACTTTAAAAAGTCCTATTCACCCCCTCTAGGACATATTGGCATATTCCAACTTCAACTAAAGCGGTCTTCACCGAAATTTTAATGACCACCTTGCGCCCTAACGACATAGGGCCATAGCCTCCACAAGTATTTTATGGATGGCTAGACGGGACATCAAAAATCTGTTCTACATGGGGTGCTATAGATATCCTTGGGTGAAAGTCCTAGAACCCTCTTGGTTCCAGAGGTTGCTCCAACTTCTAGACCAAGTAGATACATGAGCGCATGAGGGCCGTATACCGTTAGGCCGTGTCTCTCACTGTGTCGTGATCGATTGGAAGGGGGTACGACCTTACTTGCCTGAGAGGAGGGAGCAATGCTAGGTTGAGTCTGACCAGCTCTAGGAATGGGTCCGCTATCGACGAGCTAGGCTTGATATTGGCAGGCGGATAGTGACGTCTCTTCCACTCACCTTATTACCCGCGATGGGGCGGCATTCTGGTTTGGAGTGTAATAGACCCCGGTGATTTTCCAAAGAGGAACCGTACTGATATGTGGACTTATTGAGTAGGAGTGTATACTCATACTTTTGTTTCATTCACTATCCACTCGGGCTGGTGGTGCGTAACTAATTGTTGTGTACCTCCGCATGGCCAAGATTTTGGTTGGGCAAGCGACTGACCTAAGATCAGGAGTTTACCACATTGAGTCTGATTGTCCAAATTTTGGTATGGGACTGGTTTGGATAGAAGTCCCTTGTGATGGACCCCCATAGCCTGCAATACTACGTATTATCATCCCGACTTCACTCTAGCTTGGTCATTTCATTCGTACCGCATATCACATTACATCCGCAGTACTTAGCATTTTGGGTTGCCATGTTTTTGCATTGATATGACCATTAATACTCATGCCTTGCATCGCATAGCCTTGGTACGGCTGATGATACTCATAGACTTATCAGTATATTTTCGCTTATTTCAATATTGTATGATATATGGCATTGTATCCTCGGCATCTAATATTTGGCTCACTCTGACACATCATTTGCATAGTTGATTTGCATTGTGTACCCTGATATTGTATGAATCATGGACTTGTCAGTACTTCTGCTTACTCTGATTACTCTGAGATTGCTTACTAAGCACTTACCTTGTGCACACACTTTCACTGCCCACTAAGCTTTCTATAAGCTTATGCACGACAGATGCATGCAGGTGGTGTTAGGTTGCAGCAGCATTGAGCTTGGAGTGTGCAACAGACTTATGGAGCTTTGATTTTTGACATATGTATTTTCCTTTCAGCATTGTATTCAATTGTTTATATTAGTGGATATGTGATGATGATGTTGCCTTTATGATTTGGGTAAACTTGTGGTTATGCTTATTACGAGTTAAATGTACATTGAAAAATCCTCCTTGCAGGATCCTAGGATCAGAATCCGGCGTATGGACGCTGGAAGCCGAGAATGGGGTACACGGAGGCTGTCGGCACAGGATTTGGCGATCGAAAATTTTCTGAGCCTGATTTTCGAGTTTGGGGCGTGACAATTACAGCATACCATCCTTACATTAATAAGAGTACTTGGGATATGATTGTTGTACTGCTTTATCATTACTGCTTGACTGAATTGATTAATTTGAAACAAATTATGTATATATTCAGCCTCGTAGCACGTTCATACTCTGGAGGTTATGAAATACGTATATACTTTATATAATTAGTTCAGTCTTCCGCTTGCTTATTTACATTAACTCTGGAGTATGATATGCTGATTTAGTGTAATCACACTCATGTTTAATGCACTAATATGGACAATATTTAAACATCATTATCTATGTTGCATAAGTGATGCGTTGGAACTAGAGAGTTGAGCTTCGCTCGACCCCTAATTTTCGAGGCATTACACTAAGATGGAGGACTTGCTTTATTGCAAGGACTTGCATGCTCCAATCTTAGGCATATCAGCAAAAACAAAGGATATGACAAATGATGATTGAAAGAAATTGGACCAAAAGGCGGTGGGGTTTATTAGACAATAGCTGGATGATTCTGTGTTCCACCATGTGTCTACGGAGACCTCAGCCACTAGCCTATGGCTGAAATTGGAAGGGCTGTTGAAATGGCCAAGCTATATGTCCTAGAGGGGAGGGGGGGGGGGTGAATAGGACTATGCCAAATTAAAACAAAATCAGCGGAATAAAATTAAATAGATAGCCTTATAATTATAGATCAATTCACAATGCTCAAAACAATTCAATCTCAATAAATAAGAATTGAGAGGTTGATGCAAATTCAGTTCTAAGGACAACCTTACATCATAATAAACAAGGGCTTATGGTAGGATAACCTTATTTCTAGAACGTCTTTTGAATCAAAAACTCAATCTGAAATAAAAATAACTCAATAGCAAGGAATTGAAATAAAGTGCAGAAATAAAGATCTAACTTATTACAACAATCCCCAAACGTGCTTGAAATGAAAATTGTTACAACATTCACATCCACACTTATAATCTACAACAATTGAATGAAAAATGATATGAAATTTAAGCAAGCATTCAATCCACAAGACAAAGAGTTATAGTGGTTCACCTGTGTGTATACCAACTATTTTTCAACAGCCACACAGAATGCTACTCCACTCTTAATATCCTCACATAGGGGATATTAGAATTTACTATTAAATAGGTTTTCACGGGTTCACTCAAAACCTTTACAATTGTGTCTTTTTAGCTTGGGCTTTCACAATTCAAAAACCCACACTTCTGAGTTTTCTGGCTCTCCTCAGATAACCACACAAATTGAGATTTTCCTGGCGAATGTCAAACAAAAACCAAAATAGAAAGGAATTTACAAAATTGTACAATACCTGGATTTCTCCTTTTCGTAGCAGCCTGGTAGAACCAATCGGAGTAGATATTCGAATATAGAAGTTCAATGTCCACTACTCACTTTAATATGGTTCTAAGTTCTAATTGATTTTAGATTTAAACCAGTTACGCGTAGCTATATTTGATTTTGATTCCAAGAAGAAGGAATAAGTCAATTCCTCTTTTCAAATCTGATTGGAATACTGAAACAAAATCAAATTAAATAAGCTAGCAAAAAGAGAAAGAAATTATGTACAAAATAGCTTAAAAACAAAAACAAACTTATCTCAGAGTGGAGCCTTAAATTTATTTAAATTTCGATGATTAACTCTGAAATTCGTGTGCTATTTATAGTTGCAGAAATTCGTATTCGACTGGTCCTAGGGTCACCATGACTGGTCCTGGATTAAACTGATTTTTGAATTTTTGAGCGCGATCGCATCAGACCATTGTACGACTGGTCGTAGGCAGTCCACGACTGGTCGAAGGCAGTCCATGACTGGTCGAGACCCCTCTACGACTGGTCGTGTAACAATTGATTTAGTCGCTGGAGTTTGAGTCAAAGCATTACGACTGGTCGAAGATCGAGTCGAGACCATCCCACGACCGGTCGAGCAGACTCTAGGACTAGTCGTAGCCGAACCAGAAAATTCGATAAAATACAACAATTCTAAGACTGGTCCTAGCACTTCTTAGACTGGTCGAACTAGTGCTAGGACTGGTCGAACAAGGTCTAGGACTGGTCTTAGAATAGACCAAAATCAAGTAATAATATTCAAATAAATTATGTATCCAAAGTGACCTACCCTAAGGTCAATCTAATGGTCTATCAAACCTGGAACATGAAGTATGGACATTGAACATTTCATTTGCTTAGACTTTGATCTTTACGAAGCTTGATTTCTTCTCGATGTAGCTTGACTACTTCAGAAGCTTTAATGTCACTTTAAGTTGTACTTGAGTCCCGTATTTAGATTTGAATCTTGAACTTCGACTTGCACTTGAACTTAAGTCTTGACCCTGTGCTCTCTTTTAATATCTTCTACATTGTAGCTTGAATTATCATGTAGCTTGAAGAATTCTTTGAGCTAGACTTCAAGTGTTGATGTGGTGTCTCGAACAGATTTATCAAGATATAAACACACGACATACAAAGAAGTTTTGACACATAAAATTTGACAATCAAAGAGGAATCAAATCATAGCACTTACAGCTGTATGAGAAGAAGACAATCAGTAATAAAATCTTTCTGATAAGACGACTTATGAATCTCAAGTTCAAAAATGGTGGTTCTGTGGCTGAGCACATGAATGAGGTCAGCAATATAATGAACCAGCTCTCTATTATGAAGATGGTCCTGGATGATGAATTGTAGGCTTTGTTATTGTTTAATTCATTGTCTTACAGTTAAGAGACATTGGTGGTGTCTTTGATTAACTCTGTGCCAGACAGAAATGTATCTATGGAATAAGTAACCAGCTGTCTCTTCAATGAGGAGACAAGGAGGAAGTCTCAGGGGTCTACTCAACAAGAGGCCCTTGTGACACAAGAACGAGAGAGAGGAAAGAACAAGAAGGGCAGAAAGGTCCGAGATAAATCAAGAGGCAAGTCAAGTACCAGGAAGGATGTTGAATGCTGGAATTGTGGTAAGAATGGCCACTATAAGCATGAATGTCGTAAGAATAAGAACGATAAGAAAGGAAAAGGAAAGGAGAAGGAAGATGAATCAGATTCCACTGCAGTCACTTCAGATGGCGATGTTGTAGTTATTCTTTCAGTAGATCATGATGTTTGTCTCATGACTACGAGTCAGGACTCCTACTGGGTGATAGACTCGGGAGCCTCATTTTATGCAACTCCACGCAGGGACTTCTTCACAAGCTACAAGTCAGGTGACTATAGGACCGTGAATATGGGAAATTCTGGCGTATCGAAGATCGTAAGGGTCAGTGATATTTGTGTAAAGACCGATGTGGGCTGCACATTGGTTCTCAGGGATGTGAGGCAAATCCCAGACCTTCACCTCAACTTGATGTCGACGAGAAGGTTAGATGATGATGGCTATGAAAGCTAGTTTGCTGGTGGGCACTGGAAGCTCATTAAGGGTTCATTGATCGCAGCCAGAGGAAAGAAGTGTTACACCCTTTACAAGGTAAGTGTCAGTGTGTGCAAGGGTGGGTTGAACGCAGCGGAAGATTTAGCTATTGACATGTGGCACAGGCATCTGGGCCACATGAGTAAAAAAAGGGCTTCAAGTACTAGCGAGGAAGCGGCTCATTCCAGATATGACAAGTATACCTCTCAAAACCTGTATTGATTATTTATCAGGGAAACAACATAGAGTTTCATTTATTAAATCTGCTTCTCATGTTAATAAAGTGCATACATTAGATTTGGTTTATTCTGATGTTTGTGGTCCTATGAGGACAAAAACCTTGGGTGGGGCATTGTAATTTGTCACTTTGATAAATGATGCATCTAGGAGGGTTTGGGTTTATGCTTTGAAATCCAAGGACGAGGTCTTTGATGTGTTTAAATTGTTTCATGCTACGGTCAAGAGAGAGAGACAGGTAGATCATTGAAGTGCATTCGTACTGATAATGGTGGTAAACACATTGGCGACTTTCATGAGTATTGTAAGTCCTTGTGTATACGGCATGAATAGACAGTTCCCAAGACCCCCCAGCATAATGGTGTGGCTGAGCGAATGAATCGCACTATTGTAGAAAGAATCAGATGCATGTTATCCTATGCGAAATTACCCAAGACGTTCTGGCGAGAAGAAATGCACACAGCAATGTATCTGATAAACAGGTCTTCATCAGACCCGTTGAATGGAGAAGTGCCTGAGAAGGTGTAGACTGGACAAGATCTATCGTACAGTCATCTCAGGGTGTTTGAATGCAAGGTATCCGTTTATGTACTAAAGGATGATAGGTCCAAGTTCGATATGAAGATCAGGCAGTGTGTGTTCTTGGGGTATGGTGATGAAAAGTTTGGTTACAAATTATGGAATCCGACCAAGAAAAAGCTTGTCAAGAGGAGAGATGTGGTTTTCTTTAAAGATCAGTGTATAGAAGACATTGGTAAGCTAGAGAAGAACCAGCCTAGTTCAAGTGAGCTAGAGGACATGAATTCGGTTATTCCTCCCATGGTGCCTGATGACGGGGGAGTTCAGCAAGGTGCAGAGGATGAGGGAGTTCCTTTAGAAGATGGAGCAGGGAAGCAGCCCCCACTTGATCCACTTGTTGAGCCACAGGTGAGGAGGTCATCTAGGGACAGATAGTCCAAGAGGTACTCGCCACATGAGTACATTATGCTGACTGATGGGGGAGAGCTAGAAGATTATTCTGAGGCCCTAGCCGACGAGCATAAGGGAGAGTGGTTGAAAGTTATGCAAGAGGAGATGAAATCCTTGCATAAGAACCACACCTATGATATGATGAAATTACCTAAGGGCAAGAAAGCTTTGAGCAACAAGTGGGTGTTCAGAAAAAAGGTTGAGCAGAAGAATTCACAGACTAGGTTCAAGGCCAGACTCGTGGTGAAAGGGTTTGGTCAGAGGAAAGGCATAGACTTCGAGGAGATATTCTCGCTAGTGGTGAAGATGACATCCATACGGGTGTTACTTGGGTTGACGGTTAGCATGGATCTGGAGATAGAGCAGTTAGATGTTAAAACTGTCTTCCTCCACGATGACCTGGAAGAAGAGATCTACATGCACCAACAAGAGGGGTTCGAAGTCAAGGGTAAAGAGCATCTGGTGTGTAAGTTGAGGAAGAGCTTGTATGAGTTGAAACAAGCTCCACGGTAATGGTACAAGAAGTTTGACTCATTTATATTGAAGCATGGGGATGACAGAACGGAGTCGGACCACTATGTGTTTATGCGCAAGTTCTCAGATGGTGATTTCTTAGTTTTACTATTATACGTTGATGACATGCTCATCATGGGAAAACACATCAAGAAGATCGACGGGTTGAAACAAGAGTTGGGTAAGTCATTTGCGATGAAAGACTTGAGCCCGGCTGAACAAATAGGAATGAAGATAACCCATGACAGAAGTAGCAGGAATCTTTGGGTGTTACAAAAACGGTATATTGAGAAAGTCTTAGAGTGATTTAATATAAATACAGCGAAGCTGGTCAGTACTCCACTGGATGGTCACTTTAGATTGAGCGACAGACAGTGTCCCAAAACGAAGGCATAAGTGGAAGAGATGCAGAAGATACCCTACGCATCAGCTGTAGGAAGTTTGATGTATGGTATGGTGTGTACACGCCCAGATATAGCATATGCGGTTAGTGTTGTCAACCGGTATTTTGTCAATCCTGGCAAAGAACATTGGGCAGCGATGAAATGGATACTGTGGTATCTAAAAGGCTCATCCGGGTTAACACGATGCTATGGTGACGAAAAACCTGTGTTAGAGGGCTACATAGATGCAGACATGATAGGCAACATAGAATTCAAGAAGTCTACATCAGGGTTCATGTTCACATTTGCAGGGGGAGCAATTCCTTGGCAGAGCAAGATACAGAAGGTCATAGCATTGTCGACGACAGAGGCCGAGTACATTGCAGTCACAGAGGTATGTAAAGAGATGCTTTGAATGAAGAGGTTCCTACAGGAACTTAGCCTGAAGCAGGAGCAACACATAGTCTATTGCAATAGTCAGAGTGCTATACACTTGAGCAAGAATCCAAGTCAGTATTCCAAGTTGAAGCACATAGAGATTCTGTATTACTGGATCAGGGATACTTTAGAACAGAAGGTGTTACAGCTTGAGAAGGTCTACATGGACGATAATGGGTTAGACATGATGACCAAGGCATTGCTCAAGGGCAAGTTTGAGGTTTGTAGAAACCGGGCTGATTTGAAGATGACGGATTTCTCCTATGTCAAAAAGGGGGAGATTTGATGGGGTTTTTTCCCTAGGCTCGACCGGTCGTGAGCTTCACTCAACCGGTCGAGGGCTGGTGCACGACCTGTCGAGGGCTGGCTCGACTTGTTTTCTAGCGAGTTGTGGTTTTTTATTTTCGAGGTGCTCGACTAGTCGTAGGATGTGTTCGACCGGTCAAAGGTACCACTTAACTGGTTGAGGAATCTGCACGACCAGTCGAGCTTACGCAGATTTGAGTCTGGATCTTGTGCGGATTGCGAAAATCTGAGGTGGTTTCGCAAGGAGTGCGAAAAGGAGTTTCATAAACTATAAATAGGGGTGCCTAGGGCCTTTTTAGGAAATACAAGAGGTAATGCAAGAGGGTTTCATAAAGTTTTGCAAGGGTTTGCTAAAGGGTTTAGGGCTATCAAAGGTGTGTGTGTGTGTGTGTGTGTGTGTGAGAGAGAGAGAGAGAGAGAGAGAGAGAGAGAGAGAGAGAGAGAGAGAGAGATGGAACTTGTGGAAGGGAGGTTATGCTCGTAGAGGTGATCTATTGTGCACTTGACATCTCAGCGCTTCTATGTCCTCGTGATCGGTGAGATCTCTCTGTTTTTCTTTTATTCTCTTACTGTTTATCCACTCCTGCATGTGTGTGAAGAAGGTTAACGTTCTACTTCATAATGGATTGTTGATCTAGACGAGGTCTCATGGTTTTTACCACTTTGAGGGTTATCCACATAAAAATCTCTTGTGTGGTGTGGTTTATGCTATGATTTATTTCATTGCTTTATTATCCCATAATTCTGGTTTGATTTGGGAGGCTAAATCCTAAAGTTTTGTGCAAGGCTCCCAACAATGTTTAATTGTGATCCAATCTGTTCATAAATTACCCGTGAAGGGAAAACACAAATATCAGCTTGATCTGAAACTTTTGTGGCCTTCAAGAAGTTTTCAACAGTAGATAATTTCCACTATTTAATATGGTGTGGCACACTTGAGCGTTGGATATGCTTCAATTTTGGGCTCATGTCGTAAATTGGTCAGGTAAGAGATAAGACACATATATCATAGTAGGCCTACAGAGTTTGATTACACAATAGCGTACTGAGTTACTCAGTACGCAATCCGCGTACATTCAACGGACCATCTCAATTGATAATTTTTCGTCCAACATATAATTAAATTAAAAGAAGAAGAAGAAGAAGAAGAAGAAGCTTTGAGGCATTGTTAATGTCCCATGAAAGTAGGGATATAAGCATTGCCCGTACAGGGAGAGAGAGTTCTGAGCATACTTACAATAGCAATAAGTCAGAAGAGATTATATTTACAAAACGAGACCAACAAATAAGATGTTATTTACAAAGTCAGTTCTGTGATCGGGTCATCATTTGCATAAACTCGTCGAAATTCACAGCCCCATCACCGTTACTATCAACGCCATTGATCATGGCTTTACAGTCATTCAAGGACGTCTTCTCCCCCATACCACGTAAGACATGGTGCAGCTCTTCGGGAGAGATCAGCCCATTCTGGTCACGATCAAAGACAGTAAAGGCATTCCTCAAATCTTCCACACACTTCGCCGAATCAGTCTCCATCTTATTCACCGATATAAACTCTTCCAAGCTGATATATCCATCGCCGTCCAAATCCGCAGCCCTCATCATCGACTCAACCTCCTCCTTGGATCCCGGATTCCCCAGACACTTGAGCATTGATTCAAGCTCAGAGGATGAGATCTTCCCATCCCCATTGGTATCATACCTATCAAAGACGTTGCGAAGGTCGTTGGAGTCTTGGATTCGGATGGCGATGGACGGAGAGGGTGAAGAATCCGCCGCGCCCCCGGAACTCGAAGATTCAGACAAAGATTTAGAACTGTTTTGGTGTGATTTGTTCTTCTTGTTTAGACTGAAAAAATTCTTTCCCATATTTTTCAAAGGAATTGATAAGAAAGAAATTCAAGAGAATCTGACAAAGGATTCAAGAAAAAACAGGCTCTTATGACAAAACTCTTCTTGCAATCCGTAGGAAGAAGAGATTTATTGGACAGGGAGAGTGGTTGATCCTTTATAGATATGGATGTGACAAGTGGAAGAATCAGATTCGTTAGATTTGGATCGGCGGTTGCTTCGATGTTTTCTACACGTTTCTTCAAAGTAGTTGGTTATTTCGTCGAAGCCCGATGCAGAACGCGGCTTTAACGCGGTTTGGACCGAGTAACGTGAAATACGGAAGCAGTTGTGTCCTTCCTCCGCTGTACAGATTCAGTCCAGACAGGGGGTCTGTGGGGCCCACCATGATGTACTTGTTTTATCCACGCCGTCATTAACTAATTTTCAGATTAATTTAGGCTGTTAACCCAAAAATGAAGCAAATGCAAGTTTCAGGTGAGCTATACAGTGGGGAATTTGACTTCTACCATTAAAAAATTCTTAGGGGCCAAAGAAGTATTACTCAAGATGATATTTGTGAATTCACTTCATCCAGGTCTATATGACCTTTTGAACAGGTTGGATGGAAAATAAAAATCACGGTAGGAGCCGGAGGATTTCAACAGTGTCCATCATTATCGTTTCTGCTTCATGTGGTGTGATCCACTTGACCTTAAATGTCCCCAAGTTTTGGGTTCATGACGTAATACAATCTGGAAAAATTGATGGACGGCGTGGATATTATCTATACATCACGTTAGTCCCCAAGGAGTCCCTGCCTGGACCGAATCGGTACAAGATAGGGAAGGACGCAATTCGCTTCCGTGAAGTTCACTCGAGCGAGTGCATTTTATCGTATTAGCCTCTGGAACGTGCCAATATAGCCTAAGTATATGCGATCCAAGCGGCTGATCACGTAGAACCCCTCCATTTAGAATTATTAGATGCCGTATGTTTCTTTTGTAAATGAATACTTGATAAACTGATCGGCCCGAATACTGGGCCAATTTATTTCCTGCCATCATGACCTGTCTGATAGAATATCCAAGCTGGTTCTGGCTCCATGGCTCAGTGGTATTTCATCACTAGACCCGTATCGAGTGCCCATGTGGTGTGAGTGTGCGGGGTGTGCCGGTGTGGATAAATAAATAAATCCAAGCCTTGAAAATCGCGCTGATCCACCTGCTGTGTGGGCCACAGAGAGTCATATCATTTAGCTGTTGACTGACTAACATGCCGTGGCCCCTCTTGTTGAGTCGATGGGCGTTATTTTCATTCCAGGCGGTCATCACGATGTGGACCACCTGTATTGACTACATATACATGTTGGGAAAAAGAAGAAAGATGCATAAGAACTCCCGGCAGTATGCTGGCCAGGCTCATAAGAATCGATGTTTTTCTTTTTCTTTTTCTTTTTCTTCATATGGATTCTGTCGCTCTCGGAAAGAAACTATCTTTTCCTGTGCATGCTAACAGGTTTGTGGATGCATAAGCTTTCCATGCATCCCTTACCAACCGTTAATATGTAGGACAAAGGGTAGTTGTGCTATATATAAGCTTAAAAACCTTGGTGTTTAGACACTCTGTTATCCATTTGCTAGGGAGAATGGTATCACGAGGCTGAGATTCACTTTGGTGGCATACCCTTCCATTCCCTAGGATTTATTTATTTATTTTTAGGATTTTTTATTTTCTATTTTCTCAAGTGTGTTGAATGAGGCTGTTAATCCCAATTTTTATAGACTCCAATCCCAGATAGCCAGAGAAAACTACACCTTTCATCCTTTAGTAACTCCAAACCACATTAACCCTTTGTATAATTAGTTGGAAACCAATTTTAGAAGCCAATAATATTTTAAAATATCAATAGTTTATTATTATTATTATTATTATTATTATTATTATTATTGTTATTATTATTATTATTATTTTAAAGGTTTTAAACATCTTGATTAGCAAACCGTACATTGTCTAGATTACTCGGGTCTCCACCACGAACTGTGAAGATTAAGAAGGCCTCATGGCCCTTGATTCAACATTAATTATGGAGGCAGTCAGTCATAGTTGCAATGCCAAGTGCGTATGAAGTATCCATAAATGTAGGAGAGTAGAGGATAGACAAGGCATTTTTAACTCATCAGTAGAGCTGGTAGATACATTGTAGTGTGTATGAGTGTCGTAAGCCTTGCCAGTACAAAGAAAGAAACTGGAAAAAATAATAATAATAATAAATAAGAAAAACTAAATAAATAAGAAAGGAAAAGAAAGACGAAGATAAGGCTATCTGAGGAACAGCTCTTTACTCACTAATATTAATTTTTCTTACTATTTTGGTTTCAAGAGATATTTGTCTTGGTAACTACTTGAGAAAACAGTTGCATGATATATATTTCTTATGATCTAATGATTTATGCAGGAAAGTGCCCTAATCTGATTGTGTGGGTAAACGTATCTTTGTAATACATGTGTGAGACATGGCCTAACCAGAAATGTTAAGAGCAAGATCTACCTATGAACATATTGGATCTTATAAAAAGTGCATGCCAAATGTTATTTCATCTAACAATTTTTATTTATTTATGTATTTATTTTTTACACTTATTTATCTAAAAAGTGGATCTTATAAAAAGTGCATGCCAAATGTTATTTTTTACACTCACCCACACTCACAACACAATGGGTATTTAATCTAATTAACACGATAAGAAAAATGTAGTATTAGATCATCTTCATTTCATGTCACAAGGCATGTACGGTGGAATCCACCTTTTAAACTGTTTAGAACTTTAAAAAAAAAAAAAAAAAAAAAAAAAAAAAAAAAAAAAAAACAAAAACAAAAACAAAAAAAACAAAACAAAAAAAAACAAAGAGACCCACAGGCTAGTCCTTAGGGTATCTCTTTAACTGCCCCTAACCCTAACCCTTTGATATCTCTAGGGAGATCAGCCTAGACAAAATAAGCCGAGTTGCCTTGGGTGGCACTAGCTAGCTGAGCTGGACCATCAGGTGGACCGTTCACCTCCCCCGGAATGTGGGAAAAAGAAAAGGACCCACCGATAGTAATCTCATCAATTCTCTTACGCCAATGGTCCCAAGCCCAGCTCGGGATAGTGGCCCTATTCACGAGATCAACCACAAAGCTGGAGTCAGATTCTACCGCGACTTTGGAGAGGCTCAGACTTCTACACGTGGAGAGACCTTGCCAAACGGAGCGTAATTCCGCCTTGTTGCTAGAGCCCACCCCAAATTCCATCGAGAAGGCAAAGATGAGGTCTCCACCTGAATTCCTACAAATCCCGCCCCCACCAGATGGGCTCGGGTTGTTTCTCGCCGACCCATCAATGTTCAACTTGACCCAACCCACCTGCGGTTTGGCCCACCTTACTACCTGGAAGCCTACTTTCAGCAAACGCTTGGACCTGTTTAAGCAAAGGGAGTCTAACCACCATTTCACTCTGGCAATGGTGGCCGCGCTAGAGACAGCCTTACCCCCCATCCGCATGGAGTTCCTCACCCTCCAAATTTCCCAAATAATGAGACTGGAACTGACCTTCTAAATTTTGAATTGCTAATCTCACCCAGCCCGTGAAGCCACCATTGGTTAAGCCTAACTTCCAGGGAATGGGCCAGCAGGGGCGGGATCCCAAACAAGACGCCGAAATGGTTCCAATATCACCATTATGTCCCACTCCTTGGCATGTACATGCTGATACGGTCCCATGCTATGAAGTCTGTGTTTTTCATGCTACCATAACTAACTAATAGCCTAATAATATAACTTCAGTGATGATCATTACCTTTTACTTTTGGAATCAGATGTGAACCCTGAAAAAAAATTCCTTTCTATGATCTTACTTAATCTACATTAAGTGATTATTTAAATTATCCTTTCATCATCAGTTGTAAGACCCATATCTTAGTTCGTACTGTTCTGTCAACTCCCGCGATCCTTTCCATCGAAGTCCAACAATCCGCGACTTATAATCGATGTTAGCATGTGACTCTAAGTCGTATCCTATAGATTTGAGTTGACTTAATCCAAGACTTGTACCACTAGGATCGCACCGTCGCCGTGGTTCTAACGCCGGGTCTTACGCACCATCGCCGCGGTTCCAACGCCGAGAGATGTGGGCAATTTCAAGAGATGTGGGTCGGCATTTATTTCGAAGAAAACGCCGCGCATTTTCAATCTCAAGAGAATCTCTACAACATGTCCCATTAATCAATCACTCAAATCAATCAATTAATCACCTCATGTCAAGTACAAGAGCAACTCATACTTCCTTTCTCCACAAGTCAAGTAAACCCCAAAAGTCAACCAATCTCTCACCTCACCCATCACTCATATCTCTCTTACAACCACCACACCTCTCTCTCTCTCTCTTTCTCACATTTTTCAAGCACCAAAATGAGCTCACGTCTAATCCTTTCCCAAGAGAGAAAAGTGGTTTTGTGTGGCCCACTTTCCCATCCCAAAATCCTTCATCCTAGTAATTCATCTTTCATCATCTTCCATCAAAGTGAAGTACAAGGAGCTTGGTGTTCCATCGGACCAAGAAGATCGAACGGTGGGTGCTTCTATAGGCTAGATTTTCATATTTTTATGATGGGCCAAGTGAGGCCTACCGATTGATGGTAAGGATCTCACTTTGGACCCTTGATGTGGCCGATGATCCACCTTGAATCTCATGATCATTCCATGATGGGGCCATTCTCCATGGACCTCATCAAGATGTTTATCTTCTTTACATAAATAGGGTCATCTAGACCTTCCATTTTAGTGGAGAATGGATCTCCACCGTTGATTATGATCGGTGGACCCATATGAAATGGGACCCACTTGATATACGTTGTAAATCATGCTATGGAGGGCTCATAGTGTCGGGGTCCCTCCATCACACGTGTGTGTCTCTCTCTCTTTCCTTTTTGTATGTGATGATGTGACCGTGTGGCCCACCCGGATGGACCCCACCATGAAGCATGTATTTTATCCAAGCCATCTATAGGTGGGGCCCACCTTATATATGTGTTGTATCTACACCATCTATCATTTGGTGGCCCACCTAGGAAGGACCCACCTACCTTAAATGTATGTGATATGCCCAAACCGTCCAGCGTCCAGGGACGTTAGACGTGGACTGAGAAAATAAAAATATTATCTTAGTTCTCAAGCCTTAGAGAGGGTGGTCTACGTAGGCCCCACCTTAATGTATGTATTCAATCCACACCGTCTATTCCATTCCTTAGCCCGTTTTAGGTGTTGAGCCAAAAAATGAAGTCAATCCAGTTTTCTGGTCGGCCATAGCTTAGCAAAACCGTATTGTTACCGTTGAAAACCCACCTTGATGTCCTACTCGCCAAAACATGCTGCATATTGGGCTTATTTGGACATTCTTGAGCCATGAAATGCAATGACTGGGGTGAATTCTTTCAATGCGGGCTCCATGTATGAAAAACTATGATAAAACACATTTTCAAATATATATATATAAACAGGCAGCGCCTGTTGCTGCTGACGTAGCAGCAGAACACTGCTGCATTTTGGTGGATGGACAGGCCCACCCACGGTTCCATCCGTGGGCCCCACCATGATGTGTGTTCAACATCAACACCATGCATTTGATAGCTCCTTAGGGCAGTGGGCCCCACCCCAAAGATCAGACCTATTGGGAACTCAGGTGGCCCACATGGCAGGAAACAGTGTGATTGAATGTCTGCCATTGAAACCCTTTTGGGTATCACAGAAGTTTTGGATTAACATGAAATTTGTTTTTCCTATTCATCCAGGTCCGTGTGACCTTATCAATGGTTTGGATGGAAAATAAACCATTATGGTGGGCCCCATGTGTAACGCCCTGAAAATCGGGGGTCGAGTATGAACTCAACTCCCGAGTTCCAACGCATCACTTATGCAACATACACAATGATGGTTAAATGTTGTCTGAGTTAGCGCAATAAACATGAATGAGATTATACCAAAACAGTAATTCATACTCCAGTTCATTTGTATAAAGGCAAGCGGAAGACTAAAATTTTATATTCAAAATATGTAAAGTATCAAAATTTTGTGAACTCCAGAGTATGAGTACTAACTGAGTACCAATATACATGTAATGTCTCTAAGTCAAAAAAAAGATCAAAATACAATCCTCAAAGAGGCCCTCAGAAATCCCGCAATGCACGTGCCTGGCCTAAGCGTGCACGTCAGAGTACTGCATAAAGGAGAACTCCTCCTGATCCTCCTCATAGTCTAGCTCCGTCTCCTGAACAGAGGCGCCATCTACACCTGTGACAGAGTCTGGTGGGTGTTGCAAACACCGTCCCGTAACGTGGGAGTGAGTAGCTAACTCAGTGGAACAATAAAGCATAGGTTAACATGTTATCAAATCAATCAAGCAGTAATGATAACGCAGTACAAATCAAACATTTCTAATTACTCTTGTTAAGTGCAAAAATGATATGACATGATGCTGTATGCCCTTGCCAAACCACCCTCAAGCGACATCATCTTACGTTCGCGAATGCTACTCCCTTAGTGCGCCACATCTACAAAGCACATGCGGTGCATGATGATCATGATTACCAAGTTTTTATTAATCCATTTCAACCAGCAGTATTGGGAAACTAAGGTACCTCCCTTGTATAATTCCCAAACATGATCCATTCTAGGGTCGTCAATCCTAGCTAATCTCATACGATATTATGGTTTGAGAAGCGTAGTGAAGGCATCGCAAAGGGCTCGTCACCCGTCAGCGCGGATACAGATCTCACCGTATGCGGCTCCATTGCTGGCCGTCAGCTCAAGTACATATCTCACCGTACCTGGCTCAATCACTAGCCGTCAGCTCAAGTACAGGTCTCACCGTACTCGGCTCAACTCATACTCTAGTTACTGTGAAAGACTCGTCGCCAATCACAGACACTTGGAGTACTCGAAGATACTACGGAGGACTCGTCGCCCGTCAGCACGAGCACAGGTCTCACCGTGCTCGGCTCTCGCCGTAAATATCGACAGCTCGAATATAGTGTCCCATACCACCATAATCGGCTCACGAGGTTGGTTGCGCAATGGTCACTACGGGAGGCACATGACCCCGCGTAGGGCCGACAAATACCACGGTGTCCCATACCACCATGTCCGGCTCATGCGTCTTAGCGGATCGAGGTACCATGGTTAACGGGATCGCCACTGGTAAGTTTGGTACCCTAGGTTCAAGCAGTAGCGACCAAACATGGTGAACATACATATACACATATCGGTTTGCTTGACGAGCCTGACTAGCTCGAGCGCACCACAAGTTGAGCGATATGGAGCGCAAAAGCACTCCGTGTGGCCAACCACTATCGCCAACCGAAGTACGACTCGGGTTCGCCAGACACGTCCATCGTGGCGATATGAATCTCGGCCACAACAGTAAGTCTGGTACCGAATGTGTGGACTATAGGCATAGTCCCAAACTCAATCAATTGTAGAGCATAAAGTAAAGCATGGAGTAAAGCATGTATCATAAAGCATGAAGTATAGCATGTTATAAGGCATGTTGTAAAGCATGTTGTAAAGCATGTTATAAAGCATGTTATAAAACACTATACACATAGGGATACAAATACTTATAGTTCATAGGTGAGTGGTTAGAGTGAACAACCACGTGGAGAGTGTCATATGTGACACTAAGGTAGCGGAGAATCCCATCTCAGCACCTAACTAAGGTTCTAACACTTAAGCACTTACATTCACAAGTGATTTCACCAACACTTGGAATGCAAAGGTTCAACATACATGACGTATGCTAGGGCAGTGTGTACTAGGGTTGTCCCTTTACCGAGCTAGTATTTCATACATATACATCCTATTCATACAAAGAATAAACATAGCAAACACATCAAAAATTTTATACGTATAGGGTACTTTCACGTATACCCAATTTCGACATACATAGTGTTTACAAAGGAACATAGGTTTCGGCGATTCCTTTCGCCAAGCTAATATTTTAATCATGTATTGTATAGTCATACATTAAATACATATGTCAAACATTATTCCAAAAGAAATACGTATACGGTATTTCTACAATACGTATTTTCAACATACTACGCATTTACAAAGGAACATATATTTTGGCGATCTCTTTCGCCAAACTAGTATTTTATTCATATGTTATATAATTAAACATTAAATAAACATGTCAAGCAATTATCCAAAAAAAAATACGTATACGGTATTTCTACGTATACCGAGAATATGTGAAATTCCATATTTCACACCGCTAATCAAAACAGAAACGGAAAGCACTTTGTACATGTGCAATTGCAAGCAGATCATGAATCTACCATTATCTCGACATTGAAAGCGTTGAAAACCGTAACTTATACACTTAAAGTCCTCACCTTTGCCTTTGGAAACGGAATAAATCAAAGAAGGGTGATGGATCTTCCGTCTACGGCCGATTTCTAGCCTAAAGAGCGGAATCGGTTAGCTCAGATACACCCCACTTCGATTCCACCACAAATCGACCTAGGGTTAGGTTTTCTTACCTTCAAATGAGGCGGAAAACACCGGAGAACGCCGAGAATAAGGCGGTGTAGGCCGTGTAGCAATCCGGTGCAAGTGGAGGAAGATCTAAGAACGATTTCCAAGTCCTTCTCTCTCTTTTCTCTCTCTCTCTCTAGGGTTTCCACCAAAATTCGTATGGCTGTGAGAGGGCTGCTCTAAGCCCCTTTTATAGCCTCAAACATTACGAAAACAGACTTATGTTCATAGGGTACCGCTATATAGGTTTTTTCGCCGCTTTTCCTACCAAAAGGGTAGTTCGTGGCCTCTTTTGAACCAAACGTCGACTTAAGCTCACCACCAATGGATCTACGTGGGATTACGTTTTTGACTCATTCGGATACGCGATCGCACGTGGCGGACCACTTTCGCCCGACGGTCGGTGGGCCACGATCGAAATTCCAAGTACATGTAAATGTTCTCGAAATTTTTCTTAATCCGAGGGTGTAATTTGGTCCGATTCGACGGTCGGGTTGCTTAATACCGACGCGTCAACGAACGATGCCGATCACTATTCCGGATATTTATTTCGGCTTGTGAATAGTGTTTTTCACACTTCCTCGCTCCGATTCGAAACGAATGGCCGTGGAATGCCTGGATAAGGCCGATTTTTGAGATGATTGTTAAGTCCAAGGGGGGCGGTCCTAGTTCCTTAACTTCGGGTTAATCGGAATCCCGAGGTGCGATCTGACCTAATACGAAGTTTCGTTTCATTCCCGAGAGCAGACGGGAATGAGTTCGGTTCTAAACTTTAGGGTAACCTAGCGTCAATGATTCTCGCTAGGTTTGGGTCTTGCAGATCGTATTTAAAGCGATCCTAACGGATTTCATACTTAATTGAGTTTAGTACTTAGTTAACTTTGTTAAATTTCTAAAGGATTTAATCCTATGTGATTTCTGGTCGAGGTGGTACTCGACCCAATGTACGGAATTTTCCAGGTCGTTACAATCTACCCCTTAGACAAAAAATTTCGTCCTCGAAATTTATACTGTTCGTACTCCTCGAGAATCTGAGGGTAGTTCTTCCTGACCTCGGCCTCAGTCTCCCAGGTAGCTTCCTCCTCAGAATGATGTGTCCAAAGTACCTTCACAAGCGGGATGACCTTGCTACGCAGTACCTGCTCCTTCCTCGTCAGGATGCGCGTCGGCGCAACTCATATGTAGCATCCTCGCTCAACTGTACCGCTCCCATCCGATGATATGCGAAGGATCGAACGTACTTCTTCAAAGATAGATACATGAAATACGTTGTGCACCTGGAAGCAAGCAAGCGGTGTAGGCAAGGCGAGACGATACGCCACATCACCCACTCGATCCAAGATCTCAAATGGACCGATAAACCCGGTGTGAGTTTCCCCTTCTTCCCAAACCGAAGGACTCCTTCATAGGGAAACCCGAAGGAACACATGATCACCGACCTCGAACTCCACGGTCGCCGCCTCGTATCGGCGTAACTCCTTCCGTCTCGCTCCGCGCCGTGAGTAATCGACGTCCGATAATGTCTACCTTCTCTGTAGTCGCCGAACCAACTCGGGCCAATCGCTACGCTCTCCAACCTCTCGCCCAACAAGGCGGTGCCCTACAAGGTCGACCATATAGAGCCTCATATGGCGCCATGCCAATCGTCGCCCGGAAGCCGTTATTGTAGGCGAACTCTGCGTACGGAAGACAAGTCCCCAACCGTCCCTTGAAGTCCAACACACACGCTCGCAACATATCCTCCAGACCGATTCACTCGCTCTGTCTGCCCATCAGCCCGAGGATGAAACGCTGTACTGAACTTCAACTTCACACCCATCGCCTCCTGGATACGAGTCCAGAAGATGGATGTGAACCGCGTGTCTCTGTCCGACACAATCTCTAAAGGAACCCCGTGCAGACGGACGATCTCCCTGATGTACAATCTAGCCAGCTCGTCTGCGGAGTTCGTAACTCTGATAGGGAGGAAATGGGCCGATTTAGTCAACCGGTCCACAATCACCCAAATGGAATCGTGCCCCTTCCTCGTCTTCGGCAACCCTGATATGAAGTCCATGGAGATGAAGTCCCACTTCCACTCCGCTTATGCATGGGCCGAAGCAGCCCAGAGGTCGGCGATGTTCTCGCCTTGACCCGCCGGCATGTCGACACCGAGACACAAACTCAAAGAATGTGGGCCTTCATGTTGTCCCACCAATACGTCCGTCTCATATCCCGGTACATCTTCGTGCTACCAGGATGCATCGCAAACTTCGACTATGGGCGTACTCGAGAAGCTCGCGTCTCAAGTCGTGCACATCCGGAACACATAGGCGGCCACGAACCGTAAACCCCATCGATCCAACTCTCCACTCGGAGTCCACAAATGGCCGCTAGCCTCGCTCTCGGCTCGCAGCCCGTATGTCGCCCTCCCGGGCCTCAACAATCCCGTCGTCGATAAGTGGCCGCACCCGAATGTGCGCAACACACTCAAATGGCTCCTCGACAAGTGAGTCTCCGCTCGAAGTCCCGCACAAACTCTACCATATCCCACTCGGCTATCATCGGCGGTGCCGCAAATGCAATCGCCTTCTTGCGGCTCAACGCGTCCGCCACAAGGTTCGCCTTGCCGTGATGGTAGGAAACCTCGAACTTGAAGTCCTTCAAGGTCTCCATCCATCGGCCTCTCATATTCAAATCTCGCCGCGTGAATATGTATTTAAGGCTCTTGTGGTCGCAGAAAAGCTCGAACTCCTCACCATAGAGGTAATGTCTCCAGAGCTTCAATGCAAAGATGACACCGCCAACTCCAGTCATGTGTAGGGTAATTCTCCTCGTGCTTCCTTAATTGTCTCGAGGCATACGATATTACCCTATCTTTCTCGCATCGGACACACAACCCAAACCAACGCGAGACGCGTCAAGATACACCGTGTATTTCACCCCTTGCTCCCGGCAATACTAGCACAGGGGCGGACGTCAACTTGTCCTTCAAATCCTTAAAAGCCGCCTCCGCCTTCTCATTCCAGTGCGAACTTCGTGTCCTTCCGAGTCACCGAGACAATGGCCTGGCGATCTTCGAGAAATCCCGAATGAAACGTCGTAGTATCCAAAGTGCCAAGGAAACTCCTCACCTCAAGAATCGATTCAGCCGCCGCTAATCCCGAACCGCAGCCTACCTTAGCAAGGTCCATCATATCCCCATCCTTGGACACTACATGTCCCAGAACTTGACTTCCTCCTCGCCGTGTCGCACTTCGTACCGCGCAAACAACAACGGTTCTTCTTCGTGTATCCAATACCGCTCGCAAGTGCTCCTCGTGCTCCTCCCGACTCGTGGAGTATATCAAGATGTCATCGATAAAGACGATGACGAATCGGTAGAGGAAGGGCCGAAATACCCTGTTCATCGATCCATGAACACGGGCGGTGCGTTCGTCGACCGAACGACATCACTAAGAACTCGTAGTGCCCAAAGCACGTCCCGAAGGCCGCTCTCTCGCACGTCCTCCTCTCTCACGCGCACCGGTGGTAACCTGACTGGAGATCAATCTTCGAGAAATACTTCGCCCCTCTCAACCGATCGAACAAATCGTCAATCCTGGGCAAAGGATACTTGTTCTTCACCGTGACCTGGTTCAACCTACGGTAATCAATACACAACCGTAGGGACCCGTCCTTCTTCTTCACGAACAACACAGGTGCTCCCCAAGGAGACACACTAGGTCGAATAAAACCTCTCTCTACAAGCACGTCAATCTGTGTCCGCAGCTCCTCCATCTCACATGGAGGCATACGATAAGTAGGCAACGAGATGGGCGTCGCACCAGGCGTAAGATCTATCGTAAAATCAATCTCACGCCGAGGAGGTAAACCCGGGATAGTCTCAAACACGCCTGCGAAGTCTCGAACCACTGGCGTACTATCTACTGTCGGACCATCAGTCGGCACAAGCAAAGCAGCATAACAATCAACTCGACAGGGCCAATTGACCTGCACCGGGAACGTGAAAGCTGCACCGTCAGGTCCATAGGCCGTCACGATCCGAGTATCGCAATCTATCTCCGCCCTCATCCTGGTGAGCCAATCCATACCCAGATAACATCGTAGTGCCACACGGAGCAACAATGAGGTCGACGAGCACCGTGTCGCTACCCAAAACTACCGAGCAACCCTCACATAACCGCGTGACATCCGAACAGTCCCAGAGCCGTAGTGAGTCTCATTCCCTTAGTGGGAATCGTATGCAAAGATAGGCGTTTCACCGCCCCACAGAAATAATAGAGGTAGTGGACCCGTGTCCACCAACAAAGAGACGGGAGTGTCGTGAATAAGAGCCGCACCTCGAAAGCCGTCGAGCCGGAACCGACGTCTCGGGTGCCTCGGCCACGAGAGTATGAACGCGAGCCCGTCGCCGGGCGGTTCGGGCCGTGGAGCCAAGGGTCGCCGTGGCGGCCCGAAGGACGGTACGGAGGCCTGAAAGAAGGATGTGCGGAACGGTCCGTAGCGGCGAGCCGATATGGCCTCGTGGATAAGAGCGACCCACCTCGCGTGGCGCAAATCCGCTAGCCCTCATACGTGAGAAGCGCCTCAAGCCAGGGGTGTCCAGTGTTTCCCGCAAAACGTGCGTGTCACCAACGGCGTCTCATAGGAATAGCCGCACCGCGGCCCGGGGGAGAATCGCCCGAGGCCTCTTGCCTAAAATAGGCCCGCTCCGTACATCCCGTCGCGGTCCTCGCAACCATAGTGCCCCGTGATCCGGCCGTACGGCCCACATCCCGCTCGGCCGTCATAGACATGTGGACCAACGCCGCATACGTAGGAATACCGTGGCAAAGATATCCTCGACCGAATCTCCTGGCCGCAAACCCAAAGAAAATCGACGCATCCGCATCTTCTCGTCCACTAGTATAGTCGGGACAAAGCGGCCCAACTCGGTGAAGCGGTGCTCGTACTGCGGATAGTCATGCCTCCCCGCCCGAGGCGCAAAACTCTTCCTCCCGCTCGTGCCGATAAGTCTCATGGGTAGTACTTTTCGTGGAACCGAGACTCGAAAGCCTCCCAGTCCACACGAAGTCTCATCGCGACAGGGCGCAAAGACGCCGTCCCACCATAAGCTCGCCTCTCTCAAACATGAAGGCGGCCGCCCCACCGCTCCGCCTCCGAACAAGGAAGCATCCGTAGCATCTTGGAGATGCGGTCTAACCGTAACTCCGCCTCCTCGGGTCCGTGAGAACCCATAAACGAGGGAGGCCTCAAGCGCCGGAATCGCCGAGTAGGCCGCGTGTACCGACCTCTCCAAGAGGAGGTGCGACGGATGGGGGCAGAGGCACATCCTCAACCCGAGTAGGAGGCCCGCATGCTCATCGCACGTGTAGATGTCGCAGTGGAGTCGCACTACCACCACGGACAAGGCCTCGCCGATAGTGGCCATAAGCCGCCGATGCCGCCGCCGTCAGATCTCCCTGCCGCTCGCCGTCGCATTCGCCGTCGCAGCATCTGCCGCCGATGCATCATCATCATCACCGCTCAAACCTATCGGGCCGGCGGAGTGCCACGGGAGTCATACACGCGTGCACGATGATGGCCTGAATCGCTCACGACCGGGGCGTGTATGGTGGCAACCCACCGCCAGACCGAGTAGGGGCCGATCGGAACCCAACCCACGGTCCGCAGACCACCACTACTAGAAGGTGTCCGGTCCATGGAGCCGGTCGGGACGAAGATGTGCGGTGCTCGCGTATCAATGTCATGCGGCATACCCTACACAACACAGGGTACAAAGATTGGTGAGATACAAGATAACACACATCATAAAGCGCTTTAGCATTCCACACATCATCAAACAAAAGAGGCTATATGCTTTTCATTAACTCAAAATTGTCATAATACATGGACTACGAGTTTACATGAATCATGACTAAATAACATTATAGCCAATACATCCACACATCGAACACCTAAACATGCTACTACCTAATGCAACATCCGTACGAAAACACAAACCGCCTATCGCGGTAAATCCAAAGCAAACACAACAACTACAATGTGGATGACTAAGCATCCGAAGTAGGCGGTGGAGGAGGAGTATTCTTATCCCCGCGCACAAAGACAGGATGGCCTTCAACGTACGGACATCTTCTTGAAATTCTTCTTCATGTAGGCTTCATTCTCTTCAAGTTTAGTTCGAACTTGACCAAGCTCACCAACCCTCGTCCGATCTCACCGAACTTGTCCAACCTCTTCAGCAGGGCGGCTTGCCTCTCCTCAAAACGGCAAATCGCGCATCGGATACATCTCGATCCACACCCCGCTCCCGAGCCGCAGGGGGTGAACTCTCCTCTCGTGTCCCGAGCCTCGTGTTCTTCCTCCCGTATGTCATCACCGCGCTCCTCATCACTCTCACCGGAGGTCAACACTCTCCTCACCGCACTATCCGACTCATCTCCGCACTCGCCGAGTCGGGCTTGCCGCCGCCGTTGGGCCGATCTTCATATTCCCGAGTGTCGCTTCATTTATGATTCGGACCGGTGCAAGATCCTCCATATTCAATCAGTAGCCTACATCACGAGCCATCCAGATCGGTCGGCCGAATGGGAGCGAAAGATCGTTCCCTGGCGTAACGAACAACATTAACTATCCGGGATAGGATGAATGTGGGCGAGGCATATGTTTTCCAAAGGTCCCATCTTGTACACAAAGTCCACCATCACCCTAGTACATTCCGTATGCGGTTACCCCACCGTGGGTATACATTGTATGTGAAGATGTGATGGAGCAAATGGAAGTCTTCGAGACATCTTTGTCGCCGCAATACAATTTCCTCGCTTCCAAGTAACCCGGCGACCACGCAGAAATCGCGTGCGGCGATCCCTTTCCCGCGCAGCTTCTAGAGAAGTCATCACTAGGATGCACTTGACCAAGCGGAATTTTTGTGATTCGAGCCACCTCATTCACGGTGATTGTGCGCCTTATGCCCTCACAGAGACAAGAACCGAAGAGGCTCTACCGATGAGTCTATGATGTGAGCGTAGAAGGCACGAACCGTGTGCTCACATGCGGGGACTCGCCTTCAAAACATGATTCCACCCGATATCCACCAAGTGGTCCATCATCTGGTGTAGACCAAACATCCTCTCATCCACCCGAGCTTCAAACACAACCTTACGGCCGCGAAGCGCCCATATTCCATGCCGATCGGTAAGCATTCCCGGCGGGGTGGTCGGATCCGTGTCTCGCTTCGACCTAAACTCCCGCACGGTACTTGTGCCGCCCCAACATCGATTTTCTTCTGGAGAACGGCCGGCTACTTTGGGCCGGCGTCATCGGCCGCGGTTTTCCTCTTTCCCATGAGAGATAGGATGGAGGAAATGGAGAAAATGGTGGCCACCACACCAAGGAGAGCCATGGAAATTTGTCCAAAATGGGAAACAAAGGGTGACCTCTTTTACCTTCCACAACCAACAATCCAACAGTGTGGAATAAGCTCTAGAGGTAGGAAATGAAGAAGAAACAAGAAGGAAATGAGATGGGTTAGAATATTACCCAAATTTGAGCTCCAAGGAGGGTTATGAGAGCTCCAACTTGTGGAAATGGGGAAAGGGAGAGGCTAGGGCTGTTGTAGGAGGTAGTGGTGTGTGAGTTATGAAAGAAAATGGAGGGATTGAAGGTTTGGAGGGATGGGTTTTCAGCAAAATCGAAAATGGAGGTGGTGGTGGGTGAAAAGAGGGGAAATGAGAGAGATGAGTGCTTCAAATTTCCTAAAATACTAATCAAATGCCAAAATAGCACGTGCCATGGGGTAGGGGGGACCAAACCGACCAGTCCCACGTTTGAAACGTGGCCGGAAAGTCGAAGGGGGCGCGGTCCGCCGCCGGTGCCGCGGTGGCGCCGCGGTCGGGTTTGGCCGGAGCCGCGCCGCCGCGGTCTGGTCTTGTTCACCAGACTCCCAGGGTGCCAAATGCACCCTGTCTTGGTCCAAAATGTTAACGGATTAGTCGTGGGGGCCCACGCACTCAGTTTTGTGCCAAAACGGTCAGTTCCGGCAAAGTCCTGACATAATCTAGTTTTTCCTGATTTTTAACGACTTATTTTTGGTAAATTGTGACCTGGACACGTCAATAGACGGTCTAGGAGTGACTTGGGGTCCATAAGTGTGGTCGGGATCGAGTACGCACTCGATCAAACTGTCCGTGTGTAGCGAACTTCGCCGAACGGCGAAATCGGAGACCCTAGGACTGTTGCTAGATTTTTGCGCACCCTCCTAAGTGAAATGCGTCAGCGTACGTAGTGGGGACATAACTCAGGTCCGGTTTAATCAAAATCATGCTCTGATACCAACTTGTAACGCCCTGAAAATCGGGGGTCGAGTATGAACTCAACTCCCGAGTTCCAACGCATCACTTATGCATACACAATGATGGTTAAATGTTGTCTGAGTTAGCGCAATAAACATGAATGAGATTATACCAAAACAGTAATTCATACTCCAGTTCATTTGTATAAAGGCAAGCGGAAGACTAAAATTTTATATTCAAAATATGTAAAGTATCAAAATTTTGTGAACTCCAGAGTATGAGTACTAACTGAGTACCAATATACATGTAATGTCTCTAAGTCAAAAAAAGATCAAAATACAATCCTCAAAGAGGCCCTAGAATCCCGCAATGCAAAATGGCCTAAGCGTAGCTGTCGTAGTCTTCGCATAAAGGAGAACTCCTCCGATCCTCCTCATAGTCTAGCTCCGTCTCCCGAACAGCAGGCGCCATCTACACCTGTGACAGAGTCCGGTGGGTGTTGCAAACACCGTCCCGTAACGTGGGAGTGAGTAGCTAACTCAAGGAACAATAAAGCATAGGTTAACATATTATCAAATCAATCAAGCAAGAATGATAACGCAGACAAATCAAACATTTCTAATTACTCTTGTTAAATGCAAAAATGATATGACATGATGTCGTATGCCCTTGCCAAACCACCCTCAAGCGACATCATCTTACGTTCGCGAATGCTACTCCCTTAGTGCGCCACATCTACAAAGCACATGCGGTGCATGATGATCATGATTACCAAGTTTTTATTAATCCAATTCAACCAAGCAGTATTGGGAAACTAAGGTACCTCCTCTTGTATAATTCCCAAACATGATCCATTCTAGGGTCGTCAATCCTAGCTAATCTCATACGATATTATGGTTTGAGAAGCGTAGTGAAGGCATCGCAAAGGGCTCCACCCGTCACGCGGATACAGATCTCACCGTATGCGGCTCCATTGTCGGCCGTCACTCAAGTACATATCTCACCGCACTGCTCAATCACTAGCCGTCACTCAAGTACATGTCTCACCGTATTTCGGCTCAACTCATACTCTAGTTATCGTGAAAGACTGCCGCTAATCACGCAGACACTTGGAGTACTCGAAGATACTACGGAGGACTCGTCGCGTCAAAGACGAGCACAATGTCTCACCGTGCTTTCGGCTCTCGCCAGAATATCGACAAATTCGAATATAGTGTCCCATACCACCATAATCGGCTCACGAGGTTGGTTGCGCAATGGTCACTACGGGAGGCACATGACCCCGCCAGTAGGCAGCCGACAAATCGACCACGGTGTCCCATACCACCATGTCCGGCTCATGCGTCTTAGCGGATCGAGGTACCATGGTTAACGGGATCGCTTACCGGTAAGTTTGGTACCCTAGGTTCAAGCAAGAGCGACCAAACATGGTGAACATACATATACACATATCGGTTTGCTTGACGAGTTCACGACTAGCTCGAGCGCACCACAAGTTGAGCGATATGGAGCGCAGTGCACTCCGTGTGGCCAACCACTATCGCCAACCGAAGTACGACTCGGGTTCGCCAGACACGTCCATCGTGGCGATATGAATCTCTGCCACAACAGGAAGTCTGGTACCGAATGTGTGGACTATAGGCATAGTCCCAAACTCAATCAATTGTAGAGCATAAAGTAAAGCATGGAGTAAAGCATGTATCATAAAGCATGAAGTATAGCATGTTATAAGGCATGTTGTAAAGCATGTTGTAAAGCATGTTATAAAGCATGTTATAAAACACTATACACATAGGGATACAAATACTTATAGTTCATAGGTGAGTGGTTAGAGTGAACAACCACGTGGAGAGTGTCATATGTGACACTAAGGTAGCGGAGAATCCCATCTCAAAGACCTAACTAAGGTTCTAACACTTAAGCACTTACATTCACAAGTGATTTCACCAACACTTGGAATGCAAAGGTTCAACATACATGACGTATGCTAGGGCAAAGTGTGTACTAGGGTTGTCCTTTACCGAGCTAGTATTTCATACATATACATCCTATTCATACAAAGAAATAAACATAGCAAACACATCAGCAAATTTTATACGTATAGGGTACTTTCACGTATACCCAATTTCGACATACATAGTGTTTACAAAGGAACATAGGTTTCGGCGATTCCTTTCGCCAAGCTAATATTTTAATCATGTATTGTATAGTCATACATTAAATACATATGTCAAACATTATTCCAAAAGAAATACGTATACGGTATTTCTACAATACGTATTTTCAACATACGGCGCATTTACAAAGGAACATATATTTTGGCGATCTCTTTCGCCAAACTAGTATTTTATTCATATGTTATATAATTAAACATTAAATAAACATGTCAAGCAATTATCCAAAAAAAATACGTATACGGTATTTCTACGTATACCGAGAATATGTGAAATTCCATATTTCACACCGCTAATCAAAACAGAAACTAAAGCACTTTGTACATGTGCAATTGCAAGCAGATCATGAATCTACCATTATCTGACATTGAAAGCGTTGAAAACCGTAACTTATACACTTAAAGTCCTCACCTTTGCCTTTGGAAACGGAATAAATCAGCAAGGGTGATGGATCTTCCGTCTACTACCGATTTCTAGCCTAAAGAGCTTTAATCGGTTAGTCAGATACACCCCACTTCGATTCCACCACAAATCGACCTAGGGTTAGGTTTTCTTACCTTCAAATGAGGCGGAAAACACCGGAGAACGCCGAGAATAAGGCGGTGTAGGCCGTGTAGCAATCCGGTGCAAGTGGAGGAAGATCGGCAACGATTTCCAAGTCCTCTCTCTTTTCTCTCTCTCTCTCTAGGGTTTCCACCAAAATTCGTATGGCTGTGAGAGGGGCTGCTCTAAGCCCCTTTTATAGCCTCAAACATTACGAAAACAGACTTATGTTCATAGGGTACGCCTATATAGGTTTTTTCGCCGCTTTTCCCTACTCAAAAGGGTAGTTCTGGTGGCCTCTTTTGAACCAAACGTCGACTTAAGCTCACCACCAATGGATCTACGTGGGATTACGTTTTGACTCATTCGGATACGCAGATCGCACGTGGCGGACCACTTTCGCGACGGTCGGTGGGCCACGATCGAAATTCCAAGTACATGTAAATGTTCTGAAAATTTTTCTTAATCCGAGGGTGTAATTTGGTCCGATTCGACGGTCGTTGCTTAATCATGACGCGTCACAACGAACGATGCCGATCACTATTCCGTATATTTATTTCGGCTTGTGAATAGTGTTTTTCACACTTCCTCGCTCCGATTCGAAACGAATGGCCGTGGAATGCCTGATAAGGCCGATTTTTGAGATGATTGTTAAGTCCAAGTGGGGCGGTCCTAGTTCCTTAACTTCGGGTTAATCGGAATCCCGAGGTGCGATCTAGACCTAATACGAAGTTTCGTTTCATTCCCGAGAGCAGACGGGGAATGAGTTCGGTTCTAAACTTTAGGGTAACCTAGCGTCAATGATTCTGCTAGGTTTGGGTCTTGCAGATCGTATTTAAAGCGATCCTAACGGATTTCATACTTAATTGAGTTTAGTACTTAGTTAACTTTGTTAAATTTCTAAAGGATTTAATCCTATGTGATTTCTGGTCGAGGTGGTACTCGACCCAATGTACGGAATTTTCCAGGTCGTTACACCATGTGGGACCCAAGGATGTATGCGTTATATACCACACCGTCGACGGACGGTGGAACTCACCACGGTGCATGTGTTTTATACATGCCGTCCATCCATCTAATAAGGACGGTGGGTCCCACTACTGCTGAAATTAACAAGGTCTGTGGAACCCACGTATGATGTATGTATACCCACACTGTCTAGCAAAGGACGGTGGGACCCACCTGATGTATGCATTTTACATCCACGTTGTTTGTGAAATGCTGCTGACTAGCAGCTGCTGCAGCCCACTTGTTATATGTTTTGTATGCTCACACTATTCGTCCATGTGGGACGTGTGGACCCCAAACCATGATGTATGGGTCCCATCCACTCCGTCCGTTTGTTAAACGGGTGGGGTCCACCTTGAATTATGTATCCTATAGCCACGCCGTCCATCTGATAAGGACAGTGGGCCCCTAATGCATGTATTTCTCTCTCTCTCTCTCTCTCTCTCTCTCTCTCTCTTTCCCATATGATTTGTATGTGTGATATCTGGACCATTCATATGATGTGGACCCATCCTAATGTATTTATTCTATGTCCTCACTGTCTGTCCCTTGTTGGGACGTGGGACCCACCCACACGTGCTGCACATGTAGGGTGGGCCCCTATCTTGATAATATGTTGTATATCATGTTGTCCATTTTGCTTCTCGGTATGGGCGCACCATGATGCATGTGTTGGACCCACTGTCCATCTATTTTTGCCCAATCATGGGCTACCTTATGAGGCCCACCTTTGATATGTTTACGGCTCATCCATGAGGCCCATATTGATGTATTTGTGGCCCATCTATGAGGCCCACTTTGATGAACTTGTGGCCCATCCATCAGGCCCACTTTGATGTATTTTGTGGATCAATCGAGAGGCCCATTTGATATACATGAGGCCCATGTGATAAGGCCCATCGAGATGTATTAGGGCCCATGGGTTAAGGCCCATTATGATGTATAAGGGCCCATAGGTTGAGACCCATGGTGATGTATTTGGAGCCCATGGGTTAAGGCCCATTGTGATGTACTAGGGCCCATGGGTTGAGGCCCATTGTGATCTATTTTTGACCCATTTGGCAAAGCCCATTGTAATGTATTTGGAGCCCATGGGTTGAGGCCCATTGTGATGTATTTGGGGCCCATGGGTTGAGGCCCATTGTGTGTATTCAAGGCCCGTTATTGAGGCCCACCTTGATGTGTATGAGGGCGTTGTTGAGGCCCACCTTGATATGAATGTAAGGCCCATGTTATGAGGCCTATTGTGATGTATTAGGGCCTATAGGTTGAGGCCCATGGGTCAAGGCCCAATGGGATGTACACAAGGTCTATTATATTGTGTGATTCCACCATGAGTTATGTAATGATATTTATGGTGGGCCATGCCTTGGGAGCAATGTTGGTTTGACGTCCACACTGTAAGAATAATGTTGGTTAAATGTCTGCATTATAACTCTCCCTAGGGCTCATTGATAGGCCCATACTTGTTGTGTGTATGACATCAAGGCCTATACTTGTTGTGTGTATGACATCAAGGCCCATCTTCGTTGTGAGGATAGTTCATCACCATATAACATGCTTAGTATAACTCCATGATTCATGCCCATACGCATCATATGTATGCCTGATATGAGGAATGTTTGATCATATCATATGCCATTGGTCAGACCATTTACGAGACTCCTTATGAGACGGAGTGCCCCACATTATCACGTAGTACCCGCAGGATTGCTGTATGACTGGATAGTATGACTCATGCATCTCACATATGTGTGACTTGATCATTGTATGCTCTAGCGACATTAGGGTCGTGGCCTCCACAGACACATCGTAGATGGTTAGATGAGACACCAAAAATATTTTATTCTAGCAATATGGGCACTTAGGATGTCCTTGGGTAAAAATCTCAGAACCTCTGAGGCCAAGAGGAGCCCCAATGTCTAGATCCAGTGGAACATGAGTGCCCGAGTGCCGAATACCAGTAGGTTGCGTCTCCCATTGTGTTGTGGTCGGTTGAGAGGGGGTGTGGCCTTATCCGCCCAAGTGAGGGGGCTATAAGTTAGGCTAAGTTGACCAGCTCGTAAATGGGTCTGCTATCGATGAGCCGGGTAGGTATTGGCAGACTACTGGTCAGGCGGATAGTGTAGTCTATTTCGCTCGCTGGGCTGTACAGCTAGGGAGGAGGCAGTCGGTGTCAAGTGTAATAGACCCCGGTGATTTCCCATAGAGAGCAACTGTACTGATATGTGAACTTATTGAGAAGGAATTGTATATCCATTCATTTATTCATTCACTATCCACTCAGGTTGGTGGTGCGTAACTATTTGTTACGTATACCTTCACATGACCAGGATTTCGGTTGGCGCGCGACTAACCTGAGATCAGGAGTTTACCACATTGAGTCAGACTATCCAAATTTAGGTATGGGACTAGTTTGGATAGAAGTCCCTTGTGGTGGACCTCGTAGCCTACGATACTACGTACTATCATCCCGACTTCACATTCCAGCATGATCATTTCATTCGCACTGCATATTATATTGCATTTACAGTATTTAGCATTTTGGGTTACTCTATTTTTGCACTTATATGGCTTAGATGAGGTTGATGGTATTCGTGGCTCGTTAGGATTTGTATATTGCATTACATGCTCAGCATCTATTATTGTCTTATCATGTTTTACATCGCATAGCCTTGGTACAACTGATAACACTCACGGACTTACCAGTGTATTTTCGCTTACTCTAATATTGTATGATTCATGATCTTGTCAGTATTTTTGCTTATTCCAATGATGTATGATTTATGGACTTTATGGCATACTGGGCACTTATCTTGTACAGGCACTTTCACCACCCTCTAAGATTTTGTAAGCTTATACACGATAGATGCGTGCAGGTGATGTTAGGATGCAACCGATCTGAGGGAGGAGCGTGCGGTGGAGCTTTTGGAGTTTTCTTTGATATTTTTATATTGTATTTCCATTTCAGCATTATACTCAAATGATTATATTAGTGGATATATGATGATGTTGTTTTGTGACTTGGTTATGCTCCATTACAAAAAAAATAACAAATAAAAATAAATTCATACTGAAAATCCTCCATGTAGGATCCCAGGATCGGAATCTGGCATATGGGCGTTGGGAGCCGAGAATGGGGTACTATGGAGGCTGTCGGCACCGGATTCGGTGATCAAAAATTTTGTGAGCCCGTTTTCCGAGTTTGGGGCATGACATCAGTCTTTTAGAATGGCCTATATAGAAAGACAATTAGAACACGAACCGTAACGATCATTTGATCACGGGACCTTGAGGGCCAAATAAAGTGACACATGACGGGATCCTCAACCACCACGTTAGTAAAATAAATTTCGGTTGGCCTACCTATTATAGTTCTTGATTTCTCTTGATCAATGCCTATGTTGCATATGGAACCTAGCTACTTCCTAACGTAGGGATGGATGTGATGAGGTCGAGCACCATCTTCCTCAATGATAACTACTATGAATCCACAGAATTTCTATGGATTCCTCAGAGATTTCTCGAATCCACAAGGAGATAGAAAATAGAAATAAATTCTAAACAAATTGAAAATAAATTGATTGATAGTTGTCTAATGTATATGTGTCCATCTTACACCATTTATAAAGAAAAAAATAAACCAAAATTCGTAATTACAAAAAGTAGCAAAATTCTAATTCAAAATTTTTTTTTTTCTAATTCTAGTAACACTCTTCTAAAGCCTAATTTCTAAAAATAAAATTTTATTAGAAGAGTCCTATCATGATTAAAAATTATTTCTAAAAAAGAAGAAAATTTAAAACTCTAAAAATAAGAAAATATTACAAAAATCGAAAATACTAAAAATAATAATTTTTCTTAAATTTTTGTTTTTGAACTGAAATTGCACATTTTTTGTTGAAAAGGACAGGCGCGACCCATCTTTAAGGGTCAGCTCACCTCGGATGGTCCGTTATAGTAAAGATTGATAGGTTGTACGTCCCATGACGATACTCGACGATACTCGGATCAAAGTTATGACCAATTTACAGTTCACTTTCTTTTGGTCCAACCATGGGAATGTATCTGTGTCACATCCTACATCAGACCCCTCTACTTGAAAAGAACTCATCCTCGAGTTACTTAAGGAACTTCACTCATGTAATCATTTAATTTCTGATGTCGATGTTTGTTAGCCTTTTGCTTGTACTTTGCATTAGGCTTTTGAACCGACACAATGCATATTCTAATGCTCTCCTTAACTTGACCATTATAGATCAATTCAATTATGCCAGCAAAGATCTCACATTCTTTCTGATAATGTGAGCAATTAGGCAAATCTTCCCCTTAGATAAGATCAATGTGGTTTTGTATATATCGTATGGGAGTCAATTTATTAGGGAGTTCATTGAGCATAATCACCTTAAATTCCTGCAACACAGGTGGTTTCAAATCCTCTAGGATGTTCACAGGTTCTACATATTTTTTCTTTTTCAACTAATGCATATACATCTCTTGTTTCCTCAAATTGTTTAATAAAATACTATTCGGTTATAATAAATTGTCCCTCCACTTTAGAAGTATTGGGTTGGTTCTCCATTCCCATAGGGGTCACATATCCACCACTAATGAATCTTATGACCTATTACGACTCCGTTTTGACGAGGTTATATGTCACCGAAAAATAATGAGATTTTTCTGCATAACCCCTTACTATCGACTATCCTGCCAAGATTTTGGCTTTGTTGGAATAATACCTTATCGTAATATTTATGGAGGAATCGCATGCATAACAAGTACTGTTTCATCCGTGACCACATGTGGATTAACGCCTTCATCTGTCTCGTCCGTTCGAGTTGAAGTTGTTCCCACCAAACTAAAGCTCCGCCCTTCAACTTGTAAGCCACAAGTTTAACTTCTTCTCTTCCACAATGTCCATGTAGTCGAAGAAATGTTTGACTTCAAGCAACCGATCGAAGAAGTCTGTGAAGTGGAGTTGGCCATCGAAATTAGGAAGATCAACTTTTATCTTAAAATCTCGATCCGTTCAATCTATCCGATCAATGCCTTGTCCAGGATGTTGTGGAATGATGTCGCTAGATCACACATTCTTAGGACTGATCCTATGGTTCACTGCCAGCACCATCATGAGATTAGTATGCTTACGAGTTCCAGCGCCTACTAGCGGCGGATCACCGCCATGGACATGGAGTTGCCCTAGGGCCTCTGTCATGCGATTAATGGCAATTGCAACCTTTGTATGACTTGCTAATTCTCTCGTTGGGCTGCTTCAAAAGCCGTCTCAAAAGTCGCCACTGTTAAATGATAATTCCCCTGGAGCACCGTCCATGGGATTATTGCCCGACCCATCATTAAAAGCCATAGATCTGAGGAGAAAGTCTCGCTTTGATACCAAACTGACGCAGGGATGGATGTGATGAGGTTGAGAACCTTCTTCCTCAATGATTATTACTCTGAATCCACAGAGTCTCTCTAGACTCTTCACAGAGATTCATCAAATCCACGAGAAGAAATAGAAAATAGAAATAAATTCTAAATACATCATAAATTAGAAATAAATTGATTGATAATTGTTTAATGTATATGTATCCATGTTACACCATTTATAAAGAAAAAAATAAACAAAAATTCATAATTACCAAAAATAGTCAATTTCTAATTCTAATAAAAATTATAATTCTAGTAAAACTCTTCTAAGCCTAATTTCTAAAAATTAAAATTTCAAATAAACTTTTGATAGAAGAGTCCTAGCATAATTAAAATTTATTTCTAAAAAAGAAGAAAAATCTAAATCTCTAAAAATAAGAAATTATTTTAAAAATCAAAATTACTAAAAGTAGTAATTTTTCTCAGATTTTCATTTTTTATCTGAAAGTGCATGTTTTCTGGGGAAATGGACAGACGAGACCCACTTTGTAGGTCAATTCACCTCAGATGGCCCGTTACAGTAAAGATGATAGCTTCCCGTAGCTATACCGGGATTAAAAGTTATGACCAATTTCCGGTTCACCTTATTTAGTCTAACCATGCTAGGAATATATTTGTGCCACGTCTTACATCACTTCCTTGTCATCATCATCCTCTAATCTGGATTGGCTAGGGAACTTAACCCAGGTCTGCCATTCCACTCAATCGAGAACCATGGTTAAACTTCAAAATGTTGGATTGTTAGCATCATGATAATAGCTGGGGTGGAAATTTGATACTGGTTACCATCCTTTACTTGGGCTTGGTACCTGTGGTGAGAGAGAAAAAATTCCCAGAACCCAATGCATGCCTTTCTGTAACATAAGCCGTTCATTAGGAGATGTCATAATGGTACCATCCTAGTTATCTCCGCCAAGATTATGATATCCGTCAGTTTGGTGTCCTTGTATTTAAATTGGGCTAATCTGATTACAGTTATCCATGTTCACGTCTTAGATTCCTTGCATTCAAAGTAGCAACGATACAAATGGTTTGCATTAACAACAACTTAGTCTTACGTCTTCAATTTCACAACTGAGCACATAAATCTTTCCCTGTTTCATCACCTATCTAAGAAATATTCTTTTCTGGCATGCATATTAGTCTTGATTGAAATTTTATTGCTTTTCAAGCAAAGAGTTAAATCGGAATCTGATCATAGCAAGAAATTCGACAGAAGTTTCAGAATACGGCAAAGTGATCCATCCAAAACTTTGCTTCTTAGGTGATGCTAGTTTTCTTATACGTTGTGACCAAGGATCACTTGTTCATGCTCTAGATCGGCACATGTGGATCAAATGGCAAGATCCTTGTAACACCCCGTATTATCCTGTACTCGGATATTACCAAGTAACCTAACTTAGTACAAATTCTGACTTAACTTGGACATTCCCATTCATTACTGTTTAAATCCAAAACCATGGATGACTCTAACCAAAGGCGGGCCCTACATAAATACTATTATTGATGAAGGTAAATGAATAAAGAAATAAATAAGTAAATATTTATGTATACATATGTACAAAGATAAATGAGTAGCAACACTTTAACAATGCAAATGATGTTATTATAAGACTTTATTAGTAATAAGGGTATTATCAACACATGAAATAGGTGGCCCTGAATGCACAAATGATCCCAAGAATCTTTTAACCATTGATGTTCAGTTTCGAGACGATCCGACCGTCGGGTTGGTGGGAATCAGTAAATAGAACCCAAATCGAGTTGTGGGCCCCACCTAGACCTTAGATCAGCCTGATCATTGGCCCAAAAACCCTTGGTAGAGCCCCTACAACAAAATGGAAGGAATGAATTAATCACAGACATCACTGTGGACCCCACATGGTATGTATGCACACCACAACGGACCGTGCACGAAGTGCACTTGACCGCATCTCGGGTCAGCCGGGCGCTGACCCGTGAAAATTTGAAAAAAGGGGGGGAGAGACCTCCTGCCTCGTGCGTTAAATGCGATGGACGAACAGGTTCTTTCATCACGAGATGTGGCCCACCTATGGCAACCATCCATGAGATCCAGACCGTCCATAGGTCTTGCACCATCTGGACGACCAGACCCACGTCGGTCGATCAAGTCCATGCAATCGTTCCGTGCACAAGCAAAGAATGGCAGGGAGACGTCTGCTGTTGATGAATTGTGGCCCATTTCTAGCCACCTTTCGGACGATCTGAACTGTCCATTGGATATGGAAGTCACGGGCGACCAATCCTATGACGATCGTCCTGGCCCAAGCACGTGTGCATGTGTACGAACGATAGACGGCCTCAGACGGATCATTGTATTCTCTAAAATAGGGCCGTCGTGGTGTCCTCCACGTCAGCGATCTGCGACTGCCTCATTCTTACCATCCCAGCCGACCATCCAGGCCTCAATCCGCGCTGTTCTTCCGCTGCCAAAAATGGACAGACACCCGCCCGCACCAAGAAATGCCAGGGGAGACATTCCCACTTTAGAAAAGTGCCTCTAGCGCAATCCAAACCTCTCCCTAGGCCATGTGGACAGATCCCCACCGTTCGCGCTAGGGCAACATTGCTTAGGGCAGCCGACTTCCCGAAAACGACCGCCTCTTGCGAGATGGTGGGTGCGGCCGAACTTCTCGTCAAATTCTATTGGGATTGCGATTTCGGATGTGATTGGTGGGCCCTGCAATGATTAGAGGCTCCATCTAGTCCATCCAGATGGATTGGATCACCATCTTAACCAGTCAGCACAAGAATGCCATTGGAGACCACGTTGTCTTCTCCGTTGGACCGACAGACCCCACCATGATCGTGTGGACCCCATCCATTGATCCAGATTACTTTTCCTGTAGGCTTCAGCACCCAGAATCCATCCCCGTAATTGGATGGACCCCACGTTTAGTGGTCTTTCAAAAACAGCCCTTGTAAGAGACGTTTAAAGCTCAACCGTTGGCTAGGATGAGCTAGGGTCTTCTCTCGGCTATAAAAAATCGTTGTTGTTGTCTTGGGATCCATACTAGAGAGAGAGAGGGAGAGGCAAGAAAAGAGAGAAGGAAAGGAAGAAAGAGAGAGAATCGGTTCGAGGTGCGGCTGTTGCACCACTTGGCTCGACTCACTGACGAGCTTGAGGCCGAGCGCCTGGAGGTGCTACTGGACTTCCAGCACACGGAAAGAGGGAAAGTGAGAGAAGAGAAAGAGAAAGGAAGAAGGGAAGGAAGAATCAGGGCAGAGAGGAGGAAAGGAAGAAGAGGATCCATGAGGTGGCTGTCTTGCAGCACCAGCCCAATCCGAGTCCTTCACTCGCTGCTGAGTCGAGCTGTGCGAGCTGAATCGGTCCTGGACATGGGTTGTGGACCCCACAACGATGTATGTATACATGCCGTCCATCTGTTCCATCCAAGAAGCCCATGTGCGTGGACTAACCCAGATTAGAAACAGATTGGCTGGTGCGCCTCTCACCAGCTATGCAGTTGTTATAATGGCGTCACTAAGTTCTGTGGGACCCACCTGATGCGGGGGAAGGATCCACGCCACCCGTCCATCTACATATTGACTGATTATGAGGTATACGTTATATTTCGCCGTCCATCAATCTATCTGGATTTTATTCTCAAAATAATAATAATATAATATTGTATTATATGTATTTATATTATATATGTTCACCCCACGTGAGAACCACCTGCTGTGAAGTAGGTCAGCTAGGGTGCGTCTACACCGGCCACATGCTTGCTAGCTGTACAAATACTACAAGCTCTATGGGTCTGGTTCATGTGGCTTGTGTTACATCCAGACCCTCAGCCCATTTGTATGGATGTTAGCAGGGTGTGGGCTTGATCATCAGGTATGTGTTATATCAAACCGTCCAACTGGGCCGATTTTAATGAGACTCCGATCCGGCCAACTTAGGTATGCTAATTTTCGATTCTTCCTTACATTTGAACTGTCCAAATCAAATTATCATCAATTCACTTATTTTGGAAATTATCTATATTAATATCAGTTAGTGCATACAAATTATCATTATTATTAGAGTTTGACTTTGCCTACCTTAAATACTATATTAGAGCATACTATTTATTTCATTGGGATATCTATTAGCGCCTCGCTAGCTAATATTAAGTATATTGCTAATAGTAATGATCGCCTTGAATTTATTAGTATTATTAACATTATAATCAACTATACATCATTGCCCACTATTGAAATACTAATTTCAATTAGTAGCGTTATTAATAGTATCATTACATCCATTAGAAGTTAAAATTTAAAATTTCTCCTAGACCTAGACTTTTGGGTGAAACCCTAAAACCACGGTAATCTAAAACCATAGGCTAAGACCTTAACCAAGAATAGCATATAGAACTTGGACTTAATTGTATAAGTTCATGATTTGTGGTAGGATACAATTCTAAGGGCGCAAGTACTTAGCGACGCTAGAAGGTGATTCGGTTCATGAGGTGATGATTCTTCCCCTTGAGCTTTGCATCTTCTCATTAGCTTAAGTTATAGTTTTTATTTAAGTTCATAACTGATATCTCCCTTTATAATCACATGTGTTAGCTGGTGGAAATTGAATTGTGATATTACATGCTTTATGATTATCCTGTATAACTGTCCATGCTGGTGAATTCCCTTTTGTGGATTGCTTATGAAACTTAAACTGGTACATTAGTGGAAAACTCCCACATATAAATGTACACCCATACTTGGGATGTAACTTGACTAGTTGTGATCATAATGGACCTTCGACTTGGTGGTTATTGAGTGGTGGTTTAGATGGATCATTGATGTGGGCCTTGAAATAGCGGTGAAGACCGCTTGAGTTGAAGTCGGAATATGCCAATATGTCCTAGAGGGGGGTGAGTAGTACTTTTTAAAGATTTATGAGTTATTTAAAAATCCTATCACTCTAATCCTATCATGTATACAATTTTCAGGATTACTCAAATGTAACTCTATTGGCTTTCAAGCCAAGTAGAGGATCCAGTCATAAACTAATTAAGATATAACAATATACAACTTAGTCTATATTGGATGTGACTGTGTGTGTGTGAGATGTGTTCATATATATGAATATGAATGCATTTGCCATGAATCACACATAGAAAAGCAATCACAAACACAGTCATTTTTATAGTGGTTCGACTACTTATCTACTCCACTCTCGGCTGTCGCACTCAACCCTTGAGTGTATCGGATTTCACTAAGGAGGTTTCCTAGGGTTCACCTCAAACCTAAGGTTTTAAATCAGGATCACCTTCAACCTTTATAGAGGTTTTACGCAGTTCACCTCAAACCCAGAGTTTTATTGGTTCACTCCTAACCAGATGTTTGTGCTCTCCATAAAGCAAGGGTCCATACAATGCACCCAGATTTTAGACCACACAAGTCAAGGACCTACACAAGGACCTAACAGTTTATGCCCTACATAAGAGCAAGGTCCACACTATGCACCCACTACGTACACTCCTGCTAGAGGCCTCCTACGAGGGCTTTAAAGGGTGAGAACCACTTAAGACCAAGACCTAGAAAGGAATGATCACAAGTGTCCTCTTGGACTCTAGATACTTACTAATAAGTTGATGAGTCCCGTTAAGCACAACGCTGAAGATCTCCTCCTTCTTGTTGATGAATAGTCTTCTGCTCCCTTGATTCGCAACGCAAGATGATATACCAATGCTTGGCTTCAGGTTGGGTCAAGGGTGAAATAGAATTCTACTCTCTAAAGATTTTCCTATAAGGAAGATAGAGTAGATCCTCTCTTATGCATTCAAGGCATCCCAGCATAATGATTTACCATTAAGGTAGTAGCTGGAGGATCCTTGAACGCGAAAGTTCATTCCCCAATCCACTCTATTGAATATTAATGGTGAGGGTGGATTGGAGGATGAACTCTCTTGAGAGAAAGGGCTTTAGGTATAGGATATAAGTTGAAACACTCAAAAGCTCTCTCTTTATTCTCTCACAGTAACAAAAGACAAGTCCTCTATAAATAGGCAAAGAGTTCCAACGGATATAAAACGGTCACATTTATGACAGATTTCGATATCATCGAGCAGGTTTGATATCATCGAGCTTATACTCTCGATAACATCAATGGTCTGCTCGATGACTCGGACTTGATGTCATACGCTTTTGAAACTCTTTTCCAATTGGTCGATGAATCGAAGCCATTGTTGATGTCATCAGATTTCGAACTCTGATTCCATCGATGACAGAATCAATCCATCGACACTTGAAAAATGAGAGAGACTTGACTTTGAGATATTTCAGGTTTTCATGAATGATCGGGGGAACCGTCGAGGTCATCGGAATTCGAATGTCGATGACATCGAGATCAGAGTCGAGGCTTCGATAAATTCAACTAATTTATCTTTGAACTTGCTGGACAGATTATGTCTTTGTTCGATGCAATCGATCTGATGTCGATATCATCAATATTTGAATATCGATTAGATCGAAGGGCCTCTATTCATAGTTAAAAATAACTGAAATAACTGTTGTAAGAAATGCGCGCTCACTGTCGATATCATCGATGGACCTCTGATCTTATCAATATTTGATTTCAGATCATATCGGATGGTCATCGATATATCGAAGGAGTTTGAAATTTTCATTAAAAGACAGGGGTGCCGAAAATCTACCTGTTGATCTTATCGAGCCACTCTCGATGGTCTCGAGATTTGAATATCGATGATATCGATATGTGTATCGATACATCGATAATTCGTCCAGATATATTGTGAAGTTGTTGGACATATTTGTGCTTATATCGATGATATCGATAGGTGTATCGATACATCGATAAATCTGCCCAAATGAATATTTAGTTGCTGGACACTTTTGATCCTCTTATCGATAATATCGTTAAGGTATCGGGGACATCGACAGTGCAGGTTGATCATATCGAGGGTTCTTCGATAGAATCGACTGAGCGAGAAAAACTTAGAGATTTTCCTATTTTGCAAAAAGTTTTCTCACCATAAAACGCTATGATGTCTATCTTGTTTTAAGGGTTTTAATCATCTGGTGTTTTGGGACATGGGATGTGAGGCTATAATTTATCTATTGCGAGCTTCCACACATCCAGTTGAGGCAGATGCTTGAAATAATCTTGCTATCGAGTTCTGCAGCCAGTCTGACTTACCATACACGTAACTTGACAAACCAGGGCACTAACAGGTGCACTTTCAATCTCCCCCTTTGTCAATTACGTGACAAAATACCCAAAACACCCTATAACACTTCTAGACACACCCTAAATTGTGTGCACATGTATTTACACAATTTTACAATTTATTTCTAAACCATGTACACATTCTAGAAGTATTCGCTCCCCCTTAGTTTAAAAAACTCTCCCTTTCTTGGTGCAGCTGCTTCCCCTAACACCTGTAACACATTAGATATACAATTTCTGCTCGGGGTGTTTTAAATTGTTCTCCCCCTTTTTGTCAGTCATTGGCAAAGGTATAGCAAGTGATATTGACTGAAGAGTAAAGTATGTGAGAGAACATGCATATAAGATACATATGAGTAATGATCAGAATATTATAAGAAGTCATCTGTGGTCAGAACAGGTGTATGCATATCAGTTTAAGGAAAGCAGTGATAACAATAAATTATTTAAGCATTAAACACATTATATGCATTCCATCAGACAAACCAGGGGACTATATATCATAAGCATGGCAGTAAAAATACAAATTATACCCAGCCAAAGCAAAATATCCATACTGCCACAGACAACAGTAGTTAACAGTGATCCAACAAAAACATCAAGCCCATTTGAGGGCACTCAAGGCAAACAGTATTTAGTCCCAACTGTGGACATATATAGACTAAAAAAAAAATTAAACAGCCGTCACACATAGTCAAGAGAGCGTAGATAATCCAAAAAGATATTCATGTTCATATGCTGAATTAAGAGGTGTGTGTGTGTGCCACAGCATGTAGAGATCAATGCTACGGAGCCGAGTGAGAGGGTGTTGTGTCGTCTCGTCTGTAGGTCAGCAGATCCACCAATTGTTGCATAGTCTGTTGCACTTTGTGGACAACCCACTCCAAGATGGTCAGCTTCTCCTGCATCAAGTGAACATCTCTTTGGATCGCCCCAATCCTGTCTAACTTGAATCTTTTTGTGTGTCCATGCATTGACGTAGATGGTGCAGCCTCAAATCCAGATGGATCATCCTCGCCTATGTCAGTTTCTCCAACATGAGGGTCCTCACCACCTTCAGCTCCCTCTTCTCGAATCCCTTCTTCCTCTTCTTTTTCATCATGGAACTTCAAATCCATCTTCCGAATATTTTTAGCATTGAAGATTTGAAGAGGGAATTTTAGATCTGTAGTAGATGGGAAACCAATTTTATCGCAAATCCTAGTTATAATCCAGGGATATAGAAGATGGAGATCCCTAGAGGTATGGATCGCATACACCAACTGATTAACCAGTAGAGTAGGGAGGCACATCCTTGTCCCTTTGGCAATATAGTAAACTATCATGACCATAAATCCGGTGAGATTAGATTTGTTGGTACTTCTCGGATATAGGTTTGAGGTGAAGATACCATGCAGAATTTGAAATCGAGGGTCCATGTATCTTGCTTTCAACGCATTTCCTTAGTGCCAGGCAATGTCCCTTCCTTGGCATAGGTACTTGGTCACCTTAAATCAAATCTCAGGATGATCAATGTCCAAATCCGGAAGACCCTTTGGTGCAACTGCAACATGAGGATATTAGCCATTGTAGCTGGGGTAATGAATGCATCATCACCACACATAGAGACCATAAATGAGGGAGGATCGAATACAGGAGAATGACATGCTACTAGAAAGTTCCGTGTTCGTTCAAGCTGGCAAGGTCCTCCGAAATCTTGGACAGGCTCCCACCCAATCGCAGCGAATAGGCGTTCGAGATTATATGGAGCCAAACAGTCCCTGTCAACTTTCCTATCTTGGATCAACTTCCTTCCGGTGTATTTTGCTGGAAGTTGGGCAACCGAAGAGGGAGGAGAAGGAGGAGGTGCTGGTTGGTCAGGTTGAGACTCCTCACGTGCGGTTGGTCGTGATCTTTGCCTTGTGGGGATCCCACAGTCTGGAGCCCTTCCTCTTGTTCTGGATGTGAGGACCTTTTGTCGAGTCGTCCTTGATGACTCCCCAGGACCGAATGTTATTTCTTTACCCTTTCCCATGTGGACCAATAGGTTTTTTTTTTTTTTTTTTAACGGATTCGGGAAAGCGACAAAAAACACCTGACAGACTAGAAATACCAAAAAGGAATGGATTCTTGAAGTGTCAGAGGGATATTACCTGATTCGAGTAAGGATTTGAGTGGACTGACGTGGCTCCTTTTGGTCGAGAAGATCGAGCAGAGAAGACGACCAAAAACAAAAGAAAGCAGCCTCTTTTTCGCTTCGCTAGCTATTTATCGAGCGCCATCTGTCGATATGATTGATACATGTTTCGATAATATCAATAAGATGCGGATCGATCATATCGATTCTGTCGCTGAGATTATTTTTGATCATGTGTCTTTTCAACTTCCAACGACTGTCGATGGTATCGACTCTTTATCGATAAGATCGATATTCAACCAAAGACCAGACGATAGTCATATCGAAAAAAAATATTTTTCAGGTTTTTCACCATTTCGACAAGCTTCCATGTATAGTGAGATATGTCTTGAATTTATCAGTATACATTGCAAAATTTTTGTACAAGTTCTGTACAACTCAAAAATCATAAACATGATAATGTTTATATACAAAATGTTTGAGATGAGTAACCTCAGATGTAACATTGGTGGCTCAGCAAAAAAAAAAAATATTTTTCATTTCAGCTCATGTCCAGATCTTGATGTATGATCCGAACTAATTCTTCCTTATCCATTTTTACCTTGTTAATCAATTTAGGTGGTGATGCAAAGGTATTTCTTTTATTCATATTCCTAAGAGGGCTTCCAAGGTTTTGTGTTTCTCTGGTCAACAATTTGACATAATTTTGACCAGGGCTAGATTGAGTCCTCTTCGGGGTTATGCATTCAAACTTGTAATGGCCTGAATCACCACACAAATGGCATATTGGAGATATTCTGTTTTTGCTTCCAGAAGCAGCATATTTTTCGGTTTTAAGTGCTGCATGTCCAGATTTTGGTTTAGGCTTTTCATAGCCTAGGCCACTTTTATCCTTACCAGGTCTTCCCATTCTCAACATTCTTTCTAGCTTTTCACTACTTTGGGAAAACTTGTAATTTATCATGGCCATCTTCTTGGATTCTTCTATATCAAACAGGAGTGTATGATTCTCATTTCGAAGAAGTCTATTTTCGTCTTCTAGTAGTTCGACCTGTTTAATCAGCTTATCAGATTCAAACTTTAGAAAGATATTTGCTTTTTCCAATTTATCATTTTCTGAATAATACTGCTGCAGATCATTCATTACTTGTTTGATAATTTCCAGTGTCTCATTCAAGTCTTTTTGCAGCAGCTTGCTTTTGTTTTCTAATATTCCAAGTTTCTTAAAGATATTGATGCTATGGGTATAGAGATGATTATAAGCATCTTGTAGTTCACTCTGTTCCTCTTTTTCTTCTTTAGATTTCTCATTATTAGATGAAAATGATTTTGTGGCTTGCTGTTCTTTTTCGTTCTCATATTCAGTGGGAATGATCGAAGCAGTGGAGACCATGGGAATTTTCAAAGATTTCTGGTCATCATCGCTCTCTGAGTCACTGGATTCTGAGTTTGACTCTTCTATATCATCCCATGTGGCAGCCATTGGTTTCCCCTTGATTTTTCTGTTTGGGCATTCGGTAGATAGGTGTCCATAGCCTTGACAAGTGTAGCATTATGGTTCTTTGGTCTTTTTACCAAATTTGCCTGCAAAGGGTTTGTTATCCACCTTTCTACCTCTAGAGGGATGACCGCGATTCTTTTGAAAAAATCTTCTGAATCTTTGTGCCAGCAAAGCCACTTCCTCATCATCATCCTCTCTTTCACTTTCACTGTCCTCATGAGTTGTTTTCTTTGAAGTTTTTAGGACAGTGTTTTTAGATTTTTAGGATTGAGTGAAGTGTAGTTCAAAAGTTTGTAGGGAACCTACCAGTTCTTCTACTTTCATTTCATCAATGTTCCTACACTCCTCAATTGTTGTTACCTTGAGATTAAACCGTTCCGGTAGGGATCTTAGAATTTTCCTACAAATTTTCGGTACCAAAACTTTTTCTCCCAATCCACCCATGGAGTTACAAATGATGTTTAATTTGGTGAAAAACTCCATAAATGTCTCATGCTCTTCCATTCTGAGACTTTCGAACTGTGAGGTCAGGAGTTAAAGTTTGGATCGCTTCACAGTGCTTGTGCCTTCATGGGTTATTTCCAGTAAATCCCATGCTTCTTTTGCTGTCCCAAACATACTTATCTGATTAAATATATCCTGGGACACGGCACAATAGATAGCATTCATAGCCTTGGCTTCAAATGTTTGTTTTTCGTTGTCGAATGCTGTCCTCTTTTCTTTGGGTTTAGGCTTTGTGATTGTTGTGCCACTATCAAGTATGATTTGTTCCATTGGTGGCACATATCCATTCTCAACTATATCCCAAACGTCATGATCCAAAGATCTCAGAAAGTAGTGCATCCTAGTCTTCTAGTATGCATAGTTTGATCCGTCAAATACTTGAGGTCTAGTGACTGATGAGCCCTCTCCTTTGGCCATATTTCCAACTTCAGTCAAGATCACTCTCTAGGCAGTGAAGCCCTTGAATAGAAACCCGCTCCGATACCAATTGAAATAGCGGTGAAGACCGCTTGAGTTGAAGTCGGAATATGCCAATATGTCTTAGAGGGGGGTGAATAGGACTTTTTAAAGATTTATGAGTTATTTAAAAATCCTATCACTCTAATCCTATCATGTATACAATTTTCAGGATTACTCAAATGTAACTCTATTGGCTTCCAAGCCAAGTAGAGGATCCAGTCATAAACTAATCAAGATATAACAATATGTAACTTAGTCTATGTTGGATGTGACTGTGTGTGTGTGTGTGATGTGTTCAGATATATGAATATGAATGCATTTATCATGAATCACACATATAGAAAAGCAATCACAAACACAGTTATTTGTATAGTCGTTCGACTACTTATCTACTCCACTCCCAGCTGTTGCACTCAACCCTTGAGTGTACCGGATTTCACTAAGGAGGTTTCCCAGGGTTCACCTCAAACCTAAGGTTTTAAATCAGGTTCACCTTCAACCTTTACAAAGGTTTTATGCGGTTCACCTCAAACCCAGAGTTTTATTAGTTCACTCCTAACTAGATGTTTGTGCTCTCCATAAAGCAAGGGTCCATACAACGTACCCAGATTTTAGACCACACAGGTCAAGGACCTACACAAGGACCTAACAGTTTATGCCCTACACAAGAGCAAGGGTCCACACTATGCACCCACTACGTACACTCCCGCCGGAGGCCTCCTACGAGGGCTTCAAAGGGTGAGAACCACTTAAGACCAAGACCTAGAAAGGAATGATCACAAGTGTCCTCTTAGACTCTAGATACTTACTGATAAGTTGATGAGTCCCGTTAAGCACAACGCCGAAGATCTCCTCCTTGTTGATGAAGAGTTTTCTGCTCCCTTGATCCGTAATGCAAGATGATATACCAATGCTTGGCTTCGGGTTGGGTCAAGGGTGAGATGGAATTCTACTCTCTAAAGATTTTCCTATAAGGAAGATAGAGTAGATCCTCTCTTATGCATTCAAGGCATCCCAGCATAATGATTTACCATTAAGGTAGTAGCTGGAGGATCCTTGAATGCGGAAGTTCATTCCCCAATCCACTCTATTGAATATCAATGGTGAGGGTGAATTGGAGGATGAACTCCCTTGAGAGAAAGGGCTTTAGGTATAGGATATAAGTTGAAACATTCAAAAGCTCTCTCTTCTTTCTCTCACAGCAACAAAAGATAAGTCCTCTATAAATAGGCAAAGAGTTCCAACGGATATAAAACGGTCACATTTATGACAGAGTTCGATAGCATCGAGCGTATACTCTCGATAGCATCGATGGTCTGCTCGATGACTCGGACTCGATGTCGTACGCTTTTGAAACTCTTTGCCAATTGGTCGATGAATCGAAGCCATTGTCGATGTCATTGGTTTTCGAACTCTGATTCCATCGATGACAGAATCGATCCCATGACACTTAAAAAATGAGAGAGAATTGACTTTGAGATATTTCAGGTTTTCATGAATGATCGGGGGAACCATCGAGGTCATCAGAATTTGAATGTCGATGACATCGAGATCAGAGTCGAGGCATCGATAAATCCAGCTGATTTATCTCTAAACTTGCTGGACAGATTATGGCTTTGTTCGATGCAATCGATCTGATGTCGATATCATCGATATTTGAATATCGATTAGATTAAAGGGCCCCCGATCATAGTTAAAAACAACCTGAAATAACTGCTGTAAGAAATGCGCGCTCACTGTCAATATCATCGATGGACCTCTGATCTTATTGATATTTGATTTCAGATCATATCGGACGGTCATCGATATATCAAAGGAGTTTGAAATTTTCATTAAAAAATAGGGGCGCCGAAAATCTGCCTGTCAATCTTATCGAGCCACTCTCGATGGTCTCGAGATTTGAATATCGATGATATCGATATGTGTATCGATACATCGATAATTCGTACAGATATATTGTGAAGTTGCTAGACATATTTGTGCTTATATCGATGATATCGATAGGTGTATCGATACATCAATAAATCCGTCCAGATGAATATTTAATTGCTGGACACTTTTAATCTTCTTATCGATAATATCGTTAAGGTATCAAGGACATTGACAGTGCAAGTCGATCATATCGAGGGTGCTTCGATAGAATCGACAAAGTGAGAAAAACTTAGAGATTTTCCTATTTTGTAAAAAGGTTTCTCACCATAAAACCCTATGATGTCTATCTTATTTTAAGGGTTTTAATCACCTGGTATTTTGAGACATGGGATGTGAGGCTATGATTTACCTATTGTGAGCTTTCACACATCCGGTTGAGGCAGACGCTTGAAATAATCTTCCTATCGAGTTCTGCAGCTAGTCTGACTCACCATACACGTAACTTGACAAACCAGGGCACTAGCAGGTGCACTTTCAGGCCTACCATCCAGGGTTGTTGTGCACAATGGTTTTTAAGGATAGTTTTATCGTACGGTTTTGATACTCGCCCTATATGGCCTATTTGGTATCGCCCTATGAGGCTTTGTTATGGTATTTTTCCTACATGGGTTCGATATTTTATACTGTGCAACCATGCGATGGTAAGCCCCACATACTGTAACATGATTGGCCACTAGTCGATGGGTTTCTATTGAACATCTTAAGGTGGTTGCCTCATGATAGTCATGGGATACTATGCCCAAGCCGTCGGCCTACGCTGGGCCATGTGCTCCCCGTAGTGACCTTTGAGCTTATTTAAATTGGTTGGTTATAAATGGACTAATAATGACTTGGCTAATCATGAATACATAACACAGAATAGCATCTATTGCTATCGTATGTGGGCTACATATTATTTCTGACTGGTTGATGTTTCCCAGGTTCGATGATTGCATGGGTGACGGCCCACTGTCCGCACAGATGAGCATCTCCGGGGCGTGAACGCATTCCATACATCCATGCACTTAATATGACTGCATTTACTCTGTTTTGGTTGTCTGGATGTTTTATACTATTTCTTACCTAATGCGGTGGTGTGTAATCTTGAGGGGAGTGCACACTGAGTTGGCCACTCGTCCATCAAATATATAACAGTACAGGTAGCACAGGTGGCTTAAGTGATTTTCAGGTTCGGGCTGATAAGGAGCTAGGTTCAGGTGCCCGAGGTTGCATGACTGTATCTACTTTGAGGAGCTGAGGGGTCTTAAGGCTCAATTCTACTTGCCTTCTATTATTTGTCATGTATTTAGATCATGTAATTCTTGTATTTATTATTTTTGGAGACATTGGTTTGTATAAGTCATTATGGGCAGCTTCTTGTATATTCTAAATGATAATGAAATTTTCCTTTATGTCGATTTGTCCACACTACGCTCATTTTCTTACTCTGATAAAAGAAAAATATTATATCTGACCATCCTTTAGGGTTAACACTTGGGTTTTTGGGACACGAGTCATATACTCGGGTCCTGAAGATTCAGGGCGTTACAGTTGGTATCAGAGCATAGTTTAGACAAACTTGGCCTTGGGAAATGAAGTTATACAACCCTTAAATGTCTCAAGTTAGGATGTTTTGAATTTAGAAATTGAACTTAGGTAAATCTCCCTTAGACTTAGAAGAAATAAGAATGTAGAAACTCAAATGTTAGGTTCCCTAGAGAATTGTTTGGGTAATTGTTGAACCTAGAAATGAGCTTAAGTCACTTGAAACATTTTAGGTTTGGTTATTTGAACTTGGAAACAAAACTTTAGTTCCCTGAAAACTACCAGAATTATAGTTTGAACCTTAGAGACCAAACTTAGGTTCCCTTAAGAACTTATTAGATTAGTCATTTGAACGTATGCAGGCTTCCCTTAGAATAAGAGAAAATTTGAAACATAGAAATTTCAAACTCTAGACTCCCTTGAGAATTTTAAGTTGGACCTCTGGACTTTAAACTTATGTAGGAGTCCCTTAGAAGTGATGAGAATAACCATTTGAACTTACGTGAATGTCCCCTGTAGTAAGGAGAAATTAAGAATGTAGAAATTCAAAATTTTAGGCCCCTAGGAAAGTTGTTTGAATGACTGAAGAACATAGACATGAACTTAGGACCCTTAGAACATTTAGTCATTGAACTTATGAAAAGTTCCTTGCAAAAATTATATTTTTGAGAACATAGATACTTCAAAAGGTTAGGCTCCCTGAAAGGTTGTTTTAATAACTATAGGACTTAGAAATGAGTGTAGGTTCCCTTGAAAGATTTTAGGTTTAGTCATTTGAAATTTGGAACTAAACTTAAGTATAGAGTGCCCACTATGATGTATAAAAGGACCAAACCAGAACATTTTTATACTTGACTTTCAAAAAAAATAAAAAAAAATAAAAAATAAATAATAAATAAATAAATAAATAAAAATAAAAATAAATAAATAAATAAATTAGAAGTTACAACTTGAATTTCCTAATACCTATCGTTAATTGGAAAACGATAATTCTCATAAATTTTAGCACTTAGGGTTAACTAAATGTGAAGTCATAGAATTTTGGGTGAATTATTAATCTTAGACTAGGCATGTGGGAGCTAGGATTGGGAAGTCAAATAAGACGTAAGGAAATTTAAACTTAGGTTTCACATGGGAACCCTGGACCTGAAGTTTCCAAGTAGTGCTTAGATGATCAGAGTGTGCGGCGGAAGCGTAATGGGCCGCATAGACTTATCATAGTGAAAATATAAGGTTTCATGACATTTCCAGGAGTCTAGACTAATCGGGGTGACAGATTGATGAAATCATGTTTACGTGATGTGTGCGCGGCTTGACTCAAATTCTAAGTCCTAGCAAATCTCAATGATTCTAATGCCCCGATCAAGCAAAGAAACGAGATTAGTAGGATTATGAATCGATACCTGTGGATCCTTTATTCTACATAGGCAAATGATCGATGTATCGGGCTCAAACCTACTATGACCATCTATTTGTGTTACCTTGAACGTTGAAAAAAAAAAGAAAAAAAATTGGTAATACACCTTGGACAGCTAGGGACTATCATTAGAAGTAAAAGAAAATAAAGAGAAAGGTGAAATATTATCATTAGTGGTCGCCTAGCTCTTAGTGGATGCAATGAGACATTTGATCTAGGTAAACCTTTAAACAAATCCTTAGTATTGGTTAACGCTAGAATGGTTCCAAATGTTAGTAGGAATTGATATGCTAGACTACATGCTTAGGGACGTGGTACGTTTAAATATGGCTTGTTAACAGTGCAAGACGTGATTGCAAAAGTGAGAAATAAAATGCACTATTGAAATGAAATTAGTACTGGTAATGTTAATACTTAGGGATGCACATAACAAATCTCGGGACGAGATTTATGTTGGGGGGGTAGATTGTAACACCTCGTATTTTCCTGTACTCGGATATTACCAAGTAACCTAACTTAGTACAAATTCCGACTTAACTTTGACATTCCCATTCATTACTGTTTAAATCCAAAACCATGGATGACTCTAGTCAAAGGTGGGCCCTACGTAAATACTATTACTGATGAAGGTAAATGAATAAAGAAATAAATAAGTAAATACTTATGTATACATACGTACAAAGATAAATGAGTAGCAACACTTTAACAATGCAAATGATGTTATTATAAAACTTTATTTGTAGTAAGGGTATTATCAACACATGAAATAGGTGGCCCTGAATGCACAAATGATCCCAAGAATCTTTTAACCATTGATGTTCAGTTTCGAGACGATCCGACCGTCAGGTTGGCGGGAATCAGTAAATAGAACCCAAATCGAGTTGTGGGCCCCACCTAGACCTTAGATTAGCCTGATCATTGGCCCAAAAACCCTTGGTAGAGCCCCTACAACAAAATGGAAGGAGTGGATTAATCACAGACATCACTGTGGACCCTACACGGGGTGCATGCACACCACAACGGACCATGCACGAAGTACACTTGACCGCATCTCGGGTTAGCCGGGCGCTGACCCGTGAAAATTCGAAAAAAGGGAGGGAGAGACCTCCTGCCTCGTGCGTTAAATGCGATGGATGAACAGGTTCTTTCATCACGAGATGTGAACCACCTATGGCAACCATCCATGAGATCCAGACCGTCCATAGGTCTTGCACCATCCGGACGACCAGACCCACATCGGTCGATCAAGTCCATGCAATCGTTCCATGCACAAGCAAAGAATGGCAGGGAGATGTCCGTTGTTGATGAATTGTGGCCCATTTCTAGCCACCTTTCGGGCGATCTGAACCGTCCATTGGATATGGAAGTCATGGGCGACCAATCACATGACGATCGTCCTAGCCCAAGCACGTTTGCATGTGTACGAATGATAGACGGCCTCAGACGGATCATTGTATTCTCTAAAATAGGGCCGTCGTGGTGTCCTCCATGTCAGCGATCTGCGACTGCCTCATTCCTACCATCCCAGCCGACCATCCAGGCCTCAATCCGCGCTGTTCTTCCGCTGCCAAAAATGGGCAGACACCCGCCTGCACCAAGAAATGCCAGGGGAGACATTCCCACTTTAGAAAAGTGCCTCTGGCGCAATCCAAACCTCTCCCAGGGCCACATGGACAGATCCCCACCGTTCGCGCTAGGGCAGCATTGCTTAGGGCGGCTGGCTTCCCGAAAATGACCGCCTCTTGCGAGATGGTGAGTGCGACTGAACTTCTCATGATATGCTATTGGGATTGCAATTTCGGATGTGATTGGTGGGCCCCGCAATGATCAGAGGTTCCATTTGGTCCATCCAGATGGATTGGATCGCCATCTTAACCAGTCAGCGCGAGAATGCCATTGGAGACCACGTTGTCTTCTCCGTTGGACTGACAGACCCCACCATGATCATGTGGACCCCATCCACTGATCTAGATTACTTTTCCTGTAGGCTTCAGCACCCGGAATCCATCCCCGTGTTTTGGTTACTTGGAGTGGACCCGATCGTCATGTGGATCCCACCATTTGATCTCATGATTGTGGCCCACTACTCTAGATGATCTACTACTTTGAGTTTTTCTTATTATTGTTATTAGGAATATCATAGACGGTTTAAATTGCTTTTGTAACGCCCTGAAAATCGGGGGTCGAGCATAAACTCAACTCCCGAGTTCCAGAACATCACTTATGCAACAAAATGAATGATGATTGAATGTTGACTGTATTCGTGCATTGAACATGAGTGAGATTAAGCCAAAACAGCATATCATACTCCAGAGACAGTTAAATTTGCAAGCGGAAGACTGTGATAGATAGATAAAATATATAACTTATGATGAGTCTCCAGAGTGTGATAACATTACTAGGTTACATAAATACAAGTGCAGTTCTAAAATGTACCAAATGTGAGGAAGTGTAATGCCTCCTATCCCATGTACCATAGCCCCGTCAATACAATATCAGGTCTTCATTGACCTGCCAGAGAGATACAGATAGGAGAATTCCCCCTATCATCATAGAAGTAGTCCGGCTCTGCTTCACAAGCATCGCCACCACCTGAAACTCAACAAATCTGGTTGGTGTGTACAACACCGTCCCGTAACGTGGGAGTGAGTGATCAACTCAGTGGAACAATAAAGCATAGGTTAACATGTTATCAATTCAATCAAGCAGTAATGATAAAGCAGTACAAATCAAACATTTCTAACTACTCTTGTTAAGTGCGAAAATAAAATGACATGATGCTGTATGCCCTTGCTAAACCACCCTCAAGCGACATCATCTTACGTTCGCGAATGCTTACTCCCTCAGTGCGCCACATCTACAAAGCACATGCGGTGCGATGATGCTCATGATTACCAAGTTTTTATTAGTCCATTTCAAACAGCAGTATTGGGAAACTAAGGTACCTCCCTTGTATCATTCCCAAACATGATCCATTCTAGGGTCGTCAGTCCTAGTTAATCTCATACGATATTATGGTTTGAGAGGAATAGCGAAGGCATCATAAAGGGCTCGTCACCCGTCAGCACGGATACAGATCTCACCGTATGCGGCTCAATTGCTGACCGTCAGCTCGAGTACAGGTCTCACCGTACTCGGCTCAATCACTAGCCGTCAGCTCGAGTACAGGTCTCACCGTACTCGGCTCAACTCATACTCTAGTTGCTGTGAAAGACTCGTCGCCAATCACAGACCTTGGAGTATACTCGAAGATACTACGGAGGACTCGTCGCCCGTCAGCACGAGCACAGGTCTCACCGTACTCGGCTCTCGCCGTAAGTATCGACAGCTCGAATATAGTGTCCCATACCACCATAATCGGCTCACGAGTCTAGTTGCTCACTGGTCACTACGGGGAGGCACGTGGCCCCAGCGTAGGCCGACAGCTCGACCACGGTGTCCCATACCACCATGCCCGGCTCATGAGTCTTAGCGGATCGAGGTACCATGGTTAAAAGGGATTTCACTGGTAAGTTTGGTACCTTAGGTTCAAGCAGTAGTGACCAAACATGGTGAACATACATAAGACAGATCGGGTTACTTGACGAGCTCGGCTAGCTCGAGCGCACAACAAGTTGAACGACATGAAGTGCATAAGCACTTCGCGTGGCCAACCACTATCGCCAACCGAAGTACGACTCGGGTTCGTCGAACACGTCTCACATGGCAAATGGATCACAGTCACGAATTCAATTAAGTACCGATTGTCCGACTATAATCATAGCCCCAAACATGATAACTTGCGATAGATAAAGCGAGAATGGATCAAGATTCAACTCATACAATCAAGGTATGGTATTATCCGTTTAGGGCTGCCAGGGCTGTTGCACGCACTCGTTGCTCCGCTCCCCCATCACCCATGACGGATCATACAACGTAAATATAAATTTAAACATACGCATTACATAGTTATAATCATAAAACAGTTGAGCATGTTATGAATCACAACACAAGCATGAGTTTATACATGTTCAATTCCTAATCACACAACAATCCAAGGAGATCATACACATAGTTAAAAGAGGTTGAGAATCATATCTCAACACCCTTATACATTACAATTTGCTAACTACTACTCATTCAGACATTTCAAGAAACACTTAAACAAACATACATCGACATACATGACATATGTCGATCACATAGGCATTAGGCCAAATCCTTTCCCTAGGGAGTTGCCCCAATCATAACACGCGTACACCCACGACGGAATTCATGGCAAGCAGGAATCCAAGTTCCATATTCATTCAGTCATTTCCACAAACACTTGGGCCACACATTTTAGCATATATGGTGTCTATTGGCCGTGGCGTGATTTAGGGCAAATCCTTTCGTCAAAAGGGTATCGCCAATACAACAATCATGAATCCATGACAATTAGTCATGGCGAGTACGAATGAGAATTCGGTACTCATTCAATCATTTTCACAAACACTTAGAATACAGTATTACAACATACATGGTGTATGTTAGTAAAACATGTATTAGGGCTATCCCTTAGCCAAGTGAGTATTTTATCCATGTATAATATATTACTACAGCAAATAATCATGATAAATTCATCTCCCAATATTTATACGTATACAGTATTTTCTAGAATACGCATTTTCAACATACATAGTGTATACAAGCAAACGTGTATTACGGCGATTCCCTTCGCCAAGCAAATGTTTTATACGCACATAATATATTGATACGACAATTAATCATGACAAACACATCACTAAAATATACATGTATACGGTACTTCTTACAATACCGTATTTCTACATACATAGTGTTTATTAGTAAACATGTGTTTAGGCGAATCCTTTCGCCAAATAAGTATTTTATCCATACATCATATATCCATGCGTCAAATAAACATGTCAAACAAATTTCCAAAAAAAATACGTATACGGTATTTTATACGAATACCTAAAGTATGTGAATTTCCAAATTCTACAATTTTAATCGAAACAGAAAATGGAAAGCATTTTGTACATATGCAATTGCATGCAGATCATGAATCTATCATTATCTGACATTGAAAGCGTTGAAAACCGCAACCTATACACCTAAAGTCCGCACCTTTTGTCGTAGAATCGCAACGGAATCGATAGATTTGCTAAGCTTCCGTATTCGGCAGTTTGACAACCTAGAGAACGAAATAGGTTAGCTATTTCACAACCTACAACAGTCTAAACCCCAAAACAGATTAGGGTTAGGGTTTCTTACCTAGAAACGACGCCGGAAACGCCGAAAAAGCGTCAAGAAAGGGATGATGCAGCCCGTGTGGTGGCAGGGAACGACGGCAGGGAGATTCTCCCACTTCTCCCTCACTTCCTCTCTCTTTTCCCTCTCTCAAAACCCAAATTCGTATGGCTGCCATGAGAGTGGGTTTAAGGTCCTTATATAGTCTCAAACCTTCTCAAAATAGACTCAGGTTCAAGGGTTACTGCTAATATAGGTATTTCGTCACTTCTTCAGCTCAAAAGAGAGGTTCTGGTGGCCCTCCTTGAGCCAAACGTCAGACTTAAGCTCCCCACATATGGATCTATGTGGGATTTCGTTTTCGACTCGATCGGATTCCCAGATCGCACGTGGCGGACCACTTTCAGTTCGACGGTCGGTGGGCCATGATCCAAAATTCCAAGTACATGTAAATGTTCCTGAAATTTTTCCTGATCCGAGGGTGTAATTTGGTCTGATTCTGACGGTCAGGTTGCTTAATACTGACGCGTCAACGAATGGTGCCAGATCACTATTCCTGATATTTATTTTGAAATGGGAATAGTGTTTTTCACACACCCTCGCTCCGAATCGAAACGAATGGCCGTGGGACATCGGATGGACCTGATTTTTGAGATGATTGTCAAGTCCAGTAAGGCGGTCCTAGTTCCTTAACTTCGTGTTAATCGGATTTCCGATGTGCGGTCTAGACCTAATACGAAGTTTCGAGATGCTCCCGTGAGCAGCCGGGTAATGAGATTGATCCTAAGTTTTAGGGTAACCTAGCGTCAATGATTCTACAAGTTTTGAGTCTTGCAGAACGTATTTAAAGCGATTGGTGCTAATTTCACAGGCACTCTAGTTTAACACTAGCTAAATCTCACTTAATTTCTAAAGGATTTAGTCCTGTAAGATTTTTGTCTGAGATGGTACTTAGGCCTTTGTAGTTTGTATATAAAGTGATCCAAGTTTTACTACTTAGCTAGTTTAAGATAGTGTCTAGGGCTAAAGTGCTTTGAAAAATTGAAAGCACAAGGTAGTGAAGGGTTGGATTTGTGAAGGAAATGGGTTCAGAAGTGATTTTAGACTATGGGATTCAGTTCTGACAAGTTAATGAGGTATTAGGATTGACCCATCGCCTAAGGACGTCTAATCCCAGGTTGGCAAAAAATCCGGGGCGTTATAGCTTTGATTAGTTGTTATTTTTGTTACTTCCTCTCTAAGTAATAGGGTGCGCGTATGACGTGGCTTTTGGGATAATGTTTTTCTTATAAATAGGCAACCCCTTGTAGGATTTTTGGCATTGAATATTATGAATAAAATTATGTATTTTCCTACTTCTCTAATTTTTTAAGTTGTGGAAATTCAATTGGGTGCGAAACCCTCCCTTCTTCGAAGGGCTAACTACCGTGGTGTGAAGCCACACCCATCTTAAGTCATCCCCATCTCCTACCATCGATAATCATCATCTCTCACAGCCATCCACTCTTCGAATCCACTTTTATTTTGTAGTCAATTCTTCTCTACAACAGATTTCTAGAATCATACCCTGCAGAAGGGCTGAAACTTTGGCAGAGCACCATCCTCATACCAGTCATCTGTTCGATCTGAAAATTGGTATGTGGGTGGCCCACCCCTGGCCGACCAACCCGTTACTGACCCCTTTCGGGTTCGTGGGCCCCACACATGTGTGGGCCACAATCCACGCACGTACGTCAGGCTCGCTTGCTGCCCACATGTGTGGACTGATCCCTGGTTCTCTCTTTCTTTTTTTTTTCACTCTTCTCTCACTATATTTCCCTAGCCCTAACCCTAGATTATCCTAAATCCCAATTTCTATTCCCCTTTTTCAACCCTAGAGTTTTCCAAATTGAAGCATGTGAATCCCTTGGATTGAGACATAATCATTTGCATGTGTGGATGAATCTACTCTCCTTTGATCATTATTTGGTCTATAATTTTAATTGATCTAGCCCCATCATGTGTAGGCTTGGACCCTTGTAGATTCCCCTTGATTGAATGCTTGACTTTACGTGGGATGTAGAAATTTTATGAATGTTTCTAAATTAGTATGATCTAAAGTTTGAAATCTTGCATATCATGTTTAATTTCCATGTCATGCATCAGTATATGCAGAGATCATAGGGGCGAGTTCACTTTGGTTTCCACAATTTCTATGGTAGGGTCACAAACACCTATGCAGTAGCTCAAGCAATGGCAGACGGACTGCAAATTACAAGAATATGGGCCTGTCAAACATTATAGTAAAGTTTGATTCTCAAGTTATTATTGAAACCATTTCATCTCCTGAATCGTCTCGATGTTGGAAATCTTGGTATCAATTGGGAGCTATTATCAGCTTCCAAGATCCCCTCAAGCTTATCTTCTCTCACATTTATCATGAAGGCACGGTAATAGATGAGTTGGCTAAAATGGCAAGCAGTGGTCACCTTGACAAGTTATTTTTATCTAGATCAAATCTTCCCCCTAAAGTTAAGGGTTCTCTTCTTTTGTACAATGCGGGTTTGGGTGTGATTAAGAAGTCAGCACCGAAAAAGGGAGTGGGTTGATGCTTGTTGGAGAGGAGGGATGTTTAACTCTCCCTCTCTCTCTGATTAGATCTTTTGCTGTTTTGGATTCTCTAGCGGTAGCTGGTGCCGCTTGTTTGCAGTAGTAGCAGACAGTTTATATTGCTCGAGATAGGCTAAGTTAGGATTTGGGTTCCTAAGTCAGATTTCTTCCTCATTCAGTACCTATTGGGTTTGCTCTTTGTGCCATTCTCTAGAGTATCAGGTTGGTTGGGCTAGTATGGGGGTATAGCTGAGTGTTAGTTCCATTTGTTCTTCAGCTACTCCTAGTATCGAGTTCTGCAGTTTGTTTTGTCTCAGCAGGGTATAGCTGGGGTTTTTGCTCAGGTCTACAGCAGGGGTTGGTCATTGGTTTCCTAGGAGAGGCAGGCCCTCCCCCCGCCCCCTGTGCATTTCTACATCTTGTTAGGCTATATTCAACATGGTATGTCCTATTTTTCTTTGGTGAAGCTTGCCTGATAGCACTGTTTGGTAGCCATTGTCTCGTGGATGCTTGGATATGTGTGAGACCCATATCCTAGCCCATACCATTCTGTAGGCTTCTGCAATCCTCCCGGTCGACTTTTCGTAACCCGTGATCTATGATTGACATTTGCGTGTGACCATGAGTCGTATCCCGTATTCCACTCGACCCGAGACTTGTACCCTACCGACCACGCCGTCACCATGTATTACGCGCCGAAGCGATACCCGGGCTAGGAAATGTGAACTCGCGTTCAGTTCGGGGAAAACGCTGCGCTTTACAAAACTCAAGAGAAATATCGCATCAATCAATCCCATCAATCACCTCACATGTCAAGTACAACACCCATCCCCAAAGTCAACTCTCTCTCTTACACATCCCTTACATGTCAAGTACACTCCCATCATTCACTCACCCATCACTCACCTTTTCACCCATAACCCTCTTACATCCCTCTCTCTCATCTCTCTCTCATTTCAAACTCCATCTCCCAAGCAACAATGAGAGAGGTGGACGTCCATGGGAGAGAAGCTAGGTGAGGCCCATCTTCCTACCCCCCATCTCCACCATTCAATCGTCCAATGTCCATCATCCTTCGTCAAAGTCGAATCCGAGGAGCTAGGGATTTCATCGGACCAAGAAGAACGAAAATGATGGGTGATTTTGTTTGGATTTAATGATTTGAGGGCCCACTTATGGTGGGACCCATCTTAATGTATGCTCTGTATTGAGGAGCCCATAGTGGCGGGGCCTCTCCTCTACCCGATCTCTCTCTCTCTCTCTCTCTCCCTCCTCTCTTTTTTTTTTCCTTGTGCAATGGTCCACCTTGATGGATGGTGCTGAATGAGGGACCCACTAGACGTGTGTGTTAGATCCACATTGTCCAGCAGCCTGTGGACGGTGTTGGACCCACAGTGATGTATATCCATGTCGTCCATTGCATCGATGTGGGGCCCAAGAATGTGTTGTATCCAGGCAGTCCAGCTGCATGGATGTGGCTCCACCTGATGCATGTATTTGTCCAGCCATCCATCAGTTTGGCCACGTGTGGACCCCACCTTGATGCTACTGTGTTAACGAGCAGCAAGTTCTGTGGGTCCCTTTGATCCACATCATTCGTCCATCTGGTTGGAGCTCAATGTGATGTATTTATCTACACCGTCCATCTGGACGGTGCTGTGAGGACCACTGTGATGTATGCTTTGGATCAGCCCACCGTCCAGATTATCCCCCTTGATGTACGTGTCTTACATCCTTGTCGTCCATCACATGGACCCTATGTGGATAATCCACAATGTCCGTCCAGATTAGGAAGGCCACAGGTCTGGACACTGACTTGTAAAAAGTAAAAATAAAATAATAATAAATAAATAATAAATAATATTATATTATAAACTGGTGGGCCCCACGTGGGACCCACTGTACGTGTTGAAGCGAAGATTTGCTTTGCGTCTTACAAATGCCTATATAGTCATTCTTTGTATTGACGTCGCCAGACATGTGGGACCCAATTGCTATGTGAACCCCATCTACACCGTCTATACTTGGACGGTGGTGTAGCCCACCATGATATATGTGATATTTCACACCATCCAGACTGTCTAGATGGTGCTGGATAATGTTTGTACAGTGCTGATTTACATAGATAATGTTTGGATGGTGCTGATTTACCTGGATAATGTTTGGACAGTACCGATTTACATGGACAGTGTTTGGACGGCGCTGTCCAATGTTTAGACAGTGCTAATTTACATAGACAATGTTTGGGCGGCACTGATCATCATTAGAGTGCCCTGTGCCCCATCGAATGATAATGTATAATGATACACATGTTGCACTTGTAACTATTGAAATGATTTTAGATGTAATCCAAGCTCCCACTTGAGGCCTACTTCGATATATTTTATGGCCCATTCAAGAGGCCCACTTTGATATACTTGTGGCCCATCTGTGAGGCCCACCTTGATGTATTTTTGTAACGCCCCAGATTTTTGCCAACCTGGGATTAGACGTCCTTAGGCAATGGGTCGATCCTAATACCTCATTAACTTGTCAGAACTGAATCCCAAAGTCTAAAGCCGCCTTTGAACTCATTTCCTTCACAAATCTCACCCTTCATCATCTTGATCTTCCAATTTTTCTAAGAACTTTCACCCTAGACACTATCTTAAACTAGCTAAGTAGTATAACTTGGATCACTTTATATACAAATTACAAAGGCCTGAGTACCACCTCGACCAGAAATCACTTGGGACTAAATCCTTTAGAAATGAGACAAAGTAACTAGGTGTGAAACCAGATTAGCTACGAAATCCGTTTGAATCGCTTTAAATACGATCTGCAAGACCCAAAACTTGTAGAATCATTGACGCTAGGTTACCCAAAAATATAGGATCAATCTCATTACCCGGCTGCTCTCGGGAGCACATCGAAACTCCGTATCAGATCTGGACCGCACGTCGGAAGTCCGAATAACTCGAAGTTAAGGAATTAGGACCGCCTCACTGGGCTCGACAACCATCTCAGAAATCAAGTCCAGACGATGTCCCACGGCCATTCGATCGCGTCCGGAGCGAGAGAGTGTGAAAACACTTGTTTTCTTTAAAAATAAATATCTTGAATAGTAATCTGGCATCTCTCGTTTGCGGATCAGTTTTAAGCAACCAAACGGTCGAGAATTGACCAAATTACACCCTCGGATCAGGAAAAATTTCATACACATTTACATGTACTCGGAATCTCCGATCGAGATCCGCTGACCGTTGAACTGAAACTGGTCCGCCACGCGTGATCTGGAATCCCGACCGAAATGAAAACTTAATAGAACGTAGATCTAGCGTTACTGAGCTTAAGTCCAACCTCTGGCTCAAAGAGGCCCGCCAGAAGTCTTCTGTTGAGCTGAAACAGGTCCGCTTTGGTTATAACATAAGTATACTTTGACCTGGAGTCTGTTTTGGGGAATTCTTAAGCTATATAAGGACCTTAAACCCTCTCTCATGGCAGCCATACGAATTTGAGAATGAGAGAGAGAAAAGAGAGAGAAAGTGAGGGAGAAGTGGGAGCTTCTCCCTGCCGTACTTCCCTGCCGCTCCACGGGCGCACCGCCTCTTTCCAGACGCTTTTCCGGCGATACCGACTCCGTTTTAAGGTAATAAACCCTAACCCTAGACCTGTTTTGAGGTGTATAGGCTACAGGTTATGAAATAGCTAACTTGTTTCGTTCTCTAGGTTGCCAAACTCCCGTATACGGAAGCTTAGCGAACCTATCAACTCCGTTACGATTCTACGACAAAAGGTGCGGACTTTAGGTGTATAGGTTATGGTTTTCAACGCTTTCAATGTCAGATAATGGTAGATTCATGATCTGCATGCAATTGCACATGTACAAAGTGCTTTCCGTTTTCTGTTTCGATTAAAATTGTAGAATTTGGAATTTCACATACTCTAGGTATTCGTATAAAATACCGTATACGTATTTTTATGGAAATGTGTTTGACATGTTTATTTGTCGTATGGATATATGACGTATGGATAAAATACTTATTTGGCGAAAGGATTCGCCTAAATACATGTTTACTAATAAACACTATGTATGTAGAAATACGGTATTGTAAGAAGTACCGTATACATGTATATTTTAGCGATGTGTTTGTCATGATTAATTGTCGTATAAATATATTATGTGCGTATAAAATATTTGCTTGGCAAAGGGAATCGCCATAATACATGTTTGCTTGTATACATTATATATGTTGAAAATGCGTATTCTAGAAAATACTGTATACGTATAAATTTTGGAGATGCATTTATCATAATTATTTACTGTAGTAATATATTATACATGGATAAAATACTCACTTGGCTAAAGGATAGCCCTAATACATGTTTTACTAACATACACCATGTATGTTGTAATAGTGTATTCTAAGTGTTTGTGAAAATGACTGAATGAGTATATAATCCTCATTCGTGCTCGCCATGACTAATTGTCATGGATTCATGATTGTTGTATTGGCGATACCCTTTTGACGAAAGGATTTTCCTTAAATCACGCCACGGCCAATATACACTATATATGCTAAAATGTGTGACCCAAGTGTTTGCGGAAATGACTGAATGAATATGGAACTTGGATCCCTGCTTGCCATGACTATCCGTCGTGGGTGTACGTGTGTTATGATTGGGGCAACTCCCTAGTGAAAGGATTTGGCCTAATGCCTATGTGATCGACATATGTCATGTATGTTGATGTATGTTTGTTTAAGTGTTTCTTGAAATATCTGAATGAGTAGTAGTTAGCAAATTGTAATGTACAAGGGTGTTGAGATATGATTCTCAACCTCTTTTAACTATGTGTATGATCTCCTTGGATTGTTGTGTGATTAGGAATTGAACATGTATAAACTCATGCTTGTGTTGTGATTCATAACATGCTCAACTGCTTTATGATTATAACTATGTAATGCATATGTTTAAATTTATATTTACGTTGTATAATCCGTCATGGGTGATGGGGGAGCGGAGACGAGTGCGTGCAACAGCCCTGGCAGCCCTAAACGGATAATACCATACCTTGATTGTATGAGTTGAATCTTGATCCATTACTGCTTTATCTGTCTACAAGTTATCATGTTTGGGGCTATAATTATAGTCCAGACAATCGGTACCAGAATTGAATTCGTGGCTATGATTCATTTGCCACGTGAGATGTGTTCGACGAACCCGAGTCATACTTCGGTTGGCGATAGTGGTTGGCCACGCGATGTGCTTATGCACTTCATGTCGTTCTTGTTGTGCGCTCGAGCTAGCTGAGCTCGTTAAGTAACCCGATCTGTCTTATTTATGTTCACCATGTTTGGTCGCTACTGCCTGAACATAGGGTACCAAACTTACCAGTGAAATCCCTTTTAACCATGGTACCTCGATCCGCTAAGACTCATGAGCCGAGTATGGTGGTATGGGACACCGTGGTCGAGCTGTAGGCCTATGCTGGGGCCACGTGCCTCCCCGTAGTGACCAGTGAGCAACTAGACTCGTGAGCCGATTATGGTGGTATGAGACACTATATTCGAGCTGTCGATACTTACGGCGAGAGCCGAGTATGGTGAGACCTGTACTCGTGCTGACGGGCGATGAGTCCTCTGTAGTATCTTCGAGTATACTTCAAGGTCTGTGATTGGCGACGAGCCTTTCACAGCAACTAGAGTATGAGTTGAGCCGAGTACGGTGAGATCTGTATGCGAGCTCACGGCTAGTGATTGAGCCAAGTACGGTGAGATTGTACTCAGCTGACGGTCAGCAATTGAGCCGCATACGGTGAGATCTGTATCCGTGCTGACGGGTGACGAGCCCTTTGTGATGCCTTCGCTACGCCTCTCAAACCATAATATCGTATGAGATTAACTAGGACTGACGACCCTAGAATGGATCATGTTTGGGAATGATAAAAGGGAGGTACCTTAGTTTCCCAATACTGCTGTTTGAAATGGACTAATAATAACTCGGTAATCATGATCATCATCGCACCGCATGTGCTTAGTAGATGTAGCGTACTGAGGGAGTTAAGCATTCACGAATGTAAGATGATGTCGCATGAGGGTGGTTTGGCAAGGGCATTCATCATGTCATTTCATACTTGCATTAATAAGAGTACTTAGCATTGTTTGATTTTACTGCTTTATCATTACTGCTTGACTGAGTCGATAACATGTTAACCTATGCTTTATTGTTCCACTGAGTTGATCACTCACTCCCACGTTACGGGACGGTGTTTCGAACACCCACCAGACATTGTCTGATTGCAGATGGCTACGCTACTCCTGAAGCGAGCGGACTACTACTATGATGTCGAGGAGGAGTTCTCCTACATGTAACTCTCTGACAGGTCTCTGAAGACCTGGTACTGTATTGACGGGGCTATGGTACATGGGATAGAAGACATTACACTTACACATTGGTATAATTTGAACTGTACTTGTAATTTATAACCTGGTAATGTTATCACGCTCTGGAGACTCACCATAGATTTTTTATATTTTATATATCTATCACAGTCTTCCGATTGCTAATTTATTGTCTCTGGAGTATGATATTTTGTTTTGGCTTAATCTCACTCATGTTCAATACACAAATACAGTCAACATTCAATCATCATTCATTTTGTTGCATAAGTGATGTTCTGGAACTCGGGAGTTGAGTTTATGCTCGACCCCCGATTTTCAGGGCGTTACAAGTTGGTATCAGAGCATGATTTGGATTAAACCGGACCTGGGTTATGGTCACACTGACGCACTCTGACGCACTCCGACTTAGGAGGGAGCGACGGAATGTAGAAACAGTCATAGGTATCCCGACTTCACCAATTGGCGAAGTTCGTTGAAAATAAATGCCGAAATCGAGTCCGTATTAACCCTTGGTCGCACGGGTCGACCTTAAAACATTCCTAGGCCATCTAGACTACAATCCACCTCATCCCAACCGTTGAAAATCGGTAGAATACAAGATAAATGTGATGATGATAGCTACTCCGAACCCTCGGAGCTTCTCTAGACTCCTCACAGAGACTTCTCGAGTCTACGAGAAAAGAAAGTAGATAATAAAAATAAATTCTAATAAATTTGAAATTGATTAATGAATAATTCAAAATGAGTTCGCAACCCTTTAAATAGGGATACCAAGTAATGGGAAAGAAATCAGAAACAAACTATAACTAAAACTCCTAGGCTGTGATGTCTACAAGTGCGCAAGGCTGTCAGCCAAAAATAGTGTCCTATTTGACTTCACCAAACCGTCCTCCTAATTATTCCAGGCTCTTTACGCGATGAGCGCAACTCCTAAAGCCCAACAGATGAAGTGTAATCTAACAAAAATTTCTATTTTAGTAAAACGAAATTAAAACAGGGAAACGACCATCAATCGGAGTTTTTTTCACAATTTCGAGCTGCGCAACCCTGCATAGCTGGGTTGGTTGGCTTCATTAGCTCGTTCTACCCCAAATTCATATATTTTACGTTAGATAACTTATTCCATATTGCCAGATACATCCGATTTGATCGAAACGACTCGAAACGGAGTCGGGGGCCTCCCCACTTAAATACAAAGGGACCCAGGGTCGAACCAGGGTGCAATTGGCACCTTGGGACCATGGGGAACATGGCCCCACCATGGCGGCACGGCTCCGGCCAAGGCGCCATCGCGGTCAGGGCGGTGCGCCGCCGTCTGGTGGCTCGGCTGGTGGTGGGCTGGGCCTGGTACTGGTCGGCCCGACCTCCCCTACCCCCTGGCACGTGCGATTTTGGCTGGGGTTTAGGATTTTGGGGGCTGGAGCACCCCTCTCTCTCACATCTTCCCTTCTAAACGCCCTCCCCTTCTATTTCCAATTTTTTCCCTCAAATCCTTCCTCCAATCTTTCAATCTAATATTTTCAACCATGATTCACCCACTTCCATCGTTTACAGCCACACCTACCTTCTACCCTTTCCGTTTCCCTCATTTGGACACTCACACCTCCCATTCGAAGCTCACATTCATGTAAGCTCTCAACCCATCCCATCTATTCATTTTTCCTCCTTCAATCCCTATCAGTTGGGGCCTTTGCAATCTCTGTTGAGGCTCAAGTCTGTGGGGAACTAGAGAAATCAGCCCTTGTTCTCCCCTTTTCTTCACTTCTCTATGGCCTTCACAATCTCCAAATGATGGGACATTTGGGGCCCGTTCAATCAACTACATTAAGTGGGATTAGGTGGATGGAATTGTAAAAGTAATAATAAATCTATGTGTAGGTATGGTCCCTAGATTGGGTGTATCCCATGTATTTCGACATCATGTTTAGAATGTACGCAATTAAGCATAAATTCTGAGAATTCCTTTCCAATAACACTTAGAAATTTCCCCATCGTGGGATATGGAAAATCCCATCTCACGTTTTTCCAACACCAGGCTCATTTTCCAAGGCCTATAAAATTAATCCCCTCCCACCCTCCTACCAACCATGTCACACCCAATCCCAAGGTAGGATTAGTAATGCGGTCCCATTTAATACAACTTAAGGCCACTGGCTAAATAGTGTTGAAGAGATAAAGTCCCTTGATATACATTAACCCACCACACTCTGATAGCTTAAGCTTTTGGAGTAAATGGTTCTTTGATAGATAGGCCCATAGAGTTTGGACCTAGAGCAGTGCTTCGACAGACCTGACAGTATAGGAAATCCAACCAATTGAGAACGTAAACTCTAGAACCTCCTTAGTTGGTTTGAGCATAGGTGAAGTGCCCAAGCGTAGCTACATTCATGTTCGGGCAACTGAATTCCAAATGAACAAACAATTTTCTTTATTAGAAATGATATAAAATCATCTGGTGTATAAGCATAGACTTTAGATTACAACTGGTGGATTACCGCTACTCATCAGTTGAGCCTAGGCTGCTGATTAGGCTAAGGAATGTAAACGACAAAAAATGCTAAGATAATTGAGTGATATACTTAGTGAGTCGGTTTGATTAGGTAGGACCGAGACCCCGTTCCTTTGTTGAAATCCTCTTAATACCCATAGGCTCCTTTAATAACTCATAGGAAGGTTGTATGACATAGAAACTATTCACGCTCATAGAAAACTTATATATCCATTGGATTTAATGTTAGATCAAATCAATACACCCTCAGAATTGCCTTCTCAAGGACTTAGTACAATCGGGAACACGGGGCAGAGAAACTACACATTAGCGAGGTATTCGCGGTTTGGACCGAATTCTCAATCCTGGTAGTGACCAATGAACCCTATGCTCTGATCAAGCAGAAGGTCGCGATCAGCTAGGATTAAGGACTGATACGACGATTTTCTGTCTTCGCGAGGCAGAAGGTCTATGTATCTGGCTCAGACCCACTACACAATTTTCTTTCCGTGTTGGCCCAACCATTTATAACTAAAAGTTTATAATTTTGTCCTTGAAAAGTGTTAGGAGTATATAGCTGGTAGAGACTATGTCTTTTAGGCCTAAGGAATTGCCCAAATGGGCAACAGACAGTTAGGAATTAAGTCCCAAATCGCATGCCATGTCGGCATACGTATTGTGCTTATGAACGTAAAAAGATAGCCTGCCTATTAAGCTAGACATGATTAAATAGGATAAGTCTGGACCGCGACAAAATTCCTTGGTAGAATTAGGCATCTCGCCACAAACTCACACTTGACCCCGAATCAACCATAATACCCTTCATCTTTAGCTCCTTTCTATGACCATAGGTATCAATGCCATAATACATATCATTGATGAAAAGAAGACCAACGTAGTGGGAGATCGCATCCCATTTCATGTCAAGGATAGGTCCTAAATTACACCTTGTTCCGATGTACGGAGCAGGACATAAACCTTGAGCCTTGAGGGTGAAAATAAAATTTTAAGGGGGGTAGACTAAAATGAACCAAGCTAGTATATACCCTACCACGCGTAGGAACTCGAAATCAATAAGTCTTAGGCAAATGAAATAATAGAAATCTTTCCTTATTACCCTTAGGCAATTTCGGGGACGAAATTTTGTTTTAAGGGGGGTAGATTGTAACGTCCCGAATTTTTGCCAACCTGAGATTAGACGTCCTTAGGCAATGGGTCGATCCTAATACCTCATTAACTTGTCAGAACTGAATCCCAAAGTCTAAAGCCGCCTTTGAACTCATTTCCTTCACAAATCTCACCCTTCATCACCTTGATCTTCCAATTTTTCTAAGAACTTTCACCCTAGACACTATCTTAAACTAGCTAAGTAGTATAACTTGGATCACTTTATATACAAACTACAAAGACCTGAATACCACCTCGACCAGAAATCACTTGGGACTAAATCCTTTAGAAATGAGACAAAGTAACTAGGTGTGAAACCAGATTAGCTACGAAATCCGTTTGAATCGCTTTAAATATGATCTGCAAGACCCAAAACTTGTAGAATCATTGACGCTAGGTTACCCAAAAATATAGGATCAATCTCATTACCCGGCTGCTCTCGGGAGCACATCGAAACTCCGTATCAGATCTGGACCGCACGTCGGAAGTCCGAATAACTCGAAGTTAAGGAATTAGGACCGCCTCACTGGGCTCGACAACCAGCTCAGAAATCAAGTCCAGACGATGTCCCACGGCCATTCGATCGCGTCCGGAGCGAGAGAGTGTGAAAACACTTGTTTTCTTTAAAAATAAATATCTTGAATAAATCTGACATCTCTCGTTTGCGGATCAGTTTAAGCAACCAGGCCGTCGAGACCGACCAAATTACACCCTCGGATCAGGAAAAATTTCATACACATTTACATGTACTCGGAATCTCCGATCGAGATTCGCTGACCGTTGAATTGAAACTGGTCCGCCACGCGTGATCTGGAATCCCGACCGAAATGAAAACTTAATAGAACGTAGATCCAGCGTTACTGAGCTTAAGTCCAACCTCAGGCTCAAAGAGGCCCGCGAGAAGTCCTCCGTTGACATGAAACAGGTCCGCTTTGGTTATAACATAAGTATACTTTGACCTGGAGTCTGTTTTGGGGAATTCTTAAGCTATATAAGGACCTTAAACCCTCTATCATGGCAGCCATACGAATTTGAGAATGAGAGAGAGAAAAGAGAGAGAAAGTGAGGGAGAAGTGGGAGCTTCTCCCTGCCGTACTTCCCTGCCGCTCCACGGGCTGCATCGCCTCTTTCCAGACGCTTTCCCGGCGATACCGACTCCGTTTTAAGGTAATAAACCCTAACCCTAGACCTGTTTTGAGGTGTATAGGCTACAGGTTATGAAATAGCTAACTTGTTTCGTTCTCTAGGTTGCCAAACTCCCGTATACGGAAGCTTAGCAAACCTATCAACTCCGTTACGATTCTACGACAAAAGGTGCGGACTTTAGGTGTATAGGTTATGGTTTTCAACGCTTTCAATGTCAGATAATGGTAGATTCATGATCTGCATGCAATTGCACATGTACAAAGTGCTTTCCGTTTTCTGTTTCGATTAAAATTGTAGAATTTGAAATTTCACATACTCTAGGTATTCGTATAAAATACCGTATACGTATTTTTATGGAACTGTGTTTGACATGTTTATTTGTCGTATGGATATATGACGTATGAATAAAATACTTATTTGGCGAAAGGATTCGCCTAAATACATGTTTACTAATAAACACTATGTATGTAGAAATACGGTATTGTAAGAAGTACCGTATACATGTATATTTTAGCGATGTGTTTGTCATGATTAATTGTCGTATAAATATATTATGTGCATATAAAATATTTGCTTGGCGAAGGGAATCGCCATAATACATGTTTGCTTGTATACATTATGTATGTTGAAAATGCGTATTCTAGAAAATACTGTATACGTAAAAATTTTGGAGATGCATTTATCATAATTATTTGCTGTAGTAATATATTATACATGGATAAAATACTCACTTGGATAAAGGATAGCCCTAATACATGTTTTGCTAACATACACCATGTATGTTGTAATAGTGTATTCTAAGTGTTTGTGAAAATGACTGAATGAGTATAGAATCCTCATTCGTGCTCACCATGACTAATTGTCATGGATTCATGATTGTTGTATTGGCGATACCCTTTTGACGAAAAGATTTTTCCTAAATCACGCCACGGCCAATATACACTATATATGCTAAAATGTGTGGCCCAAGTGTTCGCGGAAATGACTGAATGAATATGGAACTTGGATCCCTGCTTGCCATGACTATCCGTCGTGGGTGTACGCGTGTTATGATTGGGGCAACTCCCTAGTGAAAGGATTTGGCCTAATGCCTATGTGATCGACATATGTCATGTATGTTGATGTATGTTTGTTTAAGTGTTTCTTGAAATGTCTGAATGAGTAGTAGTTAGCAAATTGTAATGTACAAGGGTGTTGAGATATGATTCTCATCGCTAGTGAAATCCCTTTTAACCATGGTACCTCGATCCGCTAAGACTCATGAGCCGGGCATGGTGGTATGGGACACCGTGGTCGAGCTGTCGGCCTATGCTGGGGCCACGTGCCTCCCCGTAGTGACAGTGAGCAACCAGACTCGTGAGCCGATTATGGTGGTATGGGACACTATATTCGAGCTGTCGATACTTACGACGAGAGCCGAGTATAGTGAGACCTGTACTCGTACTGACGGGCGACGAGTCCTCTGTAGTATCTTCGAGTATACTCCAAGGTCTGTGATTGGCGACGAGCCTTTCACAGCAACTAGAGTATGAGTTGAGCCGAGTACAGTGAGACCTGTATTCAAGTTGATGGCTAGTGATTGAGCCGAGTACGGTGAGACCTGTACTTGAGCTGACGGTCAGCAATTGAGCCGCATGCGGTGAGATCTGTATCCGTGCTGACGGGTGACGAGCCCTTTGTGATGCCTTCGCTACGCCTCTCAAACCATAATATCGTATGAGATTAACTAGGACTGACGACCCTAGAATGGATCATGTTTGGGAATGATAAAAGGGAGGTACCTTAGTTTCCCAATACTGCTGTTTGAAATGGACTAATAATAACTCGGTAATCATGATCATCATCGCACCGCATGTGCTTAGTAGATGTGGCGCACTGAGGGAGTTAAGCATTCGCGAACGTAAGATGATGTCGCATGAGGGTGGTTTGGCAAGGGCATTCATCATGTCATTTCATACTTGCATTAATAAGAGTACTTAGCATTGTTTGATTTTACTGCTTTATCATTACTGCTTGACTGAGTCGATAACATGTTAACCTATGCTTTATTGTTCCACTGAGTTGATCACTCACTCCCACGTTATGGGACGGTGTTTCGAACACCCACCAGACATTGTCTGATTGCAGATGGCTACGCTACTCCAGAAGCAGAGCCGGACTACTACTATGATGTCGAGGAGGAGTTCTCCTACATGTAACTCTCTGACAGGTCTCTGAAGACCTGGTACTATATTGACGGGGCTATGGTACATTGGATAGAAGACATTACACTTACACATTGGTATAATTTGAACTGTACTTGTAATTTATAACCTGGTAATGTTATCACGCTCTGGAGACTCACCACAGATTTTTTATATTTTATATATATCTATCACGCTTCCGCTTGCTAATTTATTGTCTCTGGAGTATGATATTCTGTTTTGGCTTAATCTCACTCATGTTCAATGCACAAATACAGTCAACATTCAATCATCATTCATTTTGTTGCATAAGTGATGTTCTGGAACTCGGGAGTTGAGTTTATGCTCGATCCCCGATTTTCAGGGCGTTACAATTTTGGGGCCCATTCGAGAGGCCCACTTTGATATACTTGTGGCCCATCTGTGAGGCCCACCTTGATGTATTTTGTGGCCCATTCGAGAGGCCTACTTTGATATACTTGTGGCCCATCTGTGAGGCCCACCTTGATGTATTTTGTGGCCCATTCAAGAGTCCCACTTTGATATACTTGTGGCCCATCTGTGAGGCCCACCTTGATGTATTTCGTGGCCCATTCGAGAGGCCCACTTTGATATACTTGTGGCCCATCTATGAGACCCACCTTGATGTATTTTGTGGCCCATTCAAGAGGCCCACTTTGATATACTTGTGGCCCATCTGTGAGGCCCACCTTGATGTATTTTGTGGCCCATTCGAGAGGCCCACTTTGATATACTTGTGGCCCATCTATGAGACCCACCTTGATGTATTTTGTGGCCCATTCAAGAGGCCCACTTTGATATACTTGTGTTCCATCTGTGAGGCCCACCTTGATGTATTTTGTGGCCCATTCGAGAAGCCCACTTTGATATACTTGTGGCCCATCTGTCAGGCCCACCTTGATGTATTTTGTGGCCCATCCGTCTGGCCCACTTTGATGTATTTTGTGGCCCCTTTCAAGAGGCCCACTTTGATATACTTGTAGCCCATCTGTGAGACCCACCTTGATATAATATGTATAGCCCATCTATTAGGCCCATTGGTGCAGCCCGTTGATATGGCCCACTTGATGTATATGAGGCCCATTGGTGCGGCTAGTTGATGCGGTTCACTTGATTATATGAGCCCATTGGTGCGACCCGTTGATGTGGCCCACTTGATGTTTATTAGGCCCATGGGTTATGACCCATTATGATGTATATTGAGGCCCATGCATCGTAGCCCATATGATGTATTTGGGGCCCATGGGTTGTGGCAAATGGTGATGTATATTAGGCTCGCGTGATGAGGCCCATTGGTGCGGCCCGTGGATGCGGCTCACTTGATGTATGAGGCCCATTGGTACGGCCCATTGATGCGACCCATATGATGTATGTGTGGCCCATGTAATGAGGCCCATTGTGATGTATTTTCGGCCATATGTGTGGCCCAATGTGATGTATATGTAGCCCACGCGATGTAGCTCATAGTGATGTATATGTAGCCCTTGTATGAGGCCCAATGCGATGTATTTACCGCTGTTGTGAAGTATTCATGACCCATGTGAGAGGCCCATTGCGATGTATATTAGGCCTTTGTACGAGGCCATGGGCCCACTTTATGTTTGGCTCTATATGGGCCACTCCTTGGGAGCATTATTGGTTAAATGTCCATATTGATGGGCAATGATGGTTAAATATCCACATTGTGACCTTCCCTTAGGCCTTGTTAGGCCTATTCTCATTGATGCCAATTACCGATGCTGATAGTTGATGTCGATTGTCGAGGCTGATTATCGAAGCTGATTGTCGAGGCCGATGCTAATTATCGAAGCCGATGCTGATTGTCGATACCGATTGTGAGTATGTGGCAGCATAGCATTATGATACATGCCCATACACATCATCTGCATGTTTATTATAAGATGTGGTTGACCATTGCATATGTCATTGGGCAGGTTGTTATGAGACTCCTTGATAAGCGGAGATTGTCTTACATGAGCATACGATATGCGTTGAATTGATGCATGACTGATTGTATGACTCATGCATCTTACATTGTGCATTCTGATTACTGTACGCCCTAACGACATTAAGACCATAGCCTCCACAGGCATATTATGGATGGCCAGATGAGACACCAGAAATTTGTTACTAACATCGGGTCACCATGGATGGCCCCAGGTGAAAATCCCTAAACCTCTGAGGCCATAAGACGCCCCAACATTGAGACCGAGTGGATACATGAGCGCCTGAGTGCCGAATACCAGCAGGCCGCATCTCCTACTGTGTCATGGTCGGTTGGGAAGGGTTGGTGGCCTTACCCGCCCGAGGGTAATGGGCATAGCTAGGTTGAGTTTGACCAGCTCGTGATTGGGTCCGCTATCGACATGCCGGGTAGATATTGGCTGACTATTAGCCAGATGGATAGCGAGGTCTCTTCCACTTGCATGGTCGCACGTCCAGTGGGCGGCGATTGCATGTAAAGTGTACTAGACCCCGGTGATAATCCCAGAGATGTACGGTACTAATATGTGAACTTATTGAGCAGGAGTTATATGCTCAGCACTTGCTCATACATTCATTCATTCACTATCCACTCGGGCTAGTGGTGCGTAACTAATTTAATATGTGTGGCTTCCCAACGACTAGGATTTCAGTTGGGGCGTGTGACCAACATGAGATTAGGAGTTTACTACATTAAGTCTGACTATCAAAATTAGGTATGGGACTAGTTTGGATAGAAGTCCCTTATGATGGACCCCATAGCCTGCGATACTACGTACTATCATCCCGACTTCACACTCTTGCATGGTCATTCACATCGCATATTGCATTGCATCCTCGACATCTGATACTTGGCTCTTTATGACTCATTATTTGCATAGCTAATCTGTATTGCGTGCTGTAATATTATATAACTCATGGACTTGTCAGTATTTTCACTTTGGTATCGTATGATTCATGATCTTGCCAGTATTTTCGATATTGTATGATTATGACATTGTATTGAGTACTTGACACTTACCTTGTGCACACACTTATACCACCCTCTAAGCTTTCTATAGGCTTATGCACGGTAGATGCATGCAGGTGGTGTTAAGTCGCAGCAGCGTTGAGCTTGGAGCATGCAGCGGACTTTTGGAGATTTGATTTTTGACATATGTATTTCCCTTTCAGTACTATATTTAAATGTTTATATTAGTGGATATGTGATGATGATGTTGCCATTGCGATTTGGGTAAACTTATGGTTATGCTTCTTATGAGATAAATGTACGTTGAAAAATCCTTCTTGTAGGATCCCGGGATCAGAATCTGGCGTATGCGTGATGGGAGTCAAGAATGGGGTACTATGGAGGCAATCGGCACCGGATTCAGCGATCGGGAATTTTGAGAGCCCGGTTTCTGATTTTGGGGCATGACAATATGAATCTGCTATTGTTACTTGTTTAGTTTGGTGTGTTTCTATTGCTGCCTCCTATTTAACTTTTAATGCAATCACATTTGAAGGAGTCATCTTTCTCTTATTTTAGTATATGATAGGCATGGTCCAGAGTCTTTTTGTTGGGGCCCCGTCCAAATGGCTGTAAATCTATTCGATTTAATAAAATGCAGGTGGTAAGAATCCACCTTTCCTTCAAAAAAAAATTGGACCATATGGTAGGGAATAAACATCTACCATTGATTTTTTATATTTTTTTTGTTGGGGCCACAGAAGTTTTTTTTAATCAAGCTGATATTTGTGTTTTCCTTTCATCTAGGCCTGTGTGACCTTGTGAGCAAATTGAATGCCAACTAAAAATTATAGTAAGTTATAGGAAGGTTTCAATGGTAGTTGTCATTATCAGTTGCTTCTTGTGGTGTGGTCCACTTGAGCCTTGGATCTGCCACGTGTTGGGGGTTGTACCATAAAATGATATTGCAAAATTGATGGATAGTTTTGATAAGACCCAAACATCATAGTCAGACTCAAAGCCTCTCTACATTCATAGCGAAACCACATGGTACAATGCGTTGCGGGTTATGCACTTGCAATGTGGGTAAATGCAGCCCACCTCAATGTACGCATTGTATATCTATGTCATCCATCTGTTTTTCCAACTCATTTTATAGAATGATCCCAAAAATGAAGCAAATACAAATCTCAGGTGAACCACACCACATGAAATAGTGGTGAATGACTATTAAAAATTTTTTAGGGCCACACAAGTTTTGGATTAAGCTGGTATTTGTTTTTGTTTTTTTCCCTTCATTAGGTTCTGTGTAATTTTATCAATAGGTTGGATTTCAAATAAATATTACGGTGGGTCCTAGGAAGCTTTTTTTTTTAAAGGAAAATTTGTATTAAAAAGGAGGAAGCTACGAACATTTGGGCAAGGCCCCACAAAAAGGTCCCCACCTATCATTTGCACTCATATACAATACCCAACCCAAACCGTACATGAAGGCAACCCTACAATTGATGTCTCCTAATGATCTTAACATTGTTAAGGGATAACGCACCTCGAATCTGCCTATGCAGGTCTGCCTGGCTGGAGTATAGTCCATTGGAGAGCTCTCCAGAGGCCAACCTCGCCAATTCATCTGCTACTGCATTGCTTTCGTGATATGTATGCTCACACTTGGATTATCTATTGATAATCCATCCACATTCAACTTCTGTCATGCCCCAAACTCAGAAACTGGGCTCATAAAATTCCTGATCACTGAATTCAGTGCCGACAGCCTCCATAGTACCCCATTCTCGGCTCCCAGCGCCCATACACCAAGTTTCAATCCTGGGATCCTACAAGGAGGATTTTTCAACGTACATTATCTCATAAGAAGCATAACCACAAGTATACCTAAATCACAAAGGCAACATCATCATCACATATCCACTAATATAAATAGTTGAATATAATTGTGAAAGGGAGATACATATATCGAAAATCAAAGTTCCAAAAGATAACTACATGCTCCAAGCTCAACGCTACTGTGACCTAACGCCACCTACACGCATCTATCGTGCATAAGCTTATAGAAAGCTAAGAAGGTGGTGTAAGTGTGTGAGATGCACGTGCCAAGCATATAGATATCAACGTAAGTGAAAAATACTGGTAATCCATAAATCGTACAATATCAGAGTAATGCGGAAACATACTGGAAAGTCCATAAATACCATCAGCCTTATCCAGGCTATGCGTTACAAAAACATAATAAGCTAATATCATATACTGACGAAGCAATGTAGATCAGCTATGCAATGCGGAGACATAGTAAGACAAATATTAGATATCAAGTCCATGAATAACGTCAACCTTAATCAGGTTATGCAAATAAAAGCATAGTAAACCAAATGCTATGTGTTGAGAATACAGTGCAATATGCAATGCGAATGAAATGACCAAATTGGAGTGTGAAGTCGGGATGATAGTACGTAGTATCACAGGCTACGGGGTCCGCAATAAGGGACTTCTATCCAAACCAATCCCATACCTAAATTTGGATAGTTAGACTCAATGTGGTAAACTCCTGATCTCAGGTTAGTTGCGCGCCCGAACCGAAATTCTGGCCATTGTGAATGTACACATAACAATTAGTTACACACTACCAGCTCGAGTGGATGGTGAATGAATGAATGAATGAATGAGTAAAATGCTGAGTATGCAACTCCTACTCAATAAGTCCACATATCAGTACTGTACATCTCTAGGATCTTCACCGGGGTCTAGATGCATGTGTATCATCTATGCTACCATCAATGTGGACCCCACCCCATTTGATGTATGTGGTGGTGTATCTCAACCGTCTAGCAGCTGGCATGGTGAGACCCACCTCTAATGTATCTATTTAATCCACTCGTAGCTTAGTGGCAGCAGAAGCGTACAGTCGAGCTTCAGGAGTTTCCATTATTATTATTATCTTGTATTTCCCTTCATACGCATTATACCTTAAAGTTTCTTATCATAGTGGATTTTGTGACGGTGTTCTTGTGGTTATTATTCGTAGATTATACTTATGGTTATGCTCATTATGAATCAAATTGATGTTGAAAATTCTCATTGTAGGATCGTAGGATTGGAACCTGGTAAATGGGTACCGGGAGTGGAGAATGGGGTTTTACGGAGGCTGTTGGCGCCTGATTCGGCGGTCAAAAATTTTGTGAGCCTGGTTTCCAAGTTTAGGGTGTGACAGGACATGCAACCATATAAGTGGAAGAGACCTCACTATCCGCTTGGCTAGTAATCAGCTAATATCCAGCACATCGATAGTGGACCCAATTATGAGCTGTCAAACTCAGCCTAGCTATGCCCACTACCCTCGGGTGGGTAAGGCCACAACCCCTTCCCAACCGAGACACAGTGGGAGACGTGGCTTACTGGTATTCGGCACACGGGCGCTCATATATCCACTCGGTCTAGACATTGGGGCCTCTCTTAGCCACGGAGGTTTAACAATTTTCACATAGGGACATTTATGGCGCCCCGATGCTAGTAACAGATTTTCGGTGTCCCATCTGGCCATCCATGACATGCCTGTGGAGGTTATGACCCTTATGTCGCTAGGGCGTACAGTAATCACTACACACAATGCAAGATGCACGAGTCATACAATCCATTCATGCATCAATCTTGTGCATACCATGCGCTCATGTGAGACAATCTCTGCCTATCAGGGAGTCTCATAACAACCTGCCCAATGACATATGCAATGGTCAACCACATTTTATAACAAACATGTAAATGATGCATATGAGCATGTATCATGATGCTATCACTACCAAAAAAAGGGGCAAAGGATTCAGACCACGTTAGTTTTTTACTATGGATATAAACCTTAGCTATAGTTGCTACGGTTTTAATCCGTAGCTAAAATGTTGATATACCATTAATAATTAATGATGTTGTAGAGGGCTCTATGAGGCTTAAAAAAACTATATATTATATCTAAGCCGTCTATATATTTTTAAATATTACGTTAGAGGATGAAAAAGATTAGTTATTTCGAAGGCTCAAGTGGACCACACGGTAGGAAACATGGATATTAAATTACAGTTACTTCTTATCGTGTGGTCCACTTGGGCCTTAAATATACCTGAAATTTGGGGTCTCAGACTAAAATAATTTATTAAAATTATTAATCAAAATGGATTAACTAAATACATCATGGTGGGCCCCACGGAGCCCCCGACCAGACCGTCCATGGTCCGTTTCTGAAAACAACGCCCAAAAATTGGGCATGATCTCAAAACATTGTCGCGCGCAGAACTTTTCATCACTCTCTCTCCCCCTCTTTGTTCCCTACCCTATTTTCCATTGCTCTCCTGCCCCTGACTCTCTCTCTCTCTCTCTCTCTCTCTCTCTCTCTCTCTCTCGCTCTCGTGCGCGCGGGGGGCATTAAATGTTGGATCTAGCATGGCGTCGGCACTGAGAAATGAAACATCTCTATATCTCTGTAGCAGATCTCGAAAGGTAATTTTTGTGCCCTAATTTCTTTGATCTCTATTTGCAATGATTTGAGGAGAGGATTTCGTTCTGTTTTTGGAAATCTAACATGAATTTTGTTTATTTTCTGATGACTTTGCTTCTTGCTTGGGATTTTTGAGGGTTTTTATTGGAAGTTCTTTTCAAATCAGATTGGGATGTGCTGATGTGTATATTTTTTGCTTAGGTTTCACATTTGCTACTTTTAGAGGAGATTTTTATGGATATTTCACATTTTTAGTGATGGTTTCTAAGGAGTATTTACGCTTCTCTTTTTTTATATATATATAATTTTTTTTACTAAGAAACTAAATCAGGCGCATAACATGGGTCTTTCAAAAACTTGAACAAGTCCTGCAAATCCATTCGCATGTTTTCCTCCACAAACTCGGCTCAAGACCATTTGTACAGACCAGGCTATTGAATTTCTATGTGAAATATGAAGAGATTGGGTGTGCATGTGGGGTGTTTGATGAAATTCTTAAGAGGAATTTGATCATGTGGAGTGCAATGATTTGTACGACTCAATCATTTCAAAATTTGAGAACTTTGAATTAAAAACTCCATGGGAAGTGTTGATAATAATAAAATAGTCTACAAGAAGACAACCAATCAGTGGCCTGTAAAAGCAACAATTTGCTCAAAATAGAGATGATCTGTGTAGCTCATCATGATGCCCTAGCTTAATGGTCCTGTGGGTCCTGATAACTATCTTCCATGTGTGGTAGGATTCCTTGATTGATTGATTCAAAGACATTTGATTCTCAGGTTCATGTCGCTCATGATGCCCTAGCTTAACGGTTGTTGTTTTCTCGCATCAATGAAGAGCTTGATCAAATAAAGAAAGTGAAAAATGGATGAAGATGGTTAGGTCATGCAGGTGGACCGTTCACCCATTTGAAGGTGGACCCCACAATCACAGCCCTTCCAAACAACCCCTCAATCACCCATTTAAATTGCAATGCATTGTTTGGGGATATATTTATCTTTTCTTTTATACCGTTGTAGTTAGAGATCTTCCTTAGCTCAAGAATTGTTTGCCTCTCTATTTATTCATTGGTTGCCGGGATCTTTGGCGTGAATCTCCCATATACATGGAATCTAAACCTATAACCTATAACCTAAACGTTGGGCCTCACAATCAGGTAACTCATGCTGCAATGGAATTCTTCACAGCAATTACTAGGATTTCTTTGAACTTTGTTTGATTTGCTCTTCCTACAAACTAGGACTTTCTTTTTTATTGTTGGTATCTCCTTCCAACTTTGTTTGATGTGTAACTTGGAATTTTCTTTTCTTCTTTTTTTTTTTTTTTTTTAATTGGTAGGTGTTGCGGCAACTTCAATTAAAGCAAGCCGTTTCATATTTCTGGTGTGGCCCTATTTAAATCAAGGGTAGGCATCCCCTCTCACATTGTTCACTTGTGTTGTGGCCCACTGGACTGTTGGATCAGGTGGATTTAAGTAATGTGTGGTGATGCATTTGATAGATAGGGTTGATGGCCTTCATACACCAAGTGGGCGCCACATACCAGTACCTAGCATAGCTGGGATGAGACCATGATGATGATGATGGCCAATCTTTTTTTTTTTTTTTTTTACTTCCATTTGCTATAGTATAACATTGCAGTCAAATTAGAGGTGGCACTGCAGTCTATTATTTAGGCAGCTCCTTGGGTGGGCCACCCTTGAAAAATGGTGCAGACTGGTATGTCTCTAATGCACACCGCCATTGTTGTAATGCAGAGAAGTTTAAATCAGACTTGATGAAGATAGCTATGACCACTTTGAGTTCAAAAATACTTTCCCAAGACAAGGAGCATTTTGCTAAACTAGTTGTAGATGCGGTCATGAGGCTCAAGGTAAGTATTCGACTGGGCTTTTTAGATGGTATACCATGCTGGTAACAATTCATGCCATGGTATACCCTACTTAACCAGAATTTAATGTTATTTGACAATTTGATTTCCCATCACCTCTTTGCTACAACAGTTCCTCTTCTCGTTTATTGCAGAAGTGTAAATCCTGTAATTATTGTTGTGTAAGTTAAAACTTACTCCATTGAGAGTTTTTCAATCCTCTAGTTGATTGTTTCTCATCCTTTCTTATATGCCTGAGGATACTGTTGTCACTTTGTTATTCCTTTTTTTTTTTTTTTTCTGTATACTATTGAGGATTTCCCCTCTCTTTCATGGTAGTTAGCAAAAACTGAAAAATTCTGTTCCCACTTTTTCTCGTACTATGTTTCAATGTTTAAAGTGCTGGGTAATTCATACAAGGAGAGATTAAAGAGGTGATTCATGGCATTTATGTGAGATATCTGGGTGATTCATCAGGTAGGGGTCAATGTAAACATTTCCATGGCCCATAAATCAAGCTAGTCCACTCTTCTATGGAAATGTTTCCTTGAATGAGAACTGGAAATTAGGGTTTGCAGGGATGGTGTATTTTGTTGATTTCTGATGATTGTTGGATGTTGGTCTTAGATCTGTTCGATCTGGTGGGCCGCATTTGGATCAGATTAGATCGGACGAATTTGCTGAGAAAAAAAAGACTTGGAGATGCTAGCTAGGTCAGTTTCTTCTATTCCTTTTCTAGTTTTTGGTTTCATTCTCTTCGTTAAAATTCTCTATTTGCTTCTTATTTTGGTTTCTAGACCTGGAACTGTTGCTTATAGGCAGTGATGTGATTTTCTTGTAAATTTCTGAAATTTTATCTATTGTTCATGAGCACACACCTATGGGGACATTTGTTATTCCGACATGAGTACCAGCCATTGCAATTTCATGCCACCACATGTTCCAATTTCGGTCTTCCACTCATCTCTTTTTGTAGATGTTTGTAGTTGGGTCCTTCTAACATGGGCCATGCTTTTAGAAATAATCTGATGGCTTAAGAAAAGTTGGGATCAATCCATCTGTTTTGCTGTTAGGGGCCCACTTGATGACTGGATCAACTTGATTTGTTGGCTAGGTTATTTACATGATATGACTTGCCTAGTGGATGGCTTGGATCTCATACCTGTGTACCATATTGGCACATCTGATGGCATGAAGACGAGATGCCTTATATCATTGTATCGTAATTAGTAAACCTGGCTTTTGTGAATATATTTACATGGTGTTTTAGATCCATTGATATCTGCCCGTGACCATTTCGAGTTTCATTGCTTCTTGCTCTCCCAAGGTATTTGTGGTCATCATAGAATTTAAAAGATTTATAATAAGAAATCAGCATTACCTGAGGGTGCATTCAGATGCTCAGTTGCAGAGAATGACAGTGGTTTGATATTTGATTCATTAAAGTGGAAATGACCAATGTGTAGCTAGCTCCACTCCATTCATAAGAAGGTACTGTTCCACAAACTGAAACTGAGTCATTTGTTTTCCAATATTAAGCACCTGGAATTGAAATAAGTTATTTTTCCTCTATATGAAGTAAGTTCCTCATTGAGTCATTAGGAATTAAATTATTATTTTTTTCCTCTATATTGGATTTCAAGTAATTTAACTCACTTGAGCATCCAAACATGCCTTGAACTTATTATCATCATTATTTCTGAGGTTGGACTAAGTATTTCACTATTACTTACATCCTTGTTCTGTTTTCTTTTTTGCTTAATAAAATTTCACTTTAAAAGAAAATAAAAATTATATGATGTTTCACGTGTTTTTTCCTTAATTTTGAACAAATTTGGCACTTTATAGTTCAACATATTGATGGTCTACATGTTTTTTCTAGTGATCTCTATATGTTGTTTGGTTTAGTTTTTGTAATTTTGAATGAATTTTGTACTCTATATTTAAACATATTAGACTTCATTTGGTCATCACAAACCAAATGGAGCCTAAGCCCCTTTTTAACTTCGCCAATGCAACTCCTTCCATTGTCGGTCCTAAGCCTGGGTAAAGGAGGAGGGAGAATGAGCATCAAGGTGAGTTGTGTACTTTTCATTCATTTTCTGAGAGGCATTTTTTAAATGCTTGATGGTTAATTTCAAGAGTTTTCCTATAAAATGTATTAGTAATGGCTTCTTCTACTATCATTTGAGGACCTCAAAGGCCTAACTAACTTGAGATTTTTATATGCAGGCTGATGTATTTTAAGCCCCACAGATCAATGTTACCACTGCAAGGTTCAATATTGAAATGGTAAAGTTTTTAACTATTTATTTTATCTTTGTTTTTTCCTGTTCTTCATAAATAATTTGATGTCTTAGCCTCCTGTCATTACTAGCTAGTTTTGTCACTATTTGTATATATGTCATCTCATGAGTCTTACTTTTTGTAATTTTCTTACCCCTGTAGTGATTATCAGAAGCAGTGGGCTATCATCAAAAGATTACCCTTGTAGTGAGTCCAATCAAGGTATGGATAATATATGGTTTTAGTTCATGGTAAATGGTACCTTTTATTGTGGATCACCCTTGGACCAAAGACCTGGTACCTTTTGTTCTTGTAAGTTCGTTATTAGTTTGTTTCTGTATTTTTGTTTCAGAGCTATCCAGATGTTGAACGGGGGTCCCTGGAAGGTGGGAACTGCTGTTATGACCACGATGAAGCTGTCCATTTCCTAGGACAATAATATGGGTGGCCTGACCATTTGGACAGGCCCGTGTTTAGTTTTTTCTTGAGGGTACTCATCTTCCTCTTAGTCCATGATATCCTGGCTTTTTATCATTTCATTTGTATAATTTTTTTATTCTGTTAATGCAACTAGGTACAACATTGGTGCAGTTATCTTGCTCTGGGCACCTGTAGTCTTAGTATGTCTCATTGTCCTTCAATAATTTAATATATCGAGATTTCTTTCCCATCATCATTTACATTTTTCTTCTTAATCGATACTTGGAATTTAATATAATCATTTACTCTGTTTTACAATCTTTAAAATCTTTATATGTAAATCTGTGCCCATAAGCACTGTCGGAGAAACTAAAAAACTTACTCATTCTTAGATTGCATTGTGGAATATGCATTCATTATCCAAAGAAAGGGCGACATTCCAAGCACTCACACTTTCTCTCCTTTTTAGCTAAACTGGTGAGTCTTCTTTCCTTCATACTATATGATTCATTAATGAAGTGGCCTAGCCATTTGGATAGGCCCATGTTTATATATTATCTTAAAATTGATGAAGTAGATCCAGATGTGCATTGAAACTATTCGGATGTTGAGTGAGGGTCTCTGGAAGGTGGGAACTGCTATTATGACCAGGATGAAGCTGTCCATTTCCTATGGACAACAATATGGGTGACCTGGTCATTTGGACAGGCCCTTGTTTATGTATCATCTCGAAATTGATGAAGCAGATCCGAATGTGCGTCGGAGCTATCCAGATGTTGAGCGGGGGTCCCTGGAAGGTGGGAACCGCTGTTATGACCATGATGAAGTTGTTCATTTCCTATGGACAACATTGGAGGGGCCTAGCCATTTGGACAGGCCGTGTTTATATCTGTATTTGCAGGGACCACACCCTTAACCTAAACCACACCCTAAACCTATAACTTAAACCTAAACCTTAACTTATAACCTAAACTTTAACCTATAACCTATAACCTAAACCTAAACCTATAACCTATAACCTAACCTAAACCTAAACCTGTAACCTAAACTTATAACCTATAACCTAAACCTAAACCTATAACCTAAACTCGATCCTAAACCCGATCCCGAACCCAAACCCAATTTCCTAAACCTAAACCTTAACCTATTCTCAATTCCTAAAGTTAAAACATATAACCTAAACCTAAACCTAGCCTAAACCTATAACCTAAACCTAACCTAAACCTAAAATCTAAACCTAAACCAAAACCAAAACCTATAACCTTAACCTAAACCAAAACCTATAACATAAACCTTAACCTATAACCTATAACCTAACCTTAACCTAAACCTAAAACCTAAACCTAAACCTATAACCTAAACCTATAAACTAAAACCTAAACCTAAACCTAAAACCTAAATGTATTCTTAAATCCCTAAATCTAAACCTACACCTAATCCTAATCTTAACTCCCTAACCTAAACCTAAACCCGATCCGGAACCCAAACCCGATTTCCTAAACCTAAACCTTAACCTATTCTCAATTCCTTAAAGCTATAACCTATAACCTATATCATATAACCTAAACCTAAACCTTAACCTAAACTAAAACCTATAACCTTAACCTAAACTAAAACCTATAAACTAAACCTTAACCTATAACCTATAACCTATAACCTAAACTTATAATCGATAACCTAACCTTAACCTAAACCTAAACCTAAACCTAAACCTAAAACCTAAAACCTAAAACCTAAATGTATTCTCAAATCCTAAACCTAAACCTACACCTAATCCTAATCTCAACTCCCTAACCTAAACCTAAACCTAAACTTGAAAACCCAAACCTAAACCCGATCGCGAACCCGAACTCGAACCCAAACCCAATTTCCTAAACCCAAACCTTAACCTATTCTCAATTCCTTAAAGCTACAACCTATAATCTATAACATATAACCTAAACCTAAACCTTAACCTAAACCTATAAGTTAAACCTAAACCTTAACCTAAACTTAAACCTATAACCTTAACCTAAACCAAAACCTATAAACTAAACCTTAACTCAGTAACCTATAACCTATAACCTAAACTTATAATCGATAACCTAACCTTAACCTAAACCTAAAACCTAAAACCTAAAACCTAAATGTATTCTTAAATCCCTAAACCTAAACCTACACCTAATCCTAATCTCAACTCCCTAACCTAAACCTAAACCTAAACTTGAAAACCCAAGCCCAAACCTGATCCCAAACCCGAACCCGATTTCCTAAACCTAAACCTTAACCTATTCTCAATTCCTTAAAGCTATAACCTATAACCTATAACCTATAACATATAACTTAAACCTAAACCTTAACCTAAACCTAAACCTATAACCTAAACCTAAACCTAAACCTATAACCTTAACCTAAACCAAAACCTATAAACTAAACCTTAACCTATAACCTATAACCTATAACCTAAACTTATAATCGATAACCTTACCTTAACCTTATCCTAAACCTAAAACCTAAGCCTAAACCTATAACCTAAAACCTAAAACCTAAATGTATTCTCAAATTCCTAAACCTAAACCTACACCTAATCCTAATCTCAACTCGCTGACCTAAACCTAAACCTAAACTTGAAAACCCAAACCTAAACCCGATCCCAAACCCGAACCTCGATTTCCTAAACCTAAACCTTAACCTATTCTCAATTCCCTAAAGCTAACCTATAACCTATAACCTACACCTAAACCTAACCTAAACCTATAACCTAAACCTAAACCTATAACCTAAATGTATTCTCAAATCCTTAAAACTAAACCTACACCTAATCCTAATCTCAACTCCTTAACCTAAACCTAAACTTGAAAACCCAAACTAAACCCAATCTCAAACCCGAACCCGATTTCCTAAACCTAAACCTTAACCAATTCTCAATTCCCTGAAGCTTTAACCTATAACCTGTAACCTATAACCTATAACCTAAACCGTAACCTAAACCTCTAACCTAAGCCTAAACCTTAACTTAAACTTAAACCTATAACCTTAACCTAAACCTAAACCTTAACTTAAACCTAAACTTATAACCTTAACCTAAACCTAAACCTATAACCTAAACTTATAACCTATAACCTAATCTTAACCTAAACCTAAAACCTAAACCTAAACCTATCACCTAAACCTTTAACCTAAAACATAAACCTAAACCTAAACCTAAAACCTAAATGTATTCTCAAATCCCTAAACCTAAACCTACACCTAATCCTAATCTCAACTCCCCAACCTAAACCTAAACCTAAACCTACACCTAATCCTAATCTCAACTTCCTAACCTAAACATAAACCTAAACTTGAAAACCCAAACCTAAACCCGATCCCGAACCCAAACCCGATTGATGTAATAATGTAGCCCAATCACATGGCAACAAACAAGAAAATCTTGCTTTGTTGGCAAGCATATTCAAACTCAAGCATCATAATGCATCTATTTCCATCTCTACTATTTCTTATAACATAGATTATTTGAGATTTGGATTTATCTCATTTTTATAGCCATGTCCTAACACAATATGATAATATTAATAGACAAGGTGGATTTGTCACCAACATTATTCCGAGACCCATATAACTTCTCCTTATAGGAAGTTGGGTAGGGCACATGCAGCTTGAATCCATCAAAGGAGATAAGGATCATCTCTCATATGTTCTCTCTCTTTTCATTTGTTTTTTTTCCCATAGGATTGTTTATTTTGTGGTGTCTACTCACGTACAACATTTTAACATGTTAACATTTTAGCAAACCAGAATGAGTTTTTCAACATATCATATATTATTTTAGGTAGGAGAAGCTACTTTAGCAAACAAACCCCACTACGCCAGGTTGCCCACACTGAATTTATGAGATTTTATTTAATGAATTGTCAAAAGTCCATTTTATTTCCATTTTTACTATAAATGGTAAGTTTTAAATTGCATATAACTTTTGATCCTTCTGAGTTGTAGGAGACGTGCCAACATGAAAAGGACTCCGAAAAATTAGGAGAATAACGTGCTTAGGCCAAACTGGGCTGTTACTACTTTTGGTAGAAAACCATGAAGTCTAATAGGAATGGATATCATCTGTAACTAGTAAGCTTACTTTTTATAGTAAGTCACATATTTTAGCATGATTAAGTTGGAGTTTTGAGTTTAAAAGTCCATCCTAGGTTTAAACACATTACTCATGTTGGATTTTGCCATAGTTTAGAAGATTTGTAGGTACATTTTTGATTTCTTCATATATAAGTGTTTTTTTTTTTTTTTTTTTTTTTTTTCTTTCTTCCTTTTGAGATGTGTACAAAGGCATGCTTGTTTGATTATCTACAAATGCTATTTTATACAGGCTGACAAGCTAAAGGAGTCAGTGGAGGATGAAATTCATTTTCTTAAGGGAAGGGTTTTAGAACTTGAAAGTGATCTTGTGTCGAAGTCCACAGAAGTTACATTTGTAGTTTCAAGGAAAGAAGAAGCTCTATCTTCTGCATTTGCTGAAATTGACCATCTAAAGGAAGAAAATTCTGTAAAAATGTGAGCATTATTGAATGCATATGGAGGGTGTTTACTGTGTTGGAGTGTATTTGTTTCTTGCACATGAGAGCACGCCTTAGTTATAATTCTTATGATAGGTTGAACAAAGTAAAGTATTGTTTATTTAGAAATGTGAATGTAGGATGCTATTTGTAATAAATGCAGCATTTTTTTTCTGATTGCATTTTATGTACTATTTTTATTAGCATTAAGCTTCAATCACAGCAGGTTCTTGCAATGGAAACAGGTCGCATTATTACAATTTTAAAAAAAAGAGCTACGAATATAATCCGTAGCTATTGGTATTTGTTGCTACGGATAGTCTGTAGCTATTGGTATCTATTGCTATGAATATAATCCGTAGCTATTGGTATCTATTTCTATGGATATAATCCGTAACTATTGTTGTCTATTGCTACGGATATAATCCGTAGCTATTGGTATCTATTGCTACGGATATAATCCATAGCTATTAGTATCTATTGCTACTAATATGATCCGTAGCTATTGGTATCTATTGCTACGGATATAATCTGTAGCGATAACTTTAGTTACCCCACCAATAGCAACGGACGTGCTATGGATATATCCGTAGCAAAAGGGATTTTGCTACGGTTTTGGCCGTAGCCTTTGCCCGTTTTTCTTATAGTGTATGCTGTCACATACTCATAATCGGTATCGACAACTGGCACTGATAATCGACATCGATAATCGGCTTATATAATCGGCTTTGATAATCGAAATCCGCCTCGATAATGGGAATCCGCCTCGACAATCGGAATCGGCCTCAACAATCGAAATCGGTGAGAATGGGCCTAACAAGGCCTAAGGGAATGTCACAATGTGGACATTTAACCATCATTGCCCGTCAATGTGGATATTTAACCAACATTGATCCCAAGGAGTGACCTTCATAGGGCCAAATATATATAGTGGGCCCATGGCCTCACACAAAGGCCTCATACACAATACAATGGGCTGCATACAATTTTAATCGGCCTCATACAATCATAATGGGCCTTATACAAGGGTCTCATACATCACAATGGTCCGCGTCACATGGGCCTAGTACACATCACATGGGCCGCGTCACATGGGCCTAGTACACATCACATGGGCCGCATCACATGGGCCTATATACATCATAAGGGACCACATCACGGTGGGCTACATACGTCATAATGCACCGCATCACGGTGGGCCATATACAATCTCAGTGGGCCACATCCCATAGGCCTTAAATATATCATAATGGGCCTCATATCTGGACCTCAAATATATCACAATGGGCCACATTACATGGGCTATATATATACATCATAATGGGCCTTACTCATAGGCCTCAAATACATCATATCGGGCCTCATACTTGGGCCACAAATATATCACAATGGGCTGCATTACATTGGCATCAAATACATCACAATGGGCCGCACATATGGGCCACACAAATATCATATTGAGCCACATATATGGGCCACACAAATATCATATTGGGCCGCACATATGGGCCACACAAACTTCATATTGGGCCTCACTAATGGGCCATATATACATCACAATGGGCCTCACTCTAAGGCCACATATACAACACAATGGGCTGCACATATGGGCCTAATATATATTATATTGGGCCTCATCCATGGTCCTCAAATACATTGCATTGGGCCTCTAATACGTCGCAATGGGAAACCTCGCAGGTGGGCCCTGCATTGGGCCTCAAATATGTTGTAATGGGCCACCTCGCAGGTGGGCTTGCACCTCCCAAATGGGCCCCCACCAGATGAACAACATGGATGAACAACACATGCATCGAGTGGGCTGCACATCCCAGCGGACTAGACGGCATGGTTACAAAATAAATATAATCAAGGTGGGCATTACCCGTCCAGCAAATGGACGGCTTGAACAACGAATACATCATGACTTAGCCCCACATGGATGGACGGTGTATACAGCACATACCTCAAAGTGGGCCCCCATGTATAAATGGCGTTGATGAAACACATACAACATGGTGGACCCCACCATCCAGCCCATCTGGACGGTACAGGTATACTAGCCAACCCACTGTCCTCATCAAGGTAGGCCCCACGTGTAGGGTGGGTCCCACCGTCCAAGGTTTGAATGGTGTGGATGCACCACATGTGCAGGGCCCACATAAATGGATGGATGGTGTGGATTTCACATACATCACGGTGACCACAGAGCCACTGCTGCATGTAGATCAGCTGCTTACAGCAGCTACTGGCCCACCGTCCATCGGACGGATGGTGTGGATTGCCAATAAATGGATGACCTTGATGAAACACATACACCATGGTTGTGGCCCACCGTCCAACTATCTGGATGGTGGGATCTCACACAAATACATCATGATGTGGCCCACAAGGTCTGTTGACGTCCAGCACGTTAGCTCCTTAGCTGGTGGGACCCACATAGCTTGCTGCCATCCATAGTAGCTATATACGCATGGATATATATATATATATATTAATATATTATATCACATAACATGTATTGCTTATTTTTATTTTTTTATATTATTATTATTATATATATATTTTTAAAAATAAAAATACCACAACAACGTGTTGCTGGACTGACGGCCTAGATAAAACACTTGTATCACATGGGCCCCACGTCTATCTAGGGGACGACGTGGGCATCGCACATAAATCATGGTGTAACGTCCTGAAAATCGGGGGTCGAGTAGCAACTCAACACCCAAGTTCCAAAACATCACTTATGCAACATAAATGCTTATGATTGAATGTTGTCGGTGTTAGTGCATTAATCATGAGTGGGATTATACCAAAACAGTAATTCATACTCCAGATCAAGTTATAAAACGCAAGCGGATGACCGAAAGATGTATATAGGTGTATATAAAAACAAAACAATCTCGATCTGTCTCCAGAGTGTGAATATGCCGCTGAGTCACCATATACATATACTAAATCAAAAGTCTAAATGTCAAAAGAATAGTCCAACTACAATGATAATCCCTGAAGCCTCGTTAATCCGGATAGCCTAAGCAAAGCCGCTGGATAACTGCATGTAGGAGAAATCATCCTGATCATCATAGTAATCAGGCTCAGCCTCCTGCATCTCGTCGATACCTGCATCTAAGACAAAGTCTGGTGGGTGTTCAGAACACTGTCCCGTAACGTGGGAGTGAGTAGCTAACTTAGTGGAACAATAAAGCATAGGTTAACATGTTATCAATTCAGTTAAGCAGTAATGATAAAGCAGTTCAGTCAAACAATCCTAATCACTCTTATTAATGCAAAGATGAAATGTAGTCATGATGCATGCCCTCGCTAATGCTCCCTCGTGCGACACCATCTTACGTCCATGGCATGTGTTCATCCCTCAGTGCTCCACAACGCCAGGCACATGCAGTGCTATGTTATGAGCATGATTACCGAGTTGTTATTAGTCCTTTTCATACAGCGGTATTGGGAAACTAAGGTACCTCCCTTATATAATTCCCAAACAACGATCCATTCTAGGGTCGTCAGTCCTAAATAATCTCATACGATGATGCAGTTCTAGGTCGCTGTAAAGGGCTCCAAGGGTTGTTGCACGCACTCGTTGTACCGCTCCCCCATCACCTTATCAATACAGGCCTAGTTTATACTCTGTTTACTCCGGGAAGACTCGTTGCCTCACCGCAGATTTAAAGTATGCTTGAGGTCACTACAAAGGGCTGTCAGGACTGTTACACTCAATCGTTACACCACTCCCCCATCACCAAATCAGTGTAGGCCGATAGCTCAAATACAGTGTCCCATACTACCGTATTCGGCTCACAAGTCTGGGTTACTGACTGGTCACTACGGGGAGGCACATCGCCCCAGCATAGGCCGACAGCTCGACCACGGTGTCTCATACCACCATGCCCAGCTCATGAGTCTTAGCGGATCAAGGTACTAAGGTTAAGCAGGATTCACTGGTGAGTTAGGTACCTTAGGTTCAAACAGAGGCGTCCATACATGGTGAACATACATCGGTAGATTGGGTTACTTGACGAGCTTGACTAGCACGAGCGCATGTTGAGTTGAGCGACATGAAGTGCGCAAACACTCCGTGTGGCCTAACCACTGCCGACAACTCTAGTACGACTCGGCAGCCACGAACTCAAGCCTGTTACCGATTGCCTGGACTATATCATAGCCCCACTTTCACTTCATTCCAACAGGTAATCATAAGAGACAGTCAAAACAGTAATGAACAAATAATTCAATACGTACAAGCATGTGAGCATGTTAAGAAATGTAACATAAACATGATTTGCATACACATTCATTACACGAATAAAACAGATATCATAATGTATCGTACATGGAGGAAATCATATACATAATTAAGGTAACCGAGATTCATATCTCAGTCCTCATACAAAACTACTATTAGTAATACTTGGCATATTCAGACATTTCTACAAACACTTAGACTACATACATCATCATACATGATGTATGTGGTTTACACATATGTGAGGTCAACTCCTTTTACTAGGGAGTTTCCTCGTAAACCACATGCATATACCCACGATGGTTGATCATGGCATGCACGAATTCGAGTTCCATCTTCATTTAAGCATTTCCACAAACTCTTGAGCTACACACTTTATCACATATAGTGTGTATTTGCTGTGACGTGATTTTAGGACAAGTCCTTTCACTAAGGAGTTGTCAAACATGTATTAAGCATATATTCACAACAAATAAACATGTTAAGCACAAATCCAAATTCTAAACGTATTGAAATATTTCAACACATACATAGAATACACTATATTACATATAGTTCATATATAACTGAAACATGAAACGGACGACGCATTTTCCATGTGAAATAGCATCCATAACAAGAATAAATCATTAACTAACATTGAAAGCCTTGAAAACCATAACCTATACGTCTAAAGTCCGCACCTTACGCCGTAGAAGCGTAAAGAACTCGATAGAATCGTTAAGCCTTTTCATCACTTGTAACAATTGGCAACCTACAAAATGAATTAGGTTAGCTATTTCATCACTTGTAACAATCATAACCTTAGAACGGATTAGGGTTAGGGTTTCTTACCTAAGAACGAAGCCGGAATTGCCGGAAAAGCGATTAGATAGTGATGGTTAAGCATGCTTAGCACCAGGGTAGAATAGCAGGAAGATTCTCCCACTTCTCTCCCACTTCTCTCACACTTTCTCCCTCTTTTCTCTCTTCTCTCTCCTAGGGTTTCTCTCAAACTCGTATGGGCTGAATGAGAGAGGGTTTAAGGTCCTTATATAGGCTCAAAACACTCCAAATTAGACCTAGGGCCATGGTATACTTAGGTTATGTCCAAAGGAGGACTGTTCTGTCTCAATGGAGCGCTGCTGGAGCCCCCCCCCTTGAGCCAAAGGTTGGACTTAAGCTCACTGACCTTGGATCTAGGTCAAGTTAAGTTTTCATTCCAGTCGGGTTCCTAGATCACACGTGGTGGACCAGTTTCAGTTCAACGATCACTGAAACTCGATCAGGGTTATAAGTACACGGACATGTATAGGAAATGTTCCCTGATCCGAGGGTGTATTTGGGTCAGATTCCGACGGTCTGATTGCTTATATTTGGCCTGCAAGCGACAAGTCTCAGATTACTTAAATTAGATTTAATTTCTAAAGAAAACCATATTTTCTCGCACTCCTCGCTCCGGGCTCAAGTGAATAGCCCTGGGACACTATTTGGTTTTGACTTCCGAGATGGTTGTCAAGCCCAGCAAGGCGGTCCTAATTCTATAACCTTGTATTATTCGGACTTTCGATGTGCTGTCCAGATCTGATACGGAGCTTCGTGATGCTCCCAAGAGCAGCCGGATAATGAGATTGATCCTAGATTTTTGGGTAATGTAGCATCAATGATTCCACAAGTTTTGGGTCTTGCAGATCGTATTTAAAGTGATTAGTTTGGATTTCATATGTAATCTAGTTTAACACTGAGAGATTTCTGCTCGAGGTGGTACCGGGTTTTTGTATGGAATTCTAAGTATTGTTCTTCATCACCTAAACTTTAGGATTCATGCCTAATATGATAGTACTTAGAAACATTTAAAGAACAAGGTGGTGAAAGGTGAAATGGGAGATTTTGAAGGAAATGGGTTGAAAGGGGATTTGAGACTTTGGGATGAGTTTTTGAGAAGCAATTAAGGTGTTCGGATCGACCCATTGCCTAAGTACGTCTAACTCCAAGTTAGCAAAAATCTGAGGCGTTACAATCTACCCCCCTTAAAGAAAAATTTTGTCCTCGTAATTAGTACATTTTCGTACTTCTTGAGAAGCTGAGGGTAGTTCTTTCTGACCCCGCTTCTGCCTTCAGGTAGCTTCCTCCTCTGTATGATGAGTCCACAGTACCTTCATGAGTGGAATCACTTTACTATGCAACACCTGCTCTTTCCTGTCTAGGATACGTGTCGGACGCAATACTATGTAGCATCCTCACTCAACTGTACCTGCTCCAATGGATGATGTGTGAAGGATTAGGGACGTATTTCTTCAGGATAAATACATGAAATACGTTATGCATGTCCGCGAGTGGTGTGGACAAAGCGAGACGATATGCCACCGCTCCCACTCGATCAAGTATCTGAAATGGGCCAATGAACCATGGCGTAAGCTTTCCCTTCTTGTTAAACCGAAGGACTCCCTTCATAGGGGAAACTCTGAGGAACACATGGTCTCCAACCTCAAACTCGAGTGGTCGCCGCCTCATATCTGCATAACCCTTCTATCTGCTCTAAGCCGTCAGGAGTTGACGCCTGATAATGTCGATCTTCTCTGAGGTCGCCTGTACTAATTCTGGGCTAACCAAACTACGCTTGCCAACCTCTACCCAGCAATGCGGTGCTCTGCAAGGGCGCCCATACAAGGCCTCGTAAGGAGCCATGCCAATACTTGCCTGAAAACTGTTGTTGTAGGCGAACTCTGCGTACAGGAGGCAGTCATCCCAACTGTCCTTGAAGTCTAAAACATAAGCCCGCAACATATCTTCTAAAATCTGATTCACTCGCTCTGTCTGCCCATCGGTCTGAGGGTGAAACGCGGTACTAAACTTCAACATCACACCCATCGCTTCCTGGATGTGAGTCCAGAAGATAGACGTGAATTGTGTGTCATGGTCCGGCACGATCTCCAAGGAAACTCCATGCAGATGCACTATTTCTTTAATGTACAACCTAGCCAAGTCGTCTGTAGAGTTCGTCACTCTGATAGGGAGAAAATCAGCCGATTTGGTCAACCGGTCCACGATCACCTAAATAGAGTCATAACCCATTCTCATCTTCGGTAGCCCCGAGATGAAGTCCATAAAGATGAAGTCCCACTTCTATTCAGCTATGGGCATGGGCTGAAGTAGTCCAGGAGGTCGGTGATGTTCATCCTTAACCTGCTGACACGTGAGACAACGGAAAATATACTCAGCTATCTGAACCTTCATATTGTCCCACCAATACGTCCGCTTCAAGTCCTGATACATGTTTGTGCTACCAGGTTGCATCGCAAGTTTCGATCTGTGGGCAGCCTTAAGAACCTCTTGTCTCAAGTCAGGAATGTCTGGGATGCATAGACGGCCACGGTATCGTAGGCCCCCATTTGTGCCCACTTTCCACTCGGAGTCCTCATTATGATCTATGACCAAGGGAAAGGTGAATTAATATCTTAATAGATCATCCGGAAGAGGTTTCTAATAGTATAGAATTGGCTAAGGCTTCTATCAACATTTGCGAATACACTAACCTTATTTGTTGTGACTTAACTTGTAACTATTGTTAAGCCTATTCTTTAATACGAAGGTTCAACTCCTATCTAGTGACCATTTAGTGACTTATCCTTTCGTCTAATCTGGATCAATTTCCTTTGATCCTGGGCCAGTGGGGCAAGAGCCAAGCACGCTTTCGTTGCACCTATGAGTGGGTAGACGAGTATGCCTACCAACTCGACCGAATTCATAACCTTTCTACCCCCCTTAAAAACTTAATTTCCTAAGGCTCAAGGATTTATGTTTCACTGCGTATGTCAGAACGAGGTAAAATTTAGACCTATCCTTGGCATGAAATGGGAAATGATCTCTCAATACGTCGATTTTCCTTCTATTTGTGATGTGTGTTATGGCATTGGTATCTATGGTTATAGGAAGGAGCTAAAATGATGAGTGTTGTGATTGTTTCAGGGACGAGCATGAGTTCGTGGTAAGGTGCCTAACTATATCCAGGAAGGACTTTTACCACGGTCCCGACCTACTTTTGTTAATCATGTCTAGTTCAATATCGTAATATAATTTATACATTATTTGTACGACAGACTATCTTTCTAAGTTCATCTACACAATATGGATGTCAGAATGGTCTATCACTTAGGACCTAACTCCTACCTGTCTGTTGTCCCTTGAGACATTTCTTGGGTCTAAAAAAAATAATTCTTTATTGGCTATAGGTTCTAACACTTCTCCAAAGACGAAGTACTGCACTTTTGGTTGTAAGTGATCGAGCCAGCACGGAAGGAAAGTTATGTAGTGGGTTTGAGCTGGATACACAAACCCTCTACCTCGCGAGGACAGAAAATTAGTCATATCAGTTCTTGATCCTAGTTGATCCCGACCTTCTGCTTGATCAGAGCATAAAGTTCATTTGAGAACTACCAGGATTGAGAGTTCAATTCAAACCGCGAATACCTCGCTTATACATAGTTCTCTATTTCGTGTTCCCATTTGTAATAAGTCTTTGGGGAGGGCAAGTCTAAGGGGTGTATTGCTTTGACCTAACATTAAATCCAAGGGATATATAAGTTTTCCCTAAGCGTGAAAGGTTTCTAGGTTAAACGAGCTTCCTAAGAGTTACTAAAGAAGTCGATAAGTATTAAGGGAATTCAGCGAAAGAATGAGCTTTCACTCCAACCTAATCAAGCCAACTAACTAAGTCTATCTTTCAATTGTCTTAACATAATTAATGTTTTACATTCCTTAGTATAACCAACCACTAGTTGTAATCCAAAATCTATGCTTACACACTAGATGATCTCATACCCTTTCTAATACAAGAAATTGTTTATCGCTTAGGGTCAAACGTTGTATTGGAATTAAGTTGCCCGAACTTGAATTTAATTACTCTCGAGCACTACACATATGCTCATACTAGCTAAGAAGGACCTAGGGTTCACATTATTAATTTATTAAATTTCTTACACTGTCAAATCCTTTAAAATCTATGAGTACCAACTTTAGGTCCCAAGACTCTAAGGGACCTATTTGGCCAATGGTATTAAGTTGTATTAAATGGATTGTATTACTAATCCCACTTCGGGATTGGGCATGACATGTTGGAAGGAGGGTGTGATAGGATTTAAATCAACTTCCTAGGCTTTGGAAAACGAGCCTTGTGTTGGACAGTGTGAGATGGGATTTGCGAGTTTAGAAGGTTCACTACGCCAAAATGGTCAATTTGCGACGTATTTTTGCGACGGACTTCATCCGTCGCTAAAATCTCTTGGTTTAACGACCGATTTAATCCGTCGCTAACGGCAAAGGTCCGTCGCTAATCCCTTGTTCCTCCAAAATCCGTAGTCGGAACGTCGCTGAATTTAGCGACGGACCAAAATCCGTCGCTAAAATATAATTTACAACGTATTTACGACGGATTTGATCCGTCGTTAATAGGCGCGGACTAAATCCGTCGCAAAATTTGATTTTGTCACAGCTGTAAATTACCGCCCAAAACACCAAATGGCGTGCTTTTCAGTTACTTTTGCGACGGATCATGGTCCGTCGTAAAAGGACATTTGCCTTCACATTAATTTTTTTTTCATTTTTTAAAGAATATGGTGGAAAATGAAGTTTTTTTTGTAGTCTAATAGTTATTTTTTAATAGAATTTCGGTGGTTTAATTGTACATATTTATATCTAAGATTATTTTTTAACAATTGATTGAATGTAAAAAGAAAATTTATTCTGTTTTTATATCAAATGAGTGAAATTTTTATTTTTATTTTTTAATTTAAAATTAATATTTAAATAATTTGTAATATCACATGAAAAAGAATATTGAGAAGTTAATAAAATTTAACAATGTTTGAGAAAAAAGTATTAGATTTTGAAAAAATAAAAATCTATTTTGTGAGAACAAAAAAGAATTTTGATAAAGTTGATAAATTTGAAAAAAAAAAAAAAAGGCATTTGATTTTGAGAAAAAAAAATAATATCCTGAAAAAGAAAATTAAAAATATTTTTAAAAATGTGAAAATTTTCACAATGTTGAAAAATGAAAATATTTTTAAAAAGAAAATGAGAGTTTGAAATTTGAAAAATAAAATAAATTTCATATTTTAAAAAATGTGAAATTTTATTTTATTTTCACTCAAAATAAAATTTGAGTGAAAAATAAAATAAAACAATATTAAAAAAAATCGATACTTTATCAAAAAACAAACATTTTGAAACGAAAAATAAATAAGTTGAATAATTTTGTGATTTTGAAAAATAATTAAAAATGTTCAAAATTCGAAATTAAAAGAAAAAGTTATTTATAAAAACTCTAAGATTTTGAAAAAATATAGATATTTTTTAAAAAAAATTGAAAAGTTGAAAACAACATGATGCTTTTGAAGAAAAAAAAAATCGGCATTTTGAAATTTTTGGGAAAAAAAATTTAAAATTCGTGAAAATTTAAGATATTTTAAAAATAAAAATTCAGAATTTGTATTTTAATTTATTTTTTAAAATATTTTATAATAAAAATGATATTTTGTTAAAAGTTTTTAAAGAAAAATTAAGAGTAAAAAAATATACATTATGAAAAAAAAATATGTTATTTTTCAATGGAAATTGAAATTTATTTGTGACAAAAAAATTAATAAATTATTAGGAACATCCACTAATTGAACATTTAACCGTTTTTGGACAATCAAATTAGTCCAGATTGAAAAGTAAATAACTTCATATGTTTAAATCAAATTTCACTCAAATTGTTGATCAATCTTCTATGCCTAATATCTTTCTCATATGTAGCTAGCCTGATTGGGGCGAGTAACTAGTTAAATTGAGGGTATCGATCAGTAAAATAGAGTGAATGGGCTAGACATATAAAATGGGCTAAATATTGTTGTCAAAATTGTGACCCAACTTATTGACCTTGCGAGAACCTAAGAATTGATGTTAATAAGTTTTGTAGGCCCCATCATGATGTGTGTCGAACATCAACACCGTGCATTTAATGTGCATTATGTTCATCCATTTTTACTGATAATTTTAGGGCTTGATCAAAAAAATGATAGGGATATAAGACCACATCATAGGAAAACAATATTGATTGGATATCCACCATTAAAATCCTCTTTTACGGGTGGGCCCCACTATGATGTACGTGTTTCATCTATTCCGTTCATCCATTTTTTCAGATCATTTTATAGTTTTATACCAAAAATTAGCGGGACATAAATCTCAGGTGTACCACACCACATGAAAACAATGGTGATTGGATATCCACCATTAAAATCCATCTTAAGGCCCATTGTACTGTTTATTTGACATCCAATCTGTTGATTAGGTCATACAGACCGATGAAGGGAAAAACCAAAGATCACTTGATCCAAAACTTTTATGGCCCTAAAAGGTTTTTAATGGTCCACGCTCATTCAACACTGTTTCCTATAATGTGGTCCATTTAAGATTGGGATATACCTCATTTTTTGGTCTTATACCATAAAATTTTCTAGAAAAATAGATGGACAAAGTGGATGAAACACGTAAGTCATGTTGGGGCCCACAGAGCACCGTCCACCAACCATTGGTGTCGCCACTTTATAACGGGAGTGGATTTCTTGCTAAAGCCCTTGGCATCCTCGCCCAAGGATGCTGGGTGGGGCCCAACACCATGTGTTTGGAAAATCTACCCCATTAATCCATTTTTAGAGATCATTTTAAGACGAGAGACCAAAAATGAGTTGGATACAAAAATTAAGTGGGTCACACGAGAGGAAACAGTGGGGAAACAAATACCTACAGTTAAAACCTTCTCGACTCCACCTTGATGTTTATATGTCATCCAAACAGTTTATAAGGTCATTAACACTAGGAATAAGTGAAAATACAAAAGAAAAAAAAAGAAAAAAAAGAAAAGCTTGAAACAAAGCTTTTTATGACAGTAAGAATGTTTCAACAGTTCTCACTGAATCCCCACTGTTTCATCTCGTGTGACCCACTTGAGTTTTGGATACACTTCATTTTTGGTATCTTTTTCTAAAATGATCTCTATAAACGGATTAACAGAGTAGATTTCCCACAAAAATGGTGGTGAGCCCCACCTAGCATCCATGTGCAGTAACTTCCTATTAAAGGCTTTAACACGAAATCCACGTCCTTAGGACGGACTGGCTACTCCCCTGACACCATCCCGTGGCTAATGGTCGGTGCTCTGTGAGCCCCACCATGATGTATGTACTTCATTCATTCTGTTCATCCATTTTTACAGATCATTTTAGTGCTTGGTACAAGAAATGATGGGGATATAAATCTTAGTTGGGCCACACTACAGGACAAATAATGGATGGATATTCACAATTAAGATCCTCCTAAGGCCTATTGTACTGTTTATTTGACATCCAATATATTGATTTGGTCATAAAGACCCAGATGAAGGGAAAAAATAAATATCAGCTTGATCCAAAACTTTTATGGCCCCTTAAACGTTTTTAATGGTTAAAATTTATTCAACACTGTTTCCTGTAATGTGGTCCACTTGAGATTGGGATATTCCTCATTTTTTGTGTAATACCGTAAAATGATCTAGAAAATTAGATGGACGGAATTGATGAAACACATACATCATGGTGGGGCCCATAGAGCACCGACCACCAGCCTTCCAGATCAAAAGCTCAACTGTATGTTTTGTTTTTTGTTTTTTTTTTTTTTTTAATTGTACGGTGACTGTGTGAGTTTTATATTTGATGTAAAATAGTGGTGACTTATTCATAACAATAGTGGAAATGAGATGGTGTTATCCAGACCATCTAAATAATGGATCTAGTTGTAAATGTCTAATATTTATACTTTTTTTCCTATATAAGACTATCTTAATCATCTAGTAAATGGTCCCTTATATATATGGTTGTTATTGTAGTTTATAACATAAATGATGTAAAACTCACAATTGTCGTATTTGAAAGTAACATTTAATTTTAAAAGAGGATTTCCAAATCCATCTTTCGTGTAGAGAATGCCGGTCTTCATTCAAACAAAGCCGCTGGAGTTCCTCTTTCAACATTCATTGACGTCGCCACGAAGTTGCGATCGGGGGATTTTCAGGTACGTCGTTTCAAATTCTTCCTCTTTTTCTTTCTATGATTTATCATAATAGAAGAAAATATCTACGTTTTGGTGTAAATTTCCCGGAGATTAGTTATTTTTAGGGTTTCATATACGCCATTTGATTTTTCCACGGTTTTTGTATTCTCTTTCTTCCAGATTTTTTGGTTGTCTCGATTTCTTTTTTTTTTTTTTTTTCCGGTAGATCGTTGACGATTATCACATTTCTAAAATTTTGGGGGTTCTGCTTGAAAATTTTCTAGGTTAGGATCTTTTGCAGGAAGTTCCACGGATTTTGTACGATTTTCATGATTTTTTTTTTTTTTTTTTTTTTTTGGAGTTTCTTGAGTGATTCCTTGGGAAGATTGCTTCTTTAAGCATGTGTAGGTCGAATTTTATGGTTTTTTTGCCTAAAGGAAGGCAATAATTTATTGTAATTTTTTATTTTTTAAATCATTTTTTGGGTTTTTATATAAACATTCCCGAGGGATCTAAATTTTCCCAACTAATGACTAAACAATTAGAAATTACATGGAGGTGCTTTTTGGAGGATTTTCAAAAAACCTCAAAAACTGGACCCGTCAATCTAGCATGGGAGCCACGTGTTTGTGTAGAATGCGGACCATTACCACCCTCACTCTTTGGCATATGACCTACATGATGAGTGATTGATTTTTGAGGGAGTCACCACATCTATTTATGATTGGTTATGAGATTTAAAGAACTAGATCCAGACCTATAATGACCCGGGACCTCGTAGGATCTGTACCCAAGTAGTCGGGTGTGGGAACTATAGGACCCGACCAGGCCTTTAACCAAATGCCAGAAATTTATAGATGTCTTACTCAAATTATATAGACTAAATTTACGAGCATTAAATGCATGCAATTTTGCTTATGTTGAGAGGCCGATGTACTGTGGATCATTTTACTAGCTGAAAACCACTTTACCATACTTTAAAAATGTGGAGGCATTGTTTGGTAAAATTAGTTTTCTTCTTCTTCTTCTTTCAACTATTGTATTAGATTATTAGCTTGTATTTGTGAAAAAAAAAAAAACACTGACTATTTGTTGCTTTATATGAATTGGTTCTGGGTCCAAAGGTTTGGTTCTTTTAGGTCTGGTCTTCAAAGAGATGGGTTTTGATTTCACTTTTCTCTTCCAAAAACATAAGAGGAGCTGTTGGAGACTTCATAACTAATTGCAGGCATCTTACACTGTTGGTGGGCATTCATTTAGTGTAGCTGACATTGAATTCATTATTATAAAGATAAAACCTCTAGCACATCGCCCACAAATAGTATGTAATCTATGTTACAAGGACTCCATTCCTCTTTGATTTTCTTTAAATTCACAAAATATTATATTATGTTATCAGCATTTTATTTTCAGCCCCAAAAATGAATGTTTCCACCCTAACATGGAATTTTTTTTTTTCCTATGAGTGCTTTTAACAATCTCTTTACTGACCAAATTACCCTTGTCCCCCAAAGTGTGTTTAGATGTACACGAAATTCCAAGAATGAATATTTTGGTCCATTCCGCTGAGCATTTGTGGCTGCGTGAAAACCCAGAACTACATTACGTACCACAAATCATATCCATTGTACATCAGTTCAGATCTGAGACCAAATGATGTTATTTGGCAGAAAGCATCCTGCCTACCTACATTTCTAGTTTCTATGGACACCCAAACATACTTTATCCTTCATTTTGTCTTTCTATTTAAATGGATATTTCATTTTGTGATCTATATGTATGAGTCACAATATTTATGTATGAGTCAATGCTAGACTAGTAGTTATTGCCATCTGAATTCAAATAGTCAATCTAAGCACACCTGTAAGGTTTGAAAATATTTGTGAACATATTTTAACTAGGTGATGCTACTTCTGTTTCTTAGTAATGATTTCTTCTTCTTGTTTTTTTTTTTCTTTAATTTTTTTTTTTAAAGAAAAAAAAAAACCTTAGATCATATATTTGCCTGCTTATTTCAAAATGCTTTTGCTTCTGATAAAAGAAAAGCAAAGCCAAAATAATCTGCTTCTCTACTGGATATGGGAAAACTTCTGTTGGACTGGCCCATGATTGGAAGGTATGCATATTGGTATAAATTGTTGTGACTTGTGAGGTAGATGAACGTTGGATTTTTATATAGTCACCATAGTTGGCCTAAAAATCAAGGGTGAATGTATCTTTTATCTGTTTTCTTTGGCGTGGCCTATAGATCAGCCTGATTTTTTATCCTAGGGCCTAATGTGGGATTACATATCTAAGAGTGGATTTTACTTATACAATGCGGTGAGCCCCCTAAAAAATCAATAGTGGGCAACATCATCCAACTATTTCTAAATTTCTGCTGGTATATTTAAATAATAATAATAATAAATGCTCACCCTAATTTTTCACCCAATGTATGCAAGATCCACTCCCACCATTAGACGTGTAATACCACATTAGGCTTAGGGATAAGAAAATCAGGTTAACATATGATATAGGTAGGCTAGATCAAGAAAACAATTGGGAGAGACATCCACTCTTGATTTTTAGAGGGCCCATTGTGATGATTACATGATGTCAATGATTTGGATGGTGGGCGTTGGACAATCATGTGGTCCACCTTAGTCATAGTGGGGCTGATTTTTGGGCCATGGGCTTAGGGTGACGCATCTGGTGGTGGTCGAGATGGACTTCACATAAACATCATGGTGGGGCCCACCCTAGCCTCCCATAATAATTCTTTCACAAGTTTTGTTTACTGTTTTGTGTGTCTATCATCTGTTTGCTTTATTTTCTTTTACAGGGTTTAGAAATCATATCATGAACTTATAATGGTTGAATGTAAACAATGTGTACTGTTGATTTTAAATCTAGTGCAATCATTTCTCAGGTAGAGAGATTTCATGGCATGTTTCATCTTTCAGTTTGTACATGAAGTGAGCCAAGTTCCTGTTCATAAGTCAGATTGGTTGAATAATTCTAACCTAATTGGGACACTTGTTTGTCAAGTAAGACCATTGGACATATTTCAGTTTTGATTCTACATTTAGAAATGAGTTGTATTTTGAATTATGTTCATTTAGATTAAAAATTTCGATGTGATTGTATATAGATTAAGACAATCAGTTACCCATTTAAGGGTTTTTATGTGGCCAGTCATAGATATAGGGTGCTCCTTGGTGCATAAAAATCCTTAAATTGTCCCTGTTTAGACAGTTCAAGACCGGATAGAATATAATGCTTTCATTTTAGCAATTCAAATGCACTTGCCTTTTCTATGCATCATCTCTCTTTCTTTGGATTTCTTTTGATTTTATTTTTTTTTTGCTTATGCATAAAATATTCTGATTTAAATATTAAGAACTACGTAGTGGCTTGATCCCAATCTTCCAACATTGGGTACGTAGGCAGCCGTTCATACTAGACCGTATCGGTGCAGCCACAAATTTTTTATTTTTTATTTCCCCTTCTCGTAGTGTGGATGCATTTTCGTCAGGACTACTTGGCAATAAGAGTGAGGTGGATGTAAGTTCTCGAAACCTTTAATTAATCTCGAATCATTTATATCTTTACCGCTTCATTTATATGCTGTCGTCAGGGTCAACTTGTAACTCCTCAGAACCCGCTCTGCCGTAAGACATTACGGTGCATGACGGTTCCTAGCAGGTTAAGTTGCAAATTATTATTAAGAGTTGGTTGGATATAATTTATTTTTTGTAAATGTTGTTAATAGTTGGATGGATGATGAATGTATTTGTGAATGTAAATGAAAATAAAAAACTTATGGTGTGTGTGTGTGTGTGTGTGTATATATATATATATATATATGTTATCAATGGAGGATGCCTTGTTTAGCAGGACATGAAATTTTGTAGCTTATGGAATGGTGCCCCAATATTGGTTGTATGCTACTAGTATGTAGTAGATAATACTAGGATCAATAGTAAACATTTTGTTTTGAGTGGAGACCGAGTAAAAGAACTTGGAAAAGGCACTTTTTATGCCTTTCAGCTTCAAACTGGATACCTTTTGGATAAACCAAACATCCATTCACCACTAGTTCCTCTAATACATGGTACAATGGGGGTGGGGTAATGTCGGTTGCTCCAAATTCCAATACATATACTAAGTGTATGTAATATAGTTATATATATATATATATATATATATATATATTCATATTGCAATTTATATATGAAATAATCGTCATCATCGTCATCATGTAAGCCATATCCTAATTAATTAGGGTCACCTACATGAATCCTATTCCACCGTTCCACTCTATCAAGGGCCATACCTTCAGTTAGACCATAGGTCATCGAGTCTTTTCTTACTACCTCCATCCATGTCTTTTTGGGCCTTCCCCTTGCCCAACAATTTATTCCCTAAAGCGTGGTTGGTCTTACAGTTATTCTATAAAACTTCTCTTTTAGTTTGAATGGTACTCGGCGACCATTTAAAACTCCCAAGGCACATCCTATAGCAATTTTTGCCATCCTGCTGGCTTGAAACACTCTTGACGATAGCAATGTGAAATGGCACCATGCTGCCGTGGATTGGCAAAAGGACAACCTCATTCTTTTGGTCGATCTGTATCATTAATTCCCTCGACTGTGGGATATCATTGACATTCTTGTAGGCAATGAGATCGCTTGAAGCTTTTGCAGAACCACGGCCATCTCCTGCTACAGAACCGCCCATTATCCAACCTTAGAGTCGCTTTCGACAAGAATGCCTCGGCTCCATTGGATTCGGCTTTGACCTTTGGACGCTTTTCTTTCTCCTCCCTCCTCTTCCTCATTGAATGAGTATGCAACATCCTTAACTAACTTGGAGCTAATTGAAGTCACAACTTCTGCAGCTTTTTCATTAACAATAATGGTGTCTGCAAGCAACAACGAGAACATCTTAGTCTTTGGATTGTTGGTTTCTGATTGTAAGTTCTGGAACCCAAGAGATACATTAAAAACCATTCCAAGCTTCAACACCCGATCGTTCCTAGCATTTAAACTCAAGCCCGACTCACGGAACTCGAGACCGATTTCCGTTCCTGCTGACTTTGTAAGATGAGAGGCAAATTCAGGAGCATCCCTCTCTACCACCGAGACTGCTGCTTGGTAAACAGTACTGACCTTATTCCCAGCCTTCAATGCACCTATCGCTGCCTCATGGGCCTTGAGGAGAACCACATAAGCCTTACTCTGCATTGCATTTGCATCAATGAGAAATGTTTTGGCAATGTCGGATCTAGAACAACTGAAATTCGCCATTGAAGCAATGTCGGATCTAGAACAACTGAAATCCGCCATTGAAGCTATGTCGGATCTAGAACAACTGAAATCCACAACAAAACAAACAAAAAAATGCAGAGATAACCACAAATTTCGGAGAAGGTATGCCTCTTCTTTCCTTTCTCTTCTATTTCACGAACAGAACGTAGTTCATCTGCAAATTTCAGTTTTTTTACATATTTAGAACTTTTTAAAAAAATGAAAACTACTGGTTGAAAAGAAGAAAAAATAACATTTTCATTATATATATATATATATATATATATGAGAAATGCTCACACACAACTAGTTTGGATTTATTAGATGAAAACCACTATTTATCACTGATTTTTGGATTTATTAAATGGGCAGTCCCAAACTGAGTTGTGGGTGAGATTGGTTTCTTACAAACCCAATGTTAATTCGGGTGAGCTTCAAACACTATCCATTAGTTCTACTACAATTTGATCTTCACATGGAAATGGCTCTGTCCACTTCTTCAGTTATTGGTAAGTTGAATTAGGGAATGTTTGTAATCTTTTGTGCATAGTAGTGGAAGAAGAATGGGTTGGACCTAATGGATGGTCTAAGTAAGTGACATGCTCATGAGGCCAAATGTTACCGTGTATGGGAAGGTTTCTATACACTTCGCCCACTAAATTTCTCATTAAATGCCCAGCTAGTTGGACTAAAACTCACGGTCTAACTAGTTGTGCGTGAGCATCTCTCTCTCTCTCTCTCTATATATATATATATATATATATATATATATATATATATATGAAGCTGAGAGTCTGTCGTGTAAATGTGTGATCATTTTTTAGCATATTTACCTCTTTACATAATGGGATAAGATAGAACATCAGGTCACTTTTCTCACGTCTTGTCATAGGTGTGAAGGAGCTTGAGGCAAAATGGATCGGATGGGCTGGTTTATATGTACCAGATGAAATGGACAGCGATCACTTACCAAAGCACTAGCAGAAAAGGTTTGTAAGATGCAATCTTCATTCTTAACTTGTCTTTGGCCTTGAATTTAGGATGTAAATGACAATGGAGCCACTTTTCTAGTGTTGGTTTCCTAGAAGACAGTTCTGTTGTAGACCAAACAGGAATTCAACTTTGCTAGGTTAGGCCGGGTTAAGGGTCAACCAGAGCTAACCCGATCTCTAGTGAACTTGATCCACAACCTACTCTAATCCGTATTCTAACCCAAGTGAGACTGAACAAAAAATTGTTTTCTGGATATTGTAGTTTGCTAAATGGTTCTCTTATATATGGAGATCACCAAAGTATATGATCTGGATGTTATTTATGACAGTCCTGATGATGTGCCTGAAGATGTAATGTGAAAAGCTTTTTATTCTTAACATGATCTCTTTCTTGTCCTCTTTTACAGAATTGTGAATTTTGTATCAATGTTTTATATAAATCTCTCTTTATGAATCTATTTATCTACCTGTCTCTCTGTATCTATCTACTAATTTATGTTGAACTGCTTTCCTTTTACAGTGATGCTGGATTCAATAGCATTCACAGTGAAATCTATCTACTATTCAATAGTACCAGTTCTTGTTTACATATTGGATCAACTCATGTGTAGGTTGTTTACAATCTAGATTGTCCAGCTCAAGAGCAAACTTCCTAAAGGTCAAAATTCTGGCACCTGTTTGCTAATTATGTTGTGTATGAATCAATGGGAGGATCCTTGTAAATTGTTCATATTTCAGGAAGCTTACAAGGCTGCAATGCATTATCTATACCATGATCCTTGGTAATTTGTTATTATTTTTTGTCCACAAATCTTACTATTCATGTTTATGTTTCTCATTTAGATTTTCAAGTTGCAATTTGTTTGATTGCTATGGCCATTAATGTCAGAAATCTTTTCAGAAAACAATCTTTTGTGCACTCAAGGATGAATGGGTAAAATTAAGATATGAAAGTGAGATTTTGAAAACCTAGAATCCAATCACATAAGCAACCAATCAAATAAGTCCTTTGTCCATTAGATCGAAGCATAATTTGCCTATCAAAATTTTTAATATGCTCAGTGAAAATCAACTTACTTCCCGTACGAATACTATTAATTCATCATGTTAGCCATGCTCATCACTTCAAGATCAGTTTAAAACTCTTCTTAGTCCAATCATTTTACATGGCCTTGTGCAATCCTCCTCCTTGGAGTGTTTGGGATGAGCATTTGGTCATATAAAGGCTCACCTAGCGTAGTAGCATTTTGTTGGCTTGTAGAAAAGGGCAAAGTGCTAACTATCAATAATCTAAGGGCAAAATGCCTAACACTAATGCATGCATTATGTCCCTCTAATATTCAAAATCGGTGCTTATGCATTATGATTTTGCGTGTGCTGTTTGGGGGAGGTTCATTGACCTGTTTTGGTCCTCATAGGTGATGCTAAAGTCAATTGGCTTGTTCATTCTGGCTTAGTATGATGGCGGTCTTGGCCATAAAGGGGAATTTTGTAGAGGCTTCTTGATGCAGGACAACTAACCACTTGCTCTAAAAGCTGGAACTGATAGAGCATGTCGAATTAATCCCTTTATCTCGTAGCCCAGGCCCCACATCCCATGGGTTAGGACCTTGGCCGAACCTCTCCCCCCTCCCAGGCCCCACATCCCATGAGTGTAACAATTGATCTTTTTGCAATTGTGCAAGCAGCGGTGTAGAGGTTTTTAGGAGAGCCAAAGTGAGCCTGGTTGCGAGGCCAAGTCTCTCAAGTCATTCAACTATTGTTCTTTTAGTTTTGTTGATTCATTTTTGAATGTTTTGCCTTAATGCTTTGGGGCAGAATCTGTCATCATTGCATTCCTCTGCATTCTCTTTTCATTTCTTTTAATAAAATTGATCTTAGCTCTCAAAAAGAGCCAATGATACCAAGTATGGGCCTTGATTCACGAGTCCCCTCTTCCCTAGATTAAACATATCCATGCAGTGGTGCACTTCCCTTTCTTTCTTTCTTTCCTTTTTATTTATTTATTTATTTATTTTCCCTTCCATTAATCACCCCACAAATCTATTCTTCTTTGTTGATTAAGATTTTTTTAGCAAAATTTGATTAGTAGGATTTAAGTCATTAATTGTAAAGTTTTTCAAAACAATGGCTAGAAACATAGAGAAGAATTTCTCATGTTGTAGGTTAGGGATGGCATTTCATCGCATAAGTTCATTTTGATAATGTCTTTTATGATATTGAGATAAGGTCCTTAACTCCATCTGCTAGCGATGTTCCAGCTAGTCCGCAGCTTTGGAAAGGAGGGTAGATGTCAAGTGGGTAGCTGGTCATCAAACCATGATTTGTTCTTTTGAATCTTGATCAAGCTAGTTGGTCCATAGAAGCAATGCATCACAGTTTGTAAGTCCGGTCGTGGGTGTAAAGTGCATGAGGTGATTCAACCAAAGTGAAAACTAGAACTTAATTGCATAAATATGATAAAATGTACCAATTCTAGAAGCCAAATTCTTCATTTGATGATCTCAAACTTGATAATGAAGCTCAAAAACACGACTACAGCAAGACATGCTTAAAGGAATGTAGAGCTACTAATTTAGCAGCACATAATGAAGGGTAAAAGTAATACCTGCTGGAAGACAGGAAGAGGGGAAACTTATGCTAAAAACCTAAAAGTGAACTTTTTCCTTATTCAACAATCCAAATGTCACTGCCACTAGATACAACGGATTTGAACTAAGAAATATGGTAGGATCATTTGCCTAAATACAGACTGCTATCCAGGGTTCTGTCACTCCATTTGCCTTTAGGATCATTTGTCCATGCTGTTTGCCTCATTTGGCATGGCAGATGGTGTTCTGTGTGTCATTTCATTTTACAGGATTATTGCCCAAATACGGACTTCATTTGGCAGATGCTGCTCCACGTGTTACTTCACTGCAGAGGAAGTTTTACTTTCCTGTCATGATAGTTTGAAACTTACTAGCTCTTGTGGAACTTTTTTCTTTATCTTGTGTCAGTATAGAGTATTTCTTTCCTGTTAGGTTTTTCCTAAGAAAAATTTGATGATCTCTTATTACAGTTATGCCGTTCGATCATCTCTTTATTTGTGTGATGCTTTTTCTGACATTTGTATGCAGGGAAATGCTAGAAGGTTGTTAGAGAAACGCTGGGATGGGAACAGCCGACTTGGAAAACTTGCAAAATTAGGGCTTGCACCTGTATACTTTGTTGTATGATTATAGTGCTACTTGCCATCTATATTCATTCTGTCATCACAGGTGTGTTACTGTGCCTTTTGCATGTACAAACTGCAACATCTCCTCTGTCATGGTATGGTGCTTATTTTGGCTGCTTGTTTTTGGTTGCAGCATCACATCTGTTGAAATTAACAGCTGGATTCGGTTTTTTCGCATGGTCGGGTGTTTTCCTTGCCACTGCCGGACTAGTCATGTTTTATAGATGTAGCAGGTATGCTCTATAGAGCTTTTATCATTATGGTACTTTGAATCAGTGATGGTCTGTATTTATAGCTACTCAAGCATATGAAATCAATAGGATTTGAACAAAAGGTTGTTGTGTTGCATAATATGTACACGCCGATCCATAGCTCAAGTGGTAGACTGAGTGAAGATAACCTTGTTTCAACACTGAGGTCTTGGTATTGATTCCCAAGTGGAGTGTGCCTAACAGTGGGGTGTGTGTACTAACAGGCTAACCAATAAAAAAAATAAAATTATGTAAAAGATTGTCTTCTTTTTTTGTTAAATAATAAAAAAAGAACTACTGAAAGTTGAAGGGCTTTTGGTTCATCACTGCATTTCACATTAAGTTCTGTGGATCTGGTTTAGTGCATGAAGAAGAAAGGCTTAAAATTAAAACCAGTGCAATTTGCTGACTTGCCAGTCAAAACTTGTATTAGTCATGGCATTGGACTCGGTTGAGTTGTAATATTTTATGAATGAGAATCTCCCTTCATCAAAATTACATGGGTATACTGTACCTGTTTCCTCTGAAACCAGTGAAACTAGAATTATGTTTTCTTGGCTGAATCTTTTATAGTGGATGTGCAAGAAAATCAGATTTGCAATTATTTTATGCATATGGCAATGTCGTTTTCTGTATTTGTGGTCTTGTGCAAATGTAGTGGTTCACAGTGCATATCCTGCTGCTTCATACTAGGAAAATACTTGTGCCATCAAGTTTATGCCAAACCTTGAGTTTAATGAGAAGACGAGGTTGATCGGTGATTATTATTAAAAGGTTTCATTAGGAATCTGCTCCTACTTTACATCTCCTTTCAGCAAACATGAAGTCGCTTTTTTTTCTTTTCAACCAGCAGTTTTGTTTTTGTTTTTGTTTTTTTCCTTTCCTTTCCAAACTTGTCTCAGGGATATTATCATTTGCTCACTGTTGGTCAAAATCTCACTGAGGTTGCTGCACTTTACAGGACAGTAGTCATCTTCCACTTTCCGTGTATATCATATATAATGAGAGTAGCTAGGGGCCAAAATTTCCTGCAATTAGTTTTTGATTTGCTAAAAATATGAATTATTAGAGGGCATGGGAAGGGTGGGATTGGGAAGCAAGGGAGGAATTTTTTGAGGTTGTCATTATTGGCCAGCTTGTGGGTATTACGGGGAGGCGAATAACCGATGCTCTTGCAACTTTAGCAGGGCAGTTACGGGGGTTTTTAGGAGGGAAAAATTGTGTGTAATGGACCAGGCCTTGAACATGTTAGTCCTTAGCGATTGTCCCCTTTCCTCTATTTCTTGGGCTGCTTTGCTTTGGCCATTTTGATCTTGTTTGATCAATAAAATCGTTACCTTCTAGAAAATTACCGAAGGCCATGCGAATGGTATTGAGTCAAAGTAAAGAGAATTAGGTAAACAAGGTGAAGCCATCTCTGTCCGGTGAGAGAGGGGTTCTATAGAGAGACCTGCTTTTTTTCTACGAGAAACATTTGGATACTACGACAGAGTACAATAGTTGATATGCAGCCAGTTAAAATTGTAACATGACATATAGTTATTCAAAATAAACTCTCCAGATTGGTGAACATATAATGGACCATGAATTTATATGACTGTTAAACCAGAAAATACGTTGATTTAAATTCTTAACTGGCAATCATTCATATGCTCCATTTCTTGTAAAGCATTGTCTGATTGATTCCTTAGTTTCAGGCATTTATAGTTTGGGTTATAAGGAATTTTTTCCCCTTCTCTTTGATCTTTTAAATGAAAAGTTAAATTACTCTTTATGCAGGAAATTTATGAAATGCCTCAAGTTCCACCTGTCCCAGTAGTTGGATCTAAAGGCAATGATACCCATCAGCATCTGGTCTCTCCTGCAGTTCAAATCCCTTCAAGCACCTCAACTTCTATGGCCGCAGCTCTAAACAAGCCACGGTTGAGATGGACGCCTGAGCTCCATGAGCAGTTTGTGGAAGCTGTTAACAAGCTTGATGGGGCCGAGAGTGAGCATATAATTTTTTCCATTTCCTTTTTTCCTTTTTTGTCAAGTAAGGTCAGTGACTGATGATCCCTCTTATGAGGGTTTAACCACTGTCATCTTGCTCGTTGTTGAGGGTATTTGCGAGTGCACAACTTCAAGTAATGCACACACACACACAAGGCAATTTTCATCTCACACAGGTCGGTATGAAATGCAGAGGAAACTCCAAAGGGTATATTGAAGGTAATGAATGTTTAGGGTTTGACAATCTATCATGTAAAAAGCCACCTATAGGTATTTTCAGTTTTTTTTTTTCCATGAATTATCGTTATCTTAACAATTCATTTAGCTGCTATCACACTCGATTACTTTATGTATTCAGCTTCTCATGAATTACCTAGATCTTTAATATTGAATCAGTTCCAATGCCATTTGATACCTAATAGTTTTGCATGTGGTCGTTAACTTACAGAAATACCGACTTACCAAGTATCTTCCGGAGGCAAAAGAAGGTAATATATGATAACACATAAGGACTTGTTCTTATGCTGAGTAATGAAGTGCTTACTACGTAATCTAGTAACATGATATGTTAACCACCAGTCAGTCATCTTGAGTTAAAACTATATATTTGTTAATGGCATGTATAATGATATCCAATCTATGCTCCTAATTGATTAAGTCGGGAGGAAAGATGACTTCTCCAAATGTTCTGGTAGAATAATGAGCTCATCTTAATTAAGTAGACATGTCTGCAAATTCTATACATCTCCCTTAGAGGCAGACTTGTAATTGTCACTTTAATTTTGACAGTCTTGTCTTTAGTTATATATTTTCTCATTTTATTCTTGGGTAATTGTTTGTATTTGGGAGAACACCTCATTTCTTGCTGTTGCAAGCATGATTTTTTCACCATCACCTTCTCTCAACTGGAAGCATCTATGTTGTGGGCTCTTGGAGCCTTGAAATGGCACCAAAAAAAAAATAAAATCAAATATTTGTAGAGAAATTCATAACCCCACAGAAGGGTACTTTTCATAGGAAGGTCCTTATGTAGTAGTGGAACTTAGATTTCTTTATGATTTTTGGTTTTGACTACGTGCTGTATGGAGAAAAAGTCTTCATCTGAACACATGAAGGGAGCTTCTGTTGGTACTAAATCTTATCCACGCATCCAAAGGTAAGCCTTCATCCTATCTTTTTTTCTTTCTTCTCTTTTGTTCTTTTACCCACATATTTGTCAAGTAACTCTTCATTATTTAGTATTCTTTTAATTTTTTTATTATATATTTTTAATTTCCCAGATTCTCAAAACCATATAGCATATAGTGGACACTTAATCCCTAATGCTTCCTTAACTTGCCAAGTTGCCTTTTAGTTAGTTTATTTATTTATTTATTTTTAAATCTATAAATTAAGAACAGTGTTGTGAACCACTATCTATCACTGATTTTTGATTTATTAAATGGGCGTAACTAAGCACATGTCACAGCGTGAGATGAAAAAGTCCCAACCTGAGTTGTGGGTGAGATTGGTTTCTTACAAACCCAATGTTAATTTGGGTGAGCTTCAAACACTATCCATTAGTTTTACTACAATTTGATCTTCACATGGAAATGGCTCTATCCACTTCTTCAGTTACTGGTAAGTTGAATTAGGGAATGTTTGTAATCTTTTGTGCATAGTAGTGGAAGAAGAATGGGTTGGACCTAATGGATGGTCCAAGTAAGTGACATGCTCATGAGGCCAAATGTTACCGTGTATGGGAAGGTTTCTATACACTTTGCTCACTAAATCATTTCTCTTTAGGAAATTATGAAAGAGGAATATGGCATGTAAAGACCAAGGTATTAAAAAGTAGTTATGTAATGGCCGCTACATTGTTACATAAAACCCTTTCTTTTAGACGGTTGCTCTGCTCTCTTTATTAAACTGTTTTGGTTTGTACTTGAAAAGCAAGCTACTTTTATTCTTGTCATGAATGATTTGTTTGGATGCACATAGTTGTACGTTGTTAATCCAAAATCTTAAATCTTTCTATTTGTAGTACATTGCAGATAACAATCTTGAGAACAACCCATGGCATGGATTTGATGAGTGGTCACTCAAGATAAAAACCGATGCGCCTGAATGAAGTTCTGAAAATGTTGTTAGTTTTTCTTCTTCAGTTAATCTTGAAAGTTATATTGGTTGCTTTCAAAAGATGAGCAACAAGGCCCTCAGTATTCAAATAAAATCTTATTAGTTGTTGCATGGTTTCTTTCACAAGTTCTGGTATATTGCCTCAAGAAGTTGCTACTCCCACACCTGCGTGAAGCCTTTCCCATCCACATGTAGGCGCACATGCCAATGTGGCATACATATATAGGATATAAGATTTTCATTAGGTATGCGACACAGTTTAAATATTCTGGCCAAAATAAGGCCATTTCACTCAGATGAGCAACAATTAACAAAAGAAATGCTTGGCTAAAACAAATTTTATTTTATTTTGTCTAGCCATCCATTTGTTTTGTACACTTTGGCTGACCTGAGTGGAACAACCTAGTTTCGATCCAAACAAGTGCAGCCCACCTGATGGATAGCTTGGATCTTGCACTAGTGTGCCATATTGGCACGTGTTCTTTTATGTGGATGGGCAGCAGTTCACTTGTGCGTGGGCTCAGCAAACCTGTTGTCTCAGTTCTCAGTCTCCTTTAGTAGTTAGTCTTATAAAATACCAAATTTCTTCTCATTTTCAGGATGAAGTGAACAAGCTTATCAGTTCAACCCTGGGTGAAAGGGGGAGAGATATAATACACCTTTACTATGGCCTGGATAAAGAATCCCATACATGGGAAGACATTAGTAGACAGTAAGTAGCTGAAGTTTTTGTCTAATTTTCTTTTTTCATTTTTTAATGAAAAATGACAGGGTGATGCTTATCTAGCCACGGTCGCTACAACCTCCTATGCTATGATGTGCAAAATTGTAATAATGGGATTGGCACTTTCACTTGGGTTGAGTTGTTTAGTTATTAATGGATGGGTGGAATTTTGGTGTTGGGTGTTTTGAGCATATGGGCTTAGGTTTTGCTATTAAGTTTTTTACGTGTTTGGATGCTCAGCCAATTGCATATCAATTTATTAGGATTGTTGTGTAATTTGGAGTTGGAAGTCTTCCAAAGTGAGGGGAAGTTGGGCTAGCCCCAAATTCATTTACGACTTGTTTGCTTGGATGGGCCTGATGAAAATGGATAGGATAGGCCATCCATTTTGTTTCTAGCTTTGATGAAAGGAAGCAGATTGGAAATGGGTGCGTTTTTAATGTTTACTTGCTTTCAAACAGAACATTTTGATAGACCAAACACCTGATTCTTTTAATGATGAGTTCAATCACCACTTCTTTCAATCTAATGTTTATGTATCCTCATCATAGATGTAGAGCTGAAGGCGAGTGGTGACCTCACCAAGGATGTAGAGCTAAGGGCGTGTTCTTAGCCATTGGTTAAGAGTGAGAGGCTACAGGGGCTATTGATGTCTATTGGTTGAAATTTAAGTTTGTTCAGGTAAGCATGATTTTCGAGCTTGGATTTTCTCAGACTTGAGTATATTTCTATGATAAGAGTACTCATCTATACATAAATGTGGCAATGCTTATTAGTTGAAATGGGCTTTATATGTGGCCATGGGCATTTGCATAATATAGTTGATGTGGGTATTTCCTTAGCATGGTTAAAAAGTGAGCTTTAGACAAGGACTACGTTGGATGTGTATTTGGCATGATCACTTTTTATGTTTTTTTTTTTTTTTCTTTTCACTTGTATTTACTGTATGGTTTGTGTATTTGGATGTTATCCTCATTGTTGCATGTTTGCTCTGGTAGTTGGAATGCTGAAGTTAAAAGAATTAGCAGAGGCTTCTATTTTGGTTCTCAGGTGTCGAAGAGCATCAAAGCATGCCTGCCCTATCGTCGACTGGTCTCATCTTCTGTTTTATTGCTGTGATTTACCTAGGAGATGTTGCAGCTACTTTCAGTCCCAACTGATGTATGGTTTTGCCTATGACATATGTGCATTTATAGTCTGAAAACATTAAATAGACCGTTAACTGTTTTATTGGTATTGTGTTGATTATAGTCTTGATGAATGTTAAAGGGGTGAAATGTGCATGCACATGTTTAATCATTAATGGATTATGATTGTTTGAATTATTTTTTGAATGACTATTAGGTGTAAGATTAAAAAAAAAAAAAATACAAACAAATCTGACAAATTTTTTTTAATTCACAGATAGTTTAGCGACGGACTAAATCCGTCGCTAATTTCAAAACAAGACTGGACGACGGATTGGAGATCCGTCGCTTTCCTCGTATTTGCGACAGACCTTATCCGTCGCTAATATTTTAAATGATGAATAATTTGGTGGTTTTTTCCGCATTTCACCGATGGATTTTTTATTTTTTGCGACGGATCTTATCCGTCGGTAAGCTGCAAAGGACCTTATCCGTCGTAGATTCAACGAAGGATTTTATCCGTCGGAAACAAAAAACGACCCAGTAAACAGCGACGGACGAAATCCGTCGTTTATTTGGTTTTACGATGGATTTTGTCTGTCGCAAATCCGCGATTTCGGCGTAGTGGTTATGAGACACAAAAGTTGGGTTTTGTGCTCCTATGGGTGTGAAATGGTGAGGCCAAGAGGAGTAAGAGATGGGTTTATAGGAGTAATGGTGGAGGGGTGGAAGGAGTCCACGATTGCCAAGCACAACTCCAACCTGTCAAGCATTCTACACATTCAATAACAAAAGGAGCTTCATGCATTTCATTTAACCCAAAATCATCACAATACATGGAATACAGAGTTACATGGCTCATGACAGAAGATGCATGTGAGCTAATTACAACCAAAGCTTCAAACACTTTAAACATACTACTAACTACTACACCCGTCAACATGAAAACATAAACCACCTAAAGCGGTAACCAAACAACTACGAGACGACAGTATGGATGACTAGTCATCTGAGTCTAGAGATGGAGAAGGGGCACCCTTATCCTTCAGGCAGCACATGATAGCTTTCAACGCGCGAGTCACTTTCTTGAACTTGTGTTTCACGAGGCCCTGAAGATCCATAATGTCCTGTCGCAAGACCACTTGACCCACCTGGGATCTAAAACTACAAGGGCTCCAGCGTAGGCTCGTGAATGTTGACATAGAAAGATCGGACAGTATTCGCATTGGCGCGATACTCGCCATAAAATAGCGGACCCTAATTGACTTCTTTCAGGTATTCGAACAAGTGGTATTCACCAAAGAGCTGCCCATTCACCTGCGCTTCAAAAAGAACCCTACAGCTCTCATAAACTCCATGAGATAGCTCCGCCAATAGAGCCCTTCCGGTAGGAGTCTGGGGATCAAGATCTCGCTTTGTCCGAAACTCCCAATTGGCGCTTGTACTCGCGGCGACGCCTCTCGGCCTCCTTAAACGCATAGGGCGACTAGGCTCGGCCTCATCCACGGCCCCCTTTCTCTTTCCCTTAAGAGAAAGGACGGTGGAAATCGAGAAAATGGCCGAAATGAACTCAAAGAAGGCCATGGAAAGTGACGATAAGGGGGAATAGGGGCTGGAGTTTTTGGTTCTCCATGGATTTGAGCCTCAACAGAGGTTGTAAAGGCCCAAATGATAGGGATTGAAGAAAGAAAATGAAGAGATGAGATGGGTTGAGAGCTTACACGATTTTGAGCCACAAATGAGGGATGTAAGAGCTCAAATGAGAGAAAATGGAGAGGGTAGAGGGGTAGGTATTACTGTAAACGATGGAGGTGAGTGGGTTGTGACAGAAACTGATGGATTGGGTGACTGAAGGGAAGGTTTGAGAGAGAAAACAAAAACTTTGAGGGAAAGGGAGAGCTTCGAGGTGTGTTTTGTGAAGGAGGGGTGTGTTTGAGGGTGTTTTAATCGACTGCCCACACACCAAGGGGTTACCCTAGCCCCCAAACATAATCGGCCAGAGCGGCCCACCCGGCCGAGCCCGCTGACCGGCAAGGCCTCGCCACTCCCTGGATAAACTGGCGAGGCCTTGCCATTTGCGCAAGAAGCTACTGCCCCCTAGGCCCTAAAAAAGTATGGGGCCCACCCTAGGTCCCTCTAGAATAGTGTGGGTAGGCCCCTGACTCCGATTTGGTTCGTTTCAGGTCCTTTCAGGAGGTTTTTGATGCCTAAGGGCTGGGATGGGGTGATTTGTGATCTACACTTGTCGTTTGACGGTCTAGAAGTGGTTTAGGGTTGACTCATGCGATCATAGATGAGTATGGACCTGATCTCGGTGACCGTTTTCAGTGAACTTCGCCAATTGGCGAAATCGGGACACCTATGAATGTTTCTACATTTTTCTTGCACCCACCTAAGTCGAAGGAAGACAACGTACATCGTGTGACCATAACCCAAGTCCAGTTTAATCCAAATCATGCTCTGATACCAACTTGTAATGCCCTGAAAATCGGAGGTCGAGTAACAACTCAACACCCGAGTTCCAAAACATCACTTATATAACATAAATGCTTATGATTGAATGTTGTCTATGTTAGTGCATTAATCATGAGTGGGATTATACCAAAATAGTAATTCATACTCCAGATCAAGTTATAAAATGCAAGCAGATGACTGAAAGATGTATATAGGTGTATATAAAAACAAAACAATCTCGATCTGTCTCCAGATTGTGAATACGCCGTTGAGTCACCATATATATATATATACTGAATCAAAAGTCTAAATGTCAAAAGAATAGTCCAACTACAATGATAATCCCTGAAACTCCGTCAATCCGGATAGCCTAAGCAAAGCCGTCGGATAACTGCATGTAGGAGAACTCATCCTGATCATTATGGTAATCAGTCTCAGCCTCCTGCGTCTCGTTGATACCTGCATCTAAGAAAGAGTCTGGTGGGTGTCCAGAACACCGTCCCATAATGTGGGAGTGAGTAGCTAACTTAGTGGAACATTAAAGCATAGGTTAACATGTTATCAATTCAGTCAAGCAGTAATGATAAAACAGTTCAGTCAAACAATCCTAATCACACTTATTAATGCAAGGATGAAATGTAGTCATGATGCATGCCCTCGACAATACTCCCTCGTATGACACCATCTTACGTCCGCGGCATGCATTCATCCCTCAGTGCTCCACAACGCTAGGCACATGTAGTGCTATGTTATAAGCGTGATTACCGAGTTGTTATTAGTCCTTTTCATACAGCAGTATTGGGAAACTAAGGTACCACCCTTATATCATTCCCAAACAATGATCCATTCTAGGGTCTTCAGTCCTAGATATTCTCATACGATGATGCGGTTCTAGGTCGCTGTAAAGGGTTCCAAGGGTTGTTGTACGCACTCGTTGCACCGCTCCCCCATCACCTTATTAATACAGGCATAGTTTATACTCTGTTTACTACAGGAAGACTCATCGCCTCACCACAGATTTAAAGTATGCTCGAGGTCACTACAAAGGGTTGTCAGGGCTGTTACACGCAATCGTTACACCACTCCCCCATCACCAAATCAGTGTAGGCCGATAGCTCGAATACAGTGTCCCATACCACCGTATTCGGTTCACGAGTCTGGGTTGCTGACTAGTCACTACAGGGAGGCACATCACCCCAGCGTAGGCCGACAGCTCGACCACGGTGTCCCATACCACCATGCCCGGTGCATAAGTCTTAACAGATCAAGGTACCAAGGTTAAGCGGGATTCACTGGTGAGTTGGATACCTTAGGTTCAAACAGAGGCATCCATACATGGTGAACATACATCGGCAGATCGGGTTAGTTGACGATCTCGACTAGCACGAGCGCACGTTGAGTTGAGCGACATGAAGTGCGCAAACACTCTGTGTGGCCTAACCATTGCTGACAACTTTAGTACGACTCGAGTTTATCAACCCCATCTTAAGTAGTGAATAAATCTCAGCCACGAACTCAAGCCTGTTACTGATTGCCTGGACTATATCATAGCTCCACTTTCACTTCATTCCAACAGGTAATCATAAGAGACAGTCAAAACAGTAACGAACAAATAATTCAATTCGTACAAGCATGTGAGCATGTTGAGAAATGTAACACAAACATGATTTGCACACACATTCATTAGACAAATAAAACAGACATCATAATGTATCGTACATGGAGGAAATCATATACATAATTAAGGTAACCAAGATTCATATCTCAACCCTCATACAAAACTACTATTAGTAATACTTAGCACATTCAGACATATCTACAAACACGTAGACTACATACATCATCATACATGATGTATGTGGTTTACACATATATGAGGTCAACTCCTTTTACTTGGGAGTTACCCAGTAAACCACATGCATATACCCACGACGGATGATCATGGCGTGCACGAATCCGGGTTCCATATTCATTTAAGCATTTCCACAAACACTTGAGCTACACACTTTATCACATATAGTGTGTATTTGCCGTGACGTGATTTTAGGGAAAGTCCTTTCACTAAGGAGTTGTCGCACATGTATTAAGCATATATTCACAACAAATAAACATGTTAAGCACAAATCTAAATTCCAAATGTATTCAAATATTTCAACACATACATAGAATACACTATATTACACATAGTTCATATATAACTGAAACATGAAACGGACGACGCATTTTCCATGTGAAATAGCACCCATAACAAGAATAAATCATTAACTGACATTGAAAGCCTTGAAAATCATAACCTATACGTCTAAAGTACGCACTTTACGCCGTAGAAGCGTAAAGAACTCGATAGAATCGTTAAGCCTTTGACTACGGTGGAATGACAACCTACAAAATAAATTAGGTTAGCTATTTCATCACTTATAACAATCATAACCCTAGAACAGATTAGGGTTAGGGTTTCTTACCTAAGAATAAGCTGGAATCGTGGGAAAAGCGATTAGATAGTGATGGTTAAGCATGTTTAGCACCGGGGTAGAATAGCATGAAGATTCTCCCACTTCTCTCACACTTTCTCCATCTTTTCTCTCTTCTCTCTCCTAAGATTTCTCTCAAATTCATATGGGCTGAATGACAGAGGGTTTAAGGTCCTTATATAAGCTCAAAATACTCTAAATTAGACTCAGGGCCATGATATACTTAGGTTATGTCTAAAGGAGGACTTTTCCATCTCAACAGAGCACTTCTGGAGCCCCCCCTTGAGCCAAAGGTTGGACTTAAGTTCACTGACCTTGTATCTAGGTCAAGTTAAGTTTTCATTCCATTCAGGTTCCCAGATCACACATGGCGGACCAGTTTCAGTTCAACGGTCACTGAAACTCGATCAGGGTTACAAGTACACAGACATGTATGGAAAATGTTCCCTGATCCGAGGGTGTATTTGGGTCAGATTTCGATGGTCTGATTGCTTATATTTGGCTCGCAAGCGACAAGTCTCAGATTACTTAAATTAGATTTAATTTTTAAAGAAAACCATGTTTTCTCACACTCCTCACTCTGGGCTTAAGCAAATAGCCCTGGGACACTATTTGGTTTTGACTTCCGAGATGGTTGTCAAGCCCAGCAAGGCGGTCCTAATTCTATAACCTTGTATTATTCAAACTTTCGATGTGCGGTCCAGATCTGATACGGAGTTTCGTAATGATCCCGAGAGCAATCGGGTAATGAGATTGATCCTAAATTTTTGGGTAATGTAGCGTCAACGATTCCACAAGTTTTGGGTCTTACAAATCGTCTTTAAAGTGATTAGTGTGGATTTCATATGTAATCTACTTTAACACTAGTTAATCCTCGTCTAATTTCTAAATGATTTGGTCCTGAGAGATTTCTGCTCGAGGTGGTACTCGGGTTTTTGTACGGATTTCTAAAGTATTGTTCTTCATCACCTAAACTTTAGGATTCATGCCTAATATGACAGTACTTAGAAACATTTAAAGAACAAGGTGGTGAAAGGCGAAATGGGAGATTTTGATGGAAATGGGTTGAAAGGGGATTTGAGACTTTGGGATTGAGTTTTTAAGAAGCAATTAAGGTGTTCGGATCGACCCATTGCCTAAGTACGTCTAACTCCAAGTTGGCAAAAATCTGGGGCGTTACGCATGGTGGGGCCCATGGATCAAGCTGGTATACATTTTTTCACTTCAAATAGGGCCTGCCCATATGGGCCGCAAGGTGGACAACAACGTGGGCCCCAGTTAGACAGTGAGTGCATGTCCCTTGGTGGGTGGCATGGATAAAATGAACACACATCATAGGTGGGCCATCATACAAGGAAGAGAGAGAGAGAGAGAGAGAGAGAGAGAGAGAGACGGCGTGCGATGGAGGGACCCCGACACTATGAGCCCTCCCTAGGTGGGCTATACAAGTACATACATCAAAATGGGTCCCAAAAATCGTGTGGACCCTAAATCAAAAATCAAAATCTAACGCTATGAACACCCACTGATCGTCTTCTTCTTTAGCTCCATAGACTCCTTGCCTCCTAAGCTTTGATTTTGATGGAGGATGATGAAGTTTGGAGGGTGGAGATGGAAGATCCTGGGGTAGGAAGGTGGGCCACACTCTAATCTCTTTCATGGGAAGCTTGGACGTTGGATCCCCCTTAGGGATTTTCTTGGAATGAGAAAATGAGAGAGGGAGGAGTGGTGACGAGATGAAAAGGGATGGGTTCTCTTGATTTTGGTAAGAAAGGAATGGGCTGAGAATGGGTTGCTTTGACTTTGGGTGAGAGAGGGATGGGTGTGATGGGATATGTACTTGACTTGTACATTGATTGATGGATTTGACATTTGGTAGAGATTCTCTCGAGATTGTAAATGTGCGGTGTTTTCCTTGAACTGAACGAGGGCCCACATCTCCTGGCCAAGGTATCGCATCAGCATGTGAGACGCGGCGTCGGAACCGCAGGGATGGCGAGGTCGCAGGGTGCAAGTCTCGGGTTGAGCCGACTCAGATTGATAGGGTACGACTCAGGGATACACGCAAATGCTATCTACGTGTCGCGGGTCATCAGACTTCGACTGGGAGGACTATGGAAGCCTACGGAATGGTACGGTCTATGATACGGGCCTCACAACTTCAGCCAACCCCTACTGGGTTTGATCCTTTTGATACGTTCCAACTAGCATTCATGAGTCGAGATACTCAACTCAATACACAGGGCTTGAAGGGTGACCTTACCCACCATCCAATTCCTATGGCACTCCAAAAGATCGTTACTAGCTTCCCTCAGTCAACTAGTAGTCTTGGAAATAATCTAGGTTTCAGACATAGTATGGCCTTCTAATCTGTACAGATTTTGACTTAGCCAAATCTCCCAAGCAATGAAACTAGGGGCCAAGCCTAGTAAATGCTTAAACCTAGAGGATTTATTGGCTTTTGCTGACCACTGATTAATTCATTGTTGAATAAGGTGGTTGGGATTGAGGGGTAAATCAAACATATGAGCAAAAATAGGATCATATCCGCTTTGCTAAAGGAGTTATTTGGAACCTGATTCTGACCTTACGTAGGAAGTTGAACCCCAACTAAGGGCTGAAAAATCTGGTCAGACTGATATGTTGCAGCATGAGACAGGTGGGCATCAGAAGCATCTTGTTGAATCTGGTCTAACAACACTGACTGATGGATGGAGCTATCATAGTTAAGAAATCTATTGTCTACCCCATTGAAAAGATTCTAATGCCATGACATTTTCACACTGAGCTCGAGTGGGTTGCACGTGGGATGCATGGGCACACTCGGGGTAGGCGGCTATTCACAACCCCAAGTGTTGGGTCGCGATGTAGTAATAATCTTAGTAAGACCGAGGTCGAATCCACAAGGACTAAACCTTGTACGTATGCTGAAAGTAACTAGAACTAGAACTAGAAGAAGATGTAATCTAATTTAGGAGAATGTAGGAGAATAATAGTGAATTATTAAACAAAAAATTGTAAAATTCAAAGGTGGGAAACTAGGGTTTCCAAGGATCCACTTGTAGAGATCAGGGAGATCTATGCTTGACTCAAGAACACAACTGGACTTAGAGTCCCATCTTCATCCAATTGGAAGATAATTCATTCAATTCTGAACTTTCTTTGATCTAGTCCTTAATAGATGAGAGGTATGGAACTAGCAATGATTCCATGATAAAACCTTGTCCATGAGATAAAGCAAACAACAAAATTTACCAATCCACAAACACTCTGAGAAAATTATGAAGATTAGAAGGATTTCATCATCCAACCATGTCTAAGGGGTGATGGTGAACAATAGGGTTCCTAATTTCATAATCACAACAATGTAAAGAATATGCTCAAAGTTATCGCAGATCCATTGTAATTTAAGTCACAACAAACCATTAAAAACTAAAAGCATTCCTTATAATTAAACTAGAACCAAAGATAGTTCAACTTAAACATGAATCAAAACCATAGAAACACCCCATCACGCTACAAGCTTCACCTCTTAGCCCTAGCTAAGAGGTTTAGCTCATCATAGACATGATCAAGCTAAAAATCTTAATAAAAGCATAAAGAAACAAACAAAGAAAGAGAAGAAAAACTCTTTATGTCGGCCGTGCTCCACGCTCTCTCTCTCTCTCTCTCTCTCTCTCTCTCTCTCTCTCTCTCTTTCTCTTCTTCACACATCCCCTCTCACGTTCTCTCTCCCCTTTATATAGTCTAACTTTAGGTCGGCTGGGTCGGTCACTAACCCTATTTATGCAGTCTAATTCTCAGCAAAACGGACCTCTGTTTCTACGCAAGAAAACGTGCAAGCTGTTGCTTTTGATCTGATTTTGAGAGAACAGATCAGACCATTCAAGCAATCCGACAACATGGATGTGGTCGAGATTACTTTTTCCACTATTTGGACGGTCTGGATTGCCGGTTTGACCCTTATTTTGATTACACAACAGCCAGGATCGTCTGACTTTCTCAGACATAAGCCCTATGTAAGAACCTGCGTTGTGATGATCAGTGGGCCTCTGATCAATGCCTACAAGGAAATCCACCCTGTCCAATGGATTCATGTCAAAAAACTAGTCAGAGATGGATAGTTTTGGATCGGATTCAGTGTGGCTCATGGAGTTTCTACTATGTCGTTTGTCCTGCATTTGAGACTTCATGTATGTGTAATGTTCGAGAAAATCGGGCCGCAAATCAGGGTATGGTCAGTTTGACCTCCTAAATTCAATGAGTGGTGTGGATCATTGAGAGGTATGATGATGGTGGCCTACCTGAATCCATCTGCAAGTCTCTGTTGTGGGCGGGAATTTGACTTCGAGCCAGATTCAAATTCGCTCAGGTCAACACCCGCTGACTGCTTTAACAGGTCCGGTGCACAGTAAGCCCACACCTGCTGTGTACACCGACCACATGAAGTGGGTCCCACCTTGATGTTTCTTGAAATTTGTTCCATCCATCAGCTTCCCCATCTAATTTAAGTGGTTGAGTCCAAAATTAAGCATATCCAGATATCAGGAGGGCCCCAAATTAGTGATTTTGTGGCTGATCTTTCCGTTGGGCTACTTCCACAAAGATCCAATGGCTGAAATTTTACATGTATGGTTGCTCTATCATCCTTAGGCTGGATATAAAGTTTCGTGCCAAACGGATGGTGAGAACCATGTGATCTTACGTTTAGGACTATTCTCAGGCTTCTTTATCTTCAATCACTTGATTTTCTCGGATCTTTGGCATGTGAATTCTTCAATCTTGGTCTCCTAAGATCCGTCCCTTGCCTTGGTGATTCTTGAGCATCAAATTCATGCTCTTAGTACCTTTTTCAATTCAAGCTCCTAAATTCACCTCGCAACACAAACATGATTAAAATAGAGCGTTACGCATTATCATGTTCATAAAACCACGTAATAAATAGGGTATAATATGCAATATTTGACCCTCAATAATGGCCCATGTGAGATGGGTGGCTCGTGTGAGGTGAGCCCCACTGGTGTGAGGCGGGTGGCTCGTGTGAAGCGGAACTCATGTGAAGTGGGGCCCACGAGGGGGGTTCGGCTAAGGTCTTAAACCATGGGATGTGGAGCCTAGGCTATGAGATAAAGGGATTGATTCAACATACTCTATTAGTTCAAGCTTTTAGAGCAAGTGGTTAATTGTTCTGCATCAAATTAGTATCAAAGCAGGAGGTCTTGTGTTTGAGACTCCTTAACGAGGATGATTTAATGCAGGGACTTATAGTTAGAAGACATGATGCACTCTTCTATCATATTCTTGATGGTTATATTTTGTAGGTATAACCCATGGTAGCAAGCCACCATTCGACCAATTCTGATTTCATAAATTGACTCTTCCTTCCCCTATCATATCTTAGGAAGCTTTAATGATGAGCAAATGGCCTACTGTTTCTTGTGATATGGTTCGCATGAGATTTGTATCTGATTCAATTTTGGGCTTGTGCCATAAAATTAGTTAGCAAAATAGATACAGATACAAATATACAATGCATACATTAAGGGGGCGAGGGTAAGGGTACTGGTTCGGGGTCGCAAGTAAGTCATGTCTTGATTATGCTGCCAAGCTCTTGGACTGTTCTGCTAACATGACTAGGTTGTTGGTTGTCAGGATAAAATTATCGGCTTTACAAAGCCTCTGCACAACTTAGAAAATCTGATTTTTAGGAAGAAGAAAGAGAGAAAAGAAACCATAAATTTTCTTTCTAACTGATATTTTTTACTAATACTTTACTGTTGATGCTGTACACTTGTTTTTCACTTGCTCAAACCAGATACACAAGATGCCTATTTATAGGCTTTTGAATGAAATGTGAAAAGTCAAAAAATCCCCCCACTAGGAGCTTCCAACATTAAAAATTTCTAGAAATTACACGAAGCTCTTCATATTCCAAAAGCATCTCCATGGGAAGTGTTGTTATGTGTTGGAAGATGAACAGTCACCAGCTGTTTGCTAGAAAATGTGTTTTTGAGTTTGCAACTCCAACACTCCCCTTCAAACCAAAACAAGTTTTATTCCAAGCATCAATCTAAGTTTCTTGAATGTATCAGTTAGCAATGCTATGGTAAAGATGTCTTCCACTTGTTTAGTGGTATGACAGTACTCTAGCTTCTCTTATTTCTACTTCACTTGATCTCTCAGGAAATGATACCTTGTGTTATGTGCTTGCTCCTTCCATGTTGCACTACATTTTTGGCAAGCTCAATTGTCGACTTGTTGTCCACGTATATGACAGTGCATTCTTCCTGCGAATGATTCAGCTCCTTTAGCATATTCCTTAGCCATATCGCCTCACATACACTGGACGAAGTTGTTACATACTCGGCTTCACATGTGGATAGCACTACCCTACTCTGCTTCTTTGAGTTTCATGTGAATGCTATCGATCTAAGATAGAAAGCATAGCCCGTGGTACTCTTTCTTTCGTCTTGGTCACCATTCCAATCACTATAGAGTATCCATACAGAATTGCCTCATCATCGTATGGATAAAAGAGACCGAATTCAATAGTCCCTTTGATATAGCTCAGAATTCTTTTCACAGCTAGCTAGTGTGACTCTTTTGGTGCTTCCATATACCGGCTTAGAAGCCCAACACTATAGACTATATATGGCCTAATGATTGTGAGGTACCTTAGGCTCCCGATTAGGCACTTGAAGAAAGTTGAGTCAACATTTCTTCCTTCACCATCTTTCGTGAGCTTACAATAGGTGTATTCACAGCTTTATAGTCCGTCATTCAAAACTTCTCAAGAAGTTCTTTTGCATACTTCTTCTGTGATATATAGATGCCGCCGACTTGTTGTTTCACTTCGATGACCAAGAACAAGGACATCAATCCACAGTCAGTCATCTCGAACTCATTAAACATAGTCTGCTTGAATTCTACAAACATCGCCCGGCTGTTTCCAGTGAACAACAAATCATCAACATATAAACAAGCTATAAGCATATTGTCATGGGCATTCTTCTTTATATAGATGACATGCTCATACAAACATTTGACGAAACTATTCTCTTGAAGAGAGTCGTCGTGTCATGCCCCAAATCTGTGGATGGACAGCTTCCGTGATACATCGAATTCGGCACTTGACTTCCATACACCAAGTCCCGAGTTCGGCCCATCACGAAGAAGATTTTTGACTAAATTTCTTTTTTTACTTTATATGCATATAATAATACCTGAGCATGAAGATCCATGATCAAAATACCAAGTAACACTCTTTATTATAAATCCTGATAGTTACAAGTATAATGCTTCCCACAAGGTACACAATGTCAACATTCCCAAGTCCACTTAGGCAAGTATGTCTTCTAAGCTACTCCAGCCCTGAAAAAATGGGAAATAGGAAGCTTAGGTAAAAAGCCTAGTGAGTACACTCGTGTGTGCAGTGTGTCCTACATACAAGTAAGATAAATATGCCACAAAAAAATCATATATGGTGAAAGGCGTGTAGTACGTAAAGTATGATGTCAATATCAATGCAATGCATATGCGACATAGGAACACTCTGAGTCAATGCTATCAGCATCACTAAGTCATATTTTCATTTCTCCTACACTACAGCCATAACTGTATTACACGCATCCGTAATTACATCATCATCATCATATTGTCATGCTATAATCATACAATATCGAAAATACCGGCAAGGTCATGAATCATATGATATAAGAGTAAGCGGAAATACTGACAAGTCCATGAGTCATACAATATCAGAATACGCAATATAGATCAGTTATGCAAATGAGGAGTCATAAATAGTCAAATATTAAATGACGAGGATGTAATGCAATATACAATTCCTGACGAGTTCACGAATACCGTCAGCTGTATCTAGACCATATAAATACAGAAACACAATAACCCAAAATGTCATATGCCACAGATGTAATGCAATATGCGGTGTGAATGGAATGACCATGTTAAAGTGTGAAGCCGGGATGATAGTACATAGTATCGCATGCTATGGGGTCCATCACAAGGGACTTTTATCCAAACCAGTCCCATATCTAAATTTGGATAGTCAGACTTAATGTGGTAAACTCCTGATCTCAGGTTAGTCACGCGCCCCAAACTAAATTCTGGCCATTGTGATGGTACACGTAACAAATAGTTGCGCACTACCAGCCTGAGTGGATAATGAATGAATGAATGAATGAGTATCCAACTCCTGCTCAATAAGTCCACATATCAGTATTGTTCATCTTTGAGATCATCACCAGGGTCTAGTACACTACACCAGCTTGCCGCCCCATCAAGCACACAACTGGGTAAGTGGAAGAGACCTCACTATCTGCCTGGCCAGTAGTCAACCAATATCTACTCGGCACGTCGATAGCAGACTTCATTCATGAGCTGGTCAAACTCAACTAAGGTATGTCTACTCCCTCAGGCGGGTAAGGCCACACCCCTTCCCAACCGACCACGACACAGTGGGAGATGTGGCCTACTAGTATACGGCCCTCATGCGCTCATATATATATATATATATATTCACTCGGTCTCGACGTTGGGGCGTCATTTGGTACTAAGATTTTCACCTAGGGCCATCTATGGCAGCGCAATGCTAGTAATTGATTTTTTGTGTCCCATCTGGCCATTCACGATATGCCGGTGGAGGCTACGACCCTGATGTCGCTAGGGCGTACAACACACAATGCATGAGTCATACAATCCAGTCATGCATCAATCCTGCGCATATCATGCACTCATGTTAGACAATGTCCGCCTATCAGGGAGTCTCATAACAATATGCCCAATGACATATGCAATGGTCAACCACATCTCATAATAAACATGTTGATGATGCGTATGAGCATGTACATGATACTATGTTATTACATACTTATAATTGGTATTGACAATCGGCATCGATAATCGGCCTAACAAAGGGCCTAAGGGAAGGTCACAATGTGGACATTTAACCATCATTGCCCATCAATATGGACATTTAACCAACATCACTCCCAAGGAGTGGCCCACATAGAGCTAAACGTATAGTGGGCCAATAGCCTCACACAATGGCCTAATGTATATCACGTCGGGCCTCACTCAAGGGCCTAATACACATCATAACGGACCAAATACATGGGCCTAATATACATCACCATGGGCCACAACCCGTAGTCCTCGATATACATCATAATGGGCTATGACCCATGAGCCTCAATATGCATCATAATGGGCCACATATTCATCACATCGGGCCTCGTCAAATGGGCCGTAAATACATGATATGGGCCTCGGCACATGGACCATAAACACTAATGAGCCTCATATACATCAAGTGGACTGCATCAATGGGCCACACTAATGGGGCAACCACTTTACTTAAACTTTCACATAGTCAGGCCGCCAATACCATAATTTCGCATAGTTTACTATGTATACGATTACTATCATGATCTAGTGTCCACATTTCAAAATATCCAAACATAATTAAGCAATCATAATCCTACATACGAATACAAGGCTGCACCAATTATGATAAATCTTATACTATAACCACTTCACCCGTCACATAGTTAACGACTCATATTTGGTGTCGCATGGTTAAGGGCCAAGGGCCACATTTCATCATACCATTTATGATTTAGAGATCTCATCACATAGAATCCAGGACCTTGATAGCATTAGCTTGGGCGACATAACCCTACATCACATTCGGTCTAGTGTACAACTTGGTCATATGTGATTCAAGTGGTGGTGTCTATATCAATAAGCACAAACCTACGTTGTTGAATGGCCATCAATGCCACTTGATTTCATACGGTTAGGTGGCCTTGTGCGTGTGTCACATTCATATAGTTAGATGACTACATATACTCTACCATTGCCTATGATTAGGTGGCCATACATACGTCACATGCACACATGATAAAGAGGCCAAACACTTATAAGGCACCCTCACACAACTAGAGTCTGTACATTTGTTATAATTGAACATGTTTAAGGGTTTAAACACATATCATATGATATTACTACTTAAAGCCCCACTCTAGCCAAAGTGTCAAGTGATCAAGGGTTGTCCACAATCAGCCCATTTAAGGGATTAATCATCATTACTTCAAAAAATTACAATACCAGTTCGTCATACATTCAACACATGGATATTACAAACTCTTGTCGAAGAGGTCCAATGGTTGGCCCAAACAAGGCTACCACTGATGGACCCACATGACATTCACTCAAAATAAGCCTTAACATTCTTGGGCCCACACACCAATGGAATTCACAATGGGTCCTATGCGGTGGAGTCCATGGGGATTTTCCACGAGGTTGAGTTGTGTGACCCACTTGAACTTAGGATCCGCTCTAACAATTCGATGAAGTCGATGAATGGTAAGGATAGACATTGCATCATTAACCTTGGTCCTAGGAAAATTTTAGTGATAAGAGTTCGTTCCTTACTGTTTCAGGTGGTACAATCTAGGTGGACTTTGGATCAGCCTGATTTTTGAAACCATACCATGCAATGGGTTAGTCAAGGATGATGTACAGACTCAATAAATCATATGCATCGTGGTAGACCTACAGGGAGTCTTTAATGGTAAATATTCAATTTATACTGTTTGTGTGGTGCAGCCTACCTAAAATTTGGATCAACTTTATTTTTAGGCTCATGTACTAAAATGCTCTATCAAAGACAATGTACGATGCAGATCTAATGTAGACATTATGTGGGCCTCTTAGCTTAAAATCATGTTAATCTGTGGCTCGTGTGGGCCACACCACACATAAAAGTTGAGAGAGTTACCCTCCATTAAAACATTCACAATCATTTTTTGGGCCATCGGGACGTGGTTCACAAATCCAGTCCATCCATTATGTGTGTCCCACTTGGTTGAGGGTTCAGTCCAAGTTTCAAATGCATCCAAATTTCAGGTTGACCCCAGCAAGTTCTTTTATACCCTCAAGCTCGCTTCGAGTTGTACAAACGGTTCAAGGAGATCAAAGTTACATGGATCCCAAAGTGATGTATTTATTATACCTACACTGCTCATCTATATTTAGAGATCATTTTAGAGCATTATCCAAACAAAATGAATCATATACAAAGATTATTTGGACCATACTACAAATAGTAGTGAAGATAATGATTTCACCATTAAACCATTCATAAGACCTAGCATAACGTTTATTTTCCATCTAATTTGTTCATAAGGTCACAGAGACCTGAAGTAAGAGGAAAACCAAATTTCATATTGGTTCAAAACTTGTATAACGCTAAAAGGGTTCCAATGGTAAACGTTCAATCCCCTGTTACTCTTTGGAGTGTGGACCACCTAATAGTTAGATCTTTTTATTTTTATTTTTTTTTATTTTAGCCTTAAGACGACTCGCCAAATGGATGGACGGTTTGGATATAACACATACCTCGTGATCTGACCCCATGAATATTGCTAATTTATTCAGCTTCGTATATTTATTTATTTATTTATTTTGATGGTGTGGGCCACCTGAGTCCCATGTACGGCTGAATTTTGGGCCATCCCACTTTCTAAAGGGGACCCATCAAATGCATGGTGTAGATGCTCGGCAACATCATGGTGGGGCTGTGGTGGGGCCCACCTCCCTCCAGCATCCAGCACCAGGACGTTGCTTACTATAACGTCATCTGGACGCTGACAGCAACAACGTCAAGGTGATGTTGTTTTTATTTTTTTTTTTTTTTAAATTTTTTGTGGTTTTTCAAAAATGGGGCCCACAACAGGACGATCCAGTCCATCTACTGGGTTCTATAGCCTGGGATAGATGTAACAAGCCCAATATTCAATATGTGTTGACACACAGAAACATTATAGTGGGTCCTAACAGTCTATCATTATTAAAATAATCCTTTTGATGGTGTGGCCTACCAGAGATTTGGATTCGCTTCATTTTTCAACTCTAAAATGAGCTTGGGAATCGGATGGACGACGTGGATTAAATATATTCATCATGGGTGGGGCCCATTGTTGGCCCACAGCCCTGCCCCTGCCCCTTTATATTAAGCAGCTGGGACGCTGCTCGTTGGCAGTAGCGTCTCTCCCCTTCTCTTTTTATTTTTCATTTTTATTTTTATTTTTTATAGGTGCACGTGTGTGCATGGGTGTGTGTGAGTTTGGCTCGCCCAATGGGCCAATGCTTGGATGATTTGGATGTCATACTAACATTTTGGTGGGACCCACTATCAATGGTTCCCACATGAACTCTATAATAAATTGATTTTATATGTTTTCTCCTATGCATCCACACCATTAATAACATCATCATAATTATTATAATTATCTTCACCATCAATCATACATCTACATCATCCACACCTTTCCTAACATTAGTGTATCATATTCACCATCCATAAACACAATGAAAACAAAAGTAAAAATAAGTGGGGAGGGTGTACTCACCTTGATGGACTAGATGGATGGTTGAGATGGATGGAAGGGATGGGATTGATGGAGTTGATGGCCCACCGAGATCACTCCTCTCTCTCTCTTGTGTAGAAAAATGGTGAAATTCCAAGGGATGGAGGGGTATTTGTAGAGAAATAGATAAAAATTTGGTTATGTTAGGCTAATGTGATTAATGTTAGCTTAGGCTAGGATTATGGAAAATTGTGCATAATTAGGATGGCATGGTGTGATGATGTCATGCATAGGGTATGGTATGGAGAAGAGTTGACCTTGCATACACATGAGAGAGGGGAGGTATAGGTGTGTGACATCACACACATGGGTAGAGATTCTCTCACCCATGTGTGGCATGTGCATGTGTGCATGGCATGTGTTGTGCACATGTGTGGAATGGAGTACATGGCACTATACACACATGATACACTAATGATTCTTCACGGTGTATCTCACTAATGGAGTGTTGTACAGACGCACGGGTTGTACCTACTCGATTGCGGCGACGGGGCGGTCGATATGAAATAGGTTTTGAGGTCTTGGGGTTCTGGTCAGTTGGGCGTGCACTATGAATGGCCAATCTAGGTCTAGTTAAGGGTGTGGATCATCGTGCGCATATGCATAGAAAATGGTATAGAATGGATGGGGTCTTACATGTCGATCCGTGTATTACAAGCACAAGGAGCTTGCTTCAACTCATACAGGTCTTTCTTCAGCTGATACACCTTTTGTTCCTTCTCATGCATGATAAAGCCTTCAGGCTAGTTAACGTAGACTTCTTCTTCGAGTACTCCATTTTAGAATGTGGATTTCACATCCAGTTGGTAAATCATCCAACTGTGATGAGCTGCAAGGGAGATAATCATCCTCACAATGTTAAGGCGAGTAATTAGGGCAAAAACTTCTTCATAGTTTATCCAATATTTCTGTTTGTAGCTCTTTGCTATGAGCCTTGCCTTATATTGTTCGATCTTACCATCAGCATTCCGCTTAATTTTATACACTCTTTGAGACCAATGGTCCTCTGGCCATTAGAGAGTGAGATCAACTCCCATGTGTGATTCTTCTGGATGGCATGGATCTCTTCTTCCATAGCCTTTCTCCAACATTCTTCATTCACGGCCTCCTCGAATTTGAGAGGCTCATGGTCCACATACAGGTTGAGCAAATTCACTTCCTCAGTTTCTATGTATATCTCGTAGAGATTTCTCATTATGGTAGGAGCTAAAGGTGAAGGAGAATTAGATGAAGATGTGATGGCTGAATTCTGATTTGATGAAGTACTTCCATGGGAGATGGAATGCACTCCTAGACTTCAGAAATCCGAAAGGGGTGATGTGGGTGTCTGCTCCTGATTCACATGCCTCTCTTCTTCATATTTTTTGGCCTCGACATGATTTTCTTTAGTCGAATCTTCTTAGTTCCACTTCCAGGCTTCTTTTTCGTAGAACACCACATTTATACTTACCACCACCTTATTAGTTAGTAGGTTGTAGGGCCTATATGCCTTTTATTCTTCACTGTAGTAGATGAAGATACACTTCTTGCCATGATAATCAAGTTTCTTCTTTCTTGCTTCTGAAACTTGAGAGATGGAAACACACCCAAAGATTTTAAGGTGCGCCGCACTTGGCATGTAGCCGCTCCATGCCTCCTGTGGTGTCATGAACCTAACGCTCTTGGTAGGGCATCGATTGAGAAGATATGCAGTACATGCAATTGCCTCTCCCCAGAAACTCTTTGGTAGGCCTTTCTCCTTCAACATGGTCCTCATCATGTCGAGGATGGTGCGGTTCTTCCGTTCCGCAATTCTATTTTGTTGTGGCATGTAAGCTGCAGTGTGTTGTTGCTTAATGCATGTTCCTTGTAATATTCTCGAAAAACATTTGAGGTGTGCTCCCCACCTCTTTTAGATCTGAGGACCTTGATTTTATAGCCACTTTCATTTTCAATACAAGCTTTGAAATTCTTGAAGATAGTAAAAGCAACTGATTTTTCTTTAAAACAGTACACCCATAACTTTTTGCTAAAATCATTAATTAATGAAGGTAACAAATTATTTATTACCTCCAAGAGAGGGTGCTTCAAATGGTCCATGGGTGTTTGTGTGAACCAACTGCAATGGCTCCTTTGCTCTTCGGGATACTCCAACCGGGAAGGAGTTCCTTTGCTGCTTACTAAATGTGCATTCATCACACACATGTTCTGACACTTTGATAGTAAGCAAGCCATGCACCATGCTTGATGAGGACAGGAGCTTAAGGCCATTAAAGTTCAGATGGATAAAGCGAAGATGCCACTTCCATGATTCATTATTGACAAGTCCATAAAGACACATCTCGAGCCTTGTATTTATATGGAGTGGGAACATTCGATTTTTATCCATTTGGACCTATGCCACATGTCTACCGCATACATCTATTAATGACATAACTGAGTTCTCCATGTGTATCACATACCCCTTTTCAAGTAGTTGGCCGATGCTAAGGATGTTACTTTTCATGTTGAGTACGTAATATACATTAGAGATGAATTGTGACTCACCATTTTTCTGGTAAATTTTGATTTTACCTTTACCTTTCACTAGAGTTTTTGATGAGTCTCCAAACGTCACATCATCATGAACTTCTTCTGTGAGTTCCATAAAGAGCTTTTTGTCACCCCACATGTGATTGCTTGCACCCGTGTAAAGATACCACACATCTGACTGATTACGGCCTTTCTCTTATGTAAGGAAGAGTGTGGTTCTTTCATCTTCATGATTTGATGCTTTGTCATAGTTGGATCCTTCATCTTGATCCACTGGCTTTCTCCAACAATCTGATGCATAATAGTCGAACTTGTTGCAATTTCGAAACTGAATATTTTTCATATTTCCATGACCTTGTGTGGATTGGCCTCTACCATTTCCTTTACTACGAAAATTAGTAATTTTTTATTAATTTTGTGGATCGATTGGAGTATATCCATGCCCTCTTCCTCTTGCACGATTGTTAGTGGCACGGCTTCTACGATGTGTATGGCCACCTCTTAGTTCATTTAGTGTCAGTTTCTACTTTGAGGCATGTTCAAGCATCGTTCTTGCATTCTTTTGCATTCGTTACTCATGCACTTACAACAATCCCATCAACTCTTCAATAGACAATTTTTCCCAAGTCATTTGTGTAAGACCCGTTTCATAGTCCGTACCATTCCGTAGATTCCCGCGATCGTCCCTGTGGAATTCCAGCGACTCGTGACCTGTAATCGGCATTTGCGCATGAGCCTGAGTTGCACCCTAACAACCTGAGTTGACTCAACCCGAGACTTGTACCATAGCGACCGTGTCATCACTACGATTCTAACGCTGCACTCGCACGCCGGTCCAATACCTAGGTCAAAAGATGTGAGCTCGCATTCAGTTCAAGGAAAAATGCCGCGCATTTGCAAACCCAAGAGGACATCTCATCAATCTCATCAATGGTCAAGTACATGTCAAGTACACATCATCTCACACCCCATCTCCAAGCAACCCCAAAAGTCAACAATCCCTTACACAACCTATCCCCTATCAAGTACACCCATCACTCCATCACCCATCCCTCTCTCTCTTATTCTCCCTTCTCTTCCAAGCAACCCAAAGATAAAAAAAAATCCCACGTCCAAGCATTCTAAAGCTCCGAAAAAAGGACAAGTGTGGCCCACTTCCTAACCCTCTCATCTCCCATCTCAACCCTTCATTCATCATCATCTTCCATTGAGATCGAAGCTAAGGAGACTACCTTTCCAAGGAGCCAGGAAGAAGTAGACGGTGGGTGATCTTAGACCCACATTTTCATTTTATTTTTTTTTTGTGATTTAAGGGCCCACATATGGTGGGACCCACCTTGATGTATGCTTGTAAACAAGAGGGGCCCATAGTGGCGGGGGCCCTCCGTTATCACCGATCTCTCTCCTTCTCTCCTTCTCTCCCTCTCTCTCTTTCTCTATGATCAATGGCCCACCTATGATGTGTGTGTTTTATCCATGTCGTCCAACAACTGGGCCACCTTGATCCCAGTTTGGGGCCTGCATGACCATATGGTCACACAGGCCCGGATAAAAGGGAAAAATAAATATTAGCTTGATCCAAATCCGGTGACCCACTATGTGGGACCACCATGATGTATGTGCATCATCCAGCACTGTCCTGAAAGTGCCCTGATTTGTCAATTAGCGTGAGCGCTGAGTTAGCAAGACAGAGGAGCCCCATAGGAAGATTGATCAAGCATCTGCCTCAACTGGATGTGTGCCTAAACTTGTCACTGGTAAATCTTAGCCTCACATCCCATGTCCCAAAACACAGGTAATTAAAAACCTTAAAATTACATAGAACACCTTAAGGGATTATGGTTAGAAAACTTTTTTCAAACTCAGAAAAATCTCTAAGTTTTCTACCTTTGTCAATTTATCAACAAGTAGTTTGATGAAATCGAATCCTGTTGTTGATGTCCTCGAAGCTCACTCGATATTATCAAAATGTGGACATAAGATGTCCAACAACCACAAAAATCTCTAGACGGAATTATCGATATGTTGAAAGAGGGTTCAATATCATCGAAATTTGAATCTCGAGTCCATCGAGTAGACTCGATAAAATCAACGTCAGGTATGTTGTGTCCAAGTTTTACTAAGGTAAATCATGTAATCTTTGATATATCGAAGAGCTCCTCGATATCCTTAGAATTCAAATATCGATGATGAAGGAAGCCCTTCGATAATATCGATCTGAGGCACAAATTTATCCAACAAGTTTTTCAGGTTATTTTTTTCTCGGATCGAGGGTCACTCAATAAAATTGATATTCAGATATCGATCATTTCAAGGCATGGTCGATGTCATTGAAAGAGGACAGAAACTGTCTAGCAAGCTTATAGGAAAATTCCTTAGAATTATCGATGAATCGACACCTCCCTCGATATCATCGATATTTAAATTCTGATGATATCGAGTGATGCTCGATCATATCTTTTACCTAAAATTTTTCAAAAGCAAGTCTCTCACATTTTTCAAATGCCGAGGAATCGAACCTTGTGTCGATGAAATCGGAGTTCAAAATTCGATGACATTGAGACGCACCTTCGATTTCATTGACTAGCTAGGAAAAGTTTCAAAAGCGTTTGACATTTGAGTTCATGTCATCGAGCGACCTGTCGATGTGATCGAGAGTATACGCTCGATGATATCGAACTCTGTAAAAAAATGTGACCCTTTTATCTTCGTTGGAACCTTTTACTATTTAATGAGAGCTTGCCCTTGGTTGTTGGATAGAGAAAATAAAGAGTTCTTTTGAGTGTTTAACCTTACATCATATACCCTAAGCCTTTTCTCTCATGGAAGTTCATCCTCCAATCCACCCTAATCATTGACATTTAATAGAATGGATTGGGGAATGAATTTCTACATTCAAGGATCCTTCAACTACCACCTTAATGGAAAATCATGAAGCTGGGATGCCTTGAATGCATAGATGATTGGAATCGCTCTATCTTCCTTATAGGAAAATATTTAATAGAGTAGGATTCCATCATAACCTTGACCCAACCCATCGCCATGTATTGGTACAACTTCTGAGTTACGGTTTAAGGAAGCAGAAGATTCTTCGTCAACAAAGGAGGAGATCTTCGATAACGCACTGAATGGGGCTCATCTACTTATTTGTAAGTCATTAGAGTCCAAAGGACCCTTGTAATCATTCCTTCTATAGGATTGGGTCTAAGGTGTTTCTCACCCCTTGCAAGTCCTCATAGGAGGCCTCCGGCGGGAGTGTACATGGGGGTGCTTTGTCTTGCTCTATGGAGAGCATAAACTGGTTAGAGGTGAACCTATTTAAAACCTTCGGTTAGAGGTGAACTTACTATGAAACCTCCGTTAGGTTCCTTGTGTGGATCCTTGGCCAATGAGCCTAAAAGTCGAGTGTTGTGTATTAACCCTTCCTCATGAGAGCATAAACTGTGTCGTGTAAACACGCTGTGTCAGCCTAAGTGTAGGTTATACTGGTTAAAGGTAAACCTGATTTAAAACCTCCAGTTTGAGGTGAACTTGTTGTGAAACCTCCTTAGTGAGATCCGGTACACTCAAGGGTTGAGTGCATCCGCCGGAAGTGGAGTAGACAAGTAGTCGAACCACTATAAAAATGATTGTGTTTGAGATTGCTATTGTCTTCCATTACTTATGTGATTTCCTTAAATACTTTCATACTTGATTATTTGAGATCACACCTCACACACATAGTCACATCCATCATAAACTGATTTGCATATTGTTTATCTCTCAAATAGTTTTATGATTGGATCCTCTACCAGGCTTGGAAGCCATTAGAGTTACTCTGTAGTAATCCTGATGTATGCTTACTTTTAGAATTAGAGTGATAGGATTTTAAATTGTCATAAAATATTAAAAAGTCCTATTCACCCCCTCTAGGACATATTGGCATATTCCTACTTTAACTAAAGTGGTCATTACTGTAATTTCAGTTGGTATCAGAGCAGGTCTCTCTTAAGGGATTCACTGCCTAGAGAGTGATCTTGACTGAAGTTGGTAATATGGACAAAGGAGAGGGCTCATCGGTCACTAGACATCCAGTATTTAATGGATCAAATTATGTATACTAGAAGGGTAGAATGCATTGCTTTCTGAGATCTTTGGATCATGATGTTTGAGATATAGTTGAAAGAGGATATGTGCCACCAACCGAGCAAGTAACACTTGAAAATGGCATAGCTATCACCAAACTAAAATCCAAAGAAATGTGGACAACATTTGATAAAGAAAAACAAACATCTGAAGATAAAGTTATGAATGTTATCTACTGTGCTGTGTCCCAAGACATTTTTAATCAAATAAGTATGTGTGGGACAGCCAAAGAAGCATGGGATTTGTTGGAAATAACCTATAAAGGAACAAGCACTGTGAAGAGATCCAAACTGCAACTCCTAACATCACAATTTGAAAGTCTCAGAATGAAAGAGCATGAGACCTTCATGTAGTTTTTCACAAAACTGAACATCATTTGCAACTCCATGGGTGGATTAGGTGAGAAAGTTTCGGTCCCAAAAATCTGTAGGAAAATACTAAGATCATTATCGAAACGGTTCAATCCTAAAGTAACAACTATTGTAGAGTGTAGAAACATAGATGAAATGAAAGTAGAAGAACTAGTAGGTTCCCTACAAACATTTGAACTACTCGTTAAACAAACCCCCAAATCCAAAACTATTGTCCTCAAAACATCAAAGAATACAACAAATGAGGACATTGAAAGTGAAAGAGAAAATGAAGATGAAGAAGTGGCCCGGTTGGCACAACGGTTCGGAAAATTGTTTCAGAAAAATCGTGGCCATCCATTTAAAGGAAGATAGATGAACAACAAACATTTCATAGGTAAGTCTGGTAAAAAGTCCAAGGAACCACAATGTTATACCTGTTAAAAGTTTGGACATCTGTCTACTGAATGCCCAAATAAAAAAACTAAGGGAAAGGTAATGTCTGCCACATGGGATGATATGGAAGAGTCAAACTCAGAATCTAGCGACTCAGAGAGCGATGAAGACTAGAAATCTCTGAAAATTCTTATGGTCTCCACTGCCTCAACCATTCCCACTGAAACCGAAAATGTTAAAGAACCGCAAGCCACTGAATCATTTCCATTGGATAATGAGGAAACTGAGAAGGAAGAAGAAGAACAGGACAAATTACAGGATGCTTACAATTAGCTCTACATTCATAGCATCAACATCCTTAAAAGACTTGGAATATTTGAAAATAAAAAGGAATTGCTGCAAAAAGATTGGGATAAAACTTTGGAAATTAATACACATCTAATTAATGATTTACAGCAATATCACTCAGATAATGATGACTAGAAAGAATCAACATCTTCTTTAAATCCGAGTCTGAAAAACTAAACAAACAAGTTGAGCTATTAAAAGATAAAAACATGCTCCTTCAAAATAAAAATCACACACTCCTGTTTGATTTAGAAGAATCCAAAAAACTTACTAAGCTAAATTATAAGTTTTCCCAGAGTGGTGAGAAATTGGAAAAACTCTTAGGTATGAGAAGACCCGGAAAGGACAAGAGTGACTTAGGATATGATAAATTTAAAACAAAAACTGGAAATGTAGCACCAATGGCTGAAAAATCTACTACTTCAGGAAGTAAAACAAAAACCACTCCTGTTTGTCATTTATCTGGTGATTTTGGTCATTATAAGTTTGAATGCATGTCACCTAGGATACAACCTAAAGTTACCAGAACGGTTCATTCCTAAAGTAACAACCATTGTAGAGTGTAGAAACATAGATGAAATGAAAGCAGAAGAACTAGTAGGTTCCCTACAAACATTTGAACTACACTTTAAACAAACCTCCAAATCCAAAACTATTGTCCTCAAAACTTCAAAGAATATGACAAATGAGGACATTGAAAGTGAAAGAGAAAATGAAGATGAAGAAGTGGCCCTGTTGGCACAACGGTTCAAAAAATTCTTTCCAAAAAATTGCGGCCATTCATTTAAAGGAAGACATATGAACAACAAACATTTCATAGGTAAATCTGGTAAAAAATCCAAGGAACCACAATGTTATACCTGTCAAAAGTTTGGACATCTGTCTACTGAATGCCCAAATAAAAAAATTAAGGGAAAGGCAATGGCTACCACATGAGATGATACGGAAGAGTCAAACTCAGAATCTACCAACTCAAAGAGCAATGAAGAACAGAAATCTCTGAAAATTCTTATGGTCTCCACTACCTCAACCATTCCCACTGAAACCGAAAATGTTAAAGAACTGCAAGTCACTGAATCATTTCCATCGGATAATGAGGAAACTGAGAAGGAAGAAGAAGAACAGGACAAATTACAGGATGCTTACAATCAACTTTACATTCATAGCATCAACATCCTTAAAAGACTTGGAATATCTAAAAACAAAAAGGAATTGCTGCAAAAAGATCGGGATAAAACTTTGGAAATTAATACACATCTAATTAATGATTTGCAGTAATATCACTTAGATAATGATAGACTAGAAAGAATCAACATCTTCTTTAAATCTGAGTCTGAAAAAATAAACAAACAGGTTGAGCTATTAAAAGATAAAAACATGCTCCTTCAAAATGAAAATCACACACTCCTGTTTGATTTAGAAGAATCCAAAAAACTTAGTAAGCTAAATTATAAGTTTTCCTAGAGTGGTAAGAAATTGGAAAAACTCTTAGGTATGGGAAGACCTGGAAAGGACAAGAGTGACTTAGGATATGATAAATTTAAAACAAAAATTGGAAATGTAGCACCAATGGCGGAAAAATCTACTACTTCAGGAAGTAAAACAAAAACCACTCATGTTTGTCATTTATATGATGATTCTGGTCATTATACATTTGAATGCATGTCACCTAGGAGGACTTAACATAATTCTGGTCAAAATCAAACCGATAAATATAGACTGACTAGAGGAATAATACAAAATGTTATGAGTCCACCTATGAATATGGATAGAAGAAATACACATCCCTCACCACCTAGAATGACTAACAAAATGAATGAGTTATTAAATCAAGTGGCTGAATTAAACAAGAAAATAACATGAGACAAGGAAACACCATTCAGTTGCCTAACTTGATTAAAGAAACTACCACAGTTAAAAATCCTGTCATAAAATGGGTAGTGAAAGAAAGGAAAAATTGCCTTATCACTCACTCAAATCATATAACAGGCAATGGTACTAAGTGGTACCTGGATAACGGCTGCTCAAGACATGTCACGGGTGACAAATCCCTTCTTTCAAACTATTCAGATCTTACTGATGGGATAGTCACCTATTGAGACGGAAGCACCGCTAAGGTAATTGGATAGGGAATTATTAAAGGAATAAATTCACTGAAAAATGCGAATGCCTTTTGCATAAAAGGATTAATGCATAATCTTCTGAGCATTTCTCAAATATGTGACAATGAACATGTGGTTACATTCAACAAACAGGAATGTAAAATCCTTAACCTATCAGGAAAATCAGTGAAGGGTTATCATACAAATAACCACTGCTATGTCATTAAAGGCAAAGGAAGAACTGATTCATATACCTAGAAATATTGAGCATGGAAAAACAAGTCTAGGTCATGCATCTAGATCTGGATAGTTGTTGAAAAGATGCAATTTTTTGCTGAACTCCTAATGATACATCTGAGGTTTCTCACCTCAATCTTTTTGTATATAAACATCTTAATGTTTATAATTTTGATTTGTACAATGCATGTACAAGATTTTGCTGTGTATACTGTCTGATTTAAAGATATACTATACTATACAGGAAGGTTTGTCGAAGTGCTAAAAAATGAAAAATACTCACCTTCGATATGTCTATCGATAAATCATGAGGACTCTCGATTCAATCGACCAAAAATCGATATCATCAATGCCTGTTTGGAAGGGGGAAAAGTCACATGATTGAGAATGTTATCGAAGACATCCTCGATATCATCGAATGAGGTCCATCGATATCATCGAAACATTGTTTGATGATATCGAAGTGTGTCACCCAATAAAAAGGTGCTCAAGCGGTAAAATGGCATTTCACTTCTCAAGATCATTTTTCCTTCTTCCCTGCTTGTTCTTCTCAGCCGGTCTTCTCCAAGCTTCGTCGGAGAATCCCAAACGTCCTTTAAATCTGGTAATACCCTTCCATTCCCCATCTTTCATCAAGATTCCATCTTGTTCTTTTTGGGTATTTCCTGTTTTTCTAGAGAAGTTTTGTCTGTTTATCTCTAAATCCTTCTCCATGAATATCGGTAAATGGGCAAGGGCAAAGGGAAGATGTCCAACCCTGGAGAATCCTCAAGACCTCCCAGGCAAAAAGTTCTTGCCTCAAGAGAAAGGGCGAGAGCTCCTGAACGTGGGACTCCCACTCGCCAGCGAACACAACAGACCTTGCATAGCGTGTCCCAATCCAAAGCTCTGGCCCCTCCTCTAGCAAGGGTGAATCCGGCTCTAGCCAAATACACTAGACAGAAGTTAGTTCTTGAAAGGTGGGTAGATAGGGAATGTTTAAATCCCTATAATCTGGAACCCCTGTTAGCCAAAATTGGGTGGCTACCTCTCCTCGATTTTGGGGGTCCTTGTCACTTTGAATGGACCTACCATTTCTTTGCTTCCTGTCATTCGTCGGTGTCTGATCCTTCGTCCATCACAGTTTTTGTTGATGGTGATTATATAGAGATTACTCCTGCAGCAGTTGCAAACATCCTTAGGCTTACTCTATCATCAGTCGGACTCCCTGACATGGACCTTGAGAATGTTGAAACTCGATCCATGGTTACAAAATTTCTCTATCATGGTCGTGATATTCCCTGGTACCAAGGCAATGCACTTAAAGCTAAATTCATGGAACCACAGTATCGTGTTCTTCATGGCATCTTCGCCTCCAACATCTATCCTCGTGGTACCAATCGTGCCAACCTCACTTAATTTATGACCATGATAGTCTATTCCGTAGCCACACGGATCAAAATCTGCCTTCCTACCCTGATTGTGCATCAACTAGTATATGCAATTCATATGTCCCAGGATGTTCACTTGCCCTATCCTTGGATCATTCACACTGTATGCAATGCGATTAGTTTTTAAACAACTAATGACTTAGAACTTCCCCTTCAACACTTCAACAAGAATAATATTTGAAGGATGGACTTGAAGTTTCACAAATTTCCAGAAGATCAACTCGAGGAAGGTATTCGGGAGGAAGGAGAAGGTGGTGCTCCAGTTGAAGGCGCTAGAATGGCTGAGGGTGACCCTCTTAAGCCCCAACAAGTTTCGTCCTCATTTGAACCTGAGCATGCAAAAAGGTTCAAGCTTCATTAAGATAAGATTAGAGCTATACATTGAGATGTCACCTAGCTAAAGGAGTCTGTGAATGCACGGTTCACTGTCTTGGAATGACTGGTGAATGGGGTGTAGCAGGCGGTGCAACAATTGGTGGATCTACTCACCTGCAGACGCGACGATACAACACTGTCCTCCTCCGCACCTCCACCATAGTATGGACAGTCTGTGTGCCATCACATCCACCCTACTCTCATCTTAACGTATAGGCATGGGTATCTTTTTGAATGCCCTATGATCACATGAGTGTATGTGTTGGCTTACTAACCTGCATAGTTTAACAAGTTTTTGTTTTTTTATATGTATATGCTCATGGATGGGCTAGATACTTGCGGTTGTTTTTGGGTGCCCATGGATGGGCTTGATTTTTTCTTTTTTTTGGGATGGATGTCACTCTACTGCCAATCTTAGGCATATATATATATATATATATATATATGGATATTTTGGATTATGGCTATTTAATCTCATATCTCTTTACTGCCATATTTTAGGATCCCCTGTTTTCTCTGGTTCGTATAGACAATGAAGTATGATGCATATGATGCTTGCTTTTTATTTCCATATTATCTACCTATTTCACTGCTCTCCTTTGTCCTACTATGCATACATGGTTTCAGTAACGAGATGTTCTTTTACATCTATCCATCGTGCTTATGCTCCCTGCATTTTGGTTCTCTAACTTCATTCAATATCAACTGTTATGTTATCCTTTCCCAATGACTGACAAAAAGGGGGAGAAAAAAATCCACCCTGAAGGTAAATTGTGTGTATCTATTTATGAATGGTGGTGCAGGTGTTAGGGGGAGCAGGTGGTGCATGTGTTAGGAGGAGCAGCTGCAAGACGACAGGGGGAGATTGCTGTTAAGGGGAACAGCTACTGATGTGTATGTGTGCAAACTAGATAACTGTGTAAAATTGTGTAAAGTTCATGTACACATAGTTTAAGGTGTGAGTCTAGCACTGTTCTAGGGTGTTTTGGTGTTTTTCCATGTAATTGACAGAGGGGGAGATTGTAAGTGCCCTGGTTTGTCAATTAGCATGAGCGTTGAGTCAGCTAGACAGAGGAGCCCCATAAGAAGATTGATCAAGCATCTGCCTCAACTGGATGTGTGCTCAAACTTGTAACTGGTAAATCTTAGCCTCACATTCTATGTCCCAAAACACCAGGTAATTAAAACCCTTAAAATTGGATAGAACACCTTAAGGGATTATGGTTAGAAAACTTTTTTCAAACTCAGAAAAATCTCTAAGTTTTCTACCTTTGTCAATTTATCGACAAGTAGTTCGATGAAATCGAACCCTGTTGTTGATGTCCTCAAAGCTCACTCAATATTATCGAAATGAGGACATAAGATGTCCAACAACCATAAAAATCTCTAAACAGAATTATCGATATATCGATAGAGGGTTCGATATCATCAAAATTTGAATCTCGAGTCCATTAAGTAGACTCAATAAAATCGACATCAGGTCTATTGTGTCCAAGTTCTACTAAGGCAAATCATCTAATCTTTGATATATCGAAGAGCTCCTTGATATCCTCAGAATTCAAATATCGATGATATCGGAAGCCCTTCAATAATATCGATCTGAGACACAAATCTATCCTGCAAGTTTTTCAACTTATTTTTTTTCTTGAATCGAGGGTCACTCGATAAAATTGACATTCAAATATCGATCATATCAAGGCATGGTCGATGTCATCGAAAGAGGATAGAAACTGTCCCACATGCTTATAGGAAAATTTTTTTAGAATTATCAATGAATCGACACCTCCCTCGATATCATCGATATTCAAATTTTGATGATATCGAGTGATCCTCGATCATATCTTTTACCTGGAATTCTTTAAAAGTAAGTCTCTCACATTTTTCAAATGTCAAGGAATCGAACCTTGTGTCAATGAAATCAGAGTTTGAAATTCGATGACATTGATGCACGTTTAATTTCATCAACTAGCTGGCAAAAGGTTTCAAAAGCGTTTGACATTTGAGTTCATGTCATTGAGCGACCAGTCGATGTGATCGAGAGTATATAATTGATGATATCGACCCTGCTCGATGATATCGAACTTTGTAAAAAATGTGACCACTTTATGTCTGTTGGAAGCTTTTGCTTATTTATTGAGAGCTTGCCCTTGGTTGTTGGATAGAGAAAATAGAGAGTGCTTTTGAGTGTTTAACCTTACATCATATACCCTAAGCCTTTTCTCTCAAGGAAGTTCATCCTCCAATCCACCCTCATCATTGACATTCAATAAAGTGGATTGGGGAATGAACTTTCGTATTCAAGGATCCTGCAGCTACCACCTTAATTGAATATCATTAAGCTGGGATGCCTTGAATGCATAGATGATTGGAATCGCTCTATCTCCCTTATAGGAAAATATTTAATAGAGTAGGATTTCATCATAACCTTGACCCAACCAATCGCCATGTATTGGTATATCTTCTGAGTTGCGGTTCAAGGAAGCAGAAGATTCTTCATTAACAAAGGAGGAGATCTTCGACGATGCGCTGAATGGGGCTCATCTACTTATTTGTAAGTCATTAGAGTCCAGAGGACCCTTGTGATCATTCCTTCTGTAGTATTGGGTCTAAGGTGTTTCTCACCCCTTGCAAGTCCTCATAGGAGGCCTCCGGTGGGAGTGTACATGGGGGTGCATTGTGTTAACCCTTGCCCTGTGGAGAGCATAAACTAGTTAAAGGTGAACCTATTTAAAACTTCTGGTTAGAGGTGAACCTGCTGTGAAACCTCCGTTAGGTTCCTTGTGTGGATCCTTGGCCAGTGGGCCTAAAAGTCAGGTGTTGTGTGTTGACCCTTGCTCATGGGAGCATAAACTGTGTCATGTATACATGCCAGCCTAAGTGTAGGTTGTACTAGTTTCAGGTAAACCTGATTTAAAACCTCCGGTTTGAGGTGAACTTGTTGTGAAACCTCCTTTATGAGATCTAGTACATCCGGTACACTCAAGGGTTGAGTGCGTCCGCCGGAAGTGGAGTAGACAAGTAATCAAACCACTATAAAAATGACTATGTTTGAGATTGCTATTGTCTTCCATTACTTATGTGATTTCCTTAAATACTTTCATACTTGATTATCTAGGATCACACCTCACACACAGAGTCACATCCATCATAAACTGATTGGATCCTTTGATAGGCTTGGAAGCCAGTAGAGTTACTCTGTAGTAATGCTCATGCATGCTTACTTTTAGGGTTAGAGTGATAGGATTTTAAATTGTCATAAAGTATTAAAATGTCCTATTCACCCCCCTCCAGGACATATTGGCATATTCCTACTTCAACTAAAGCGGTCATTACTGCAATTTCACGTCCAGCTTGCTGGACGGTGGGCTAAACGACGGATATATATATATATATATATATATATGTATGTATATATGTATATGGTATCTATATATTATATTATAATATTATAATATGATATAATATTATATATATGTGTGTATATACAATATGTGTATATACACATAGGCGTATATCTGTATGTGTGGGCCCCATGCGGGACCCACCTGTTTTGGGAAACGGTTTGGTTGGTGTACGTTGGTCAGCAACCAGTGGTATTGCTACTGTACACAGTAATTTCGGTGGGCCACCACCTTGATGATGCATTGCATCCACCATCCAGCCCTTGGACGGTGGGTCCCCACCATGGCTTATGTGACCCACCTGCTGACTGATGTCAGCAAGTCCTGTGGGTCCCACATGATGTATATGTATACCCAAGCCGTCTAGATAGTTGGACCCACTGCTGGACTGACGTCAGCAATTAAGGGTCTCACATGTGGTATGTGTTAGATCCAAACCATCCGTCCCTTGGTGGACCACCTCGATGTAGTTATTCCATCCACACCGTCCAGATGGTGCTAGACGGTGCTGGACAATGGCTGGACGGTGTTGATTTACATAGACAATGTTTGGATGGTGTTGATTTACATAGGCAATGTTTGGATGGTACGGAATTACATGGGAAATGTTTGGATGGGGCTGATGTACTTGGACAATGTTTGGATAGTGCTGATCATCATTAGTGGGCCATGTGCCCCATGGAATGATATTGTACAGTGATACACATGTTGCACCTACAACTATTGAAATGATTTTAGTGTGGTCCAAGCCCACTCAAGGACCATTGGTGCAGCCCATCCATGAGGTCTATCACGATGTATTTTGGCCTATGGGCAGGGCCCACCTATTTGTATTGTTAGGCCCACATCACGTGGCCCATTTGATGTATTCAAGGCCCAAATACGTGGCCCATTTGTTCTATATAAGGCTCAAGCAGTGCGGCCCACTTGTTATATATGAGGCCCACGTATGAGGCCCATGGTGATGCATTTATGGTCCATTTGATGAGGCATATTGCGATAGGTTGGAGACTCATGGGACGATTGTGATATATCTGAGGCCCATGGGCACGACCCGTTGAGATGTATCTGAGGCCCATGGCCGAGACCTAATATGATGTATTCAAGGCCCATTGTGATGTATTCGATGTCCATGGGCGTGGCCCATTGTGATACATTTGAGGCCCTTGTATGAAGCCTAATGCGATGTATGTGAGGCCCATGAGGGAGGCCTAATGTAATATATATGTGGCCATTACATTGTGTATGAATCCCTTATGTGTGCCAATCCATGGGAGCATTGTTAGTTAGATATCCACATTGATGGGCAATGATGGTTAGATGTCCTTATTGTGACCTTCACTTAGGCCTTGTTAGGCCCATTCACATCATTCTCTAAGTGGGTTGATCCTAATTATTGGGCCCCATTTACATGCTCTATCTATTTTCATTGGGCTATCCAAAGATGTTTGGCCCCTATTGGTTGTTAGTGGGATTACCTCTTTTATTTTTAAAGTCCATCTAGGACTCATTTGGGCTCCCTAGGGCATCTAGCGCGTCATGCAATAATATGATGAAGGAACTCTTTTCGGATCCCTAGGATTGTGGGTAAGCCGCTTAGTCCCAACCTTGATATAAGGGGGAATACATGATCATCATATAATATGCTTAGTATACCTCTATGATTCATGCTCATACGCATCATATGTATGCTTGATATGAGGAATGATTAATCAAAGCACAGGCCATTGGGCAGATTGTTATGGGACTCCCTGATAAGGGGGAGTTGCCCACATGAGTGTACGATATGCGCTGAATTGCTGCATGACTGAATAATGTGATTCATGTATCTCGCATTGTGTGACATGAGTATTGTACGCCCCAGCTACATCAAGGTCGTAGCCTCTACAGCGTATCGTGGTAGGCAGGATTGGATACCGAAAATCTTATTCTACCTGGGGTGTTATATATGTCCCCAGGTGAAATTCCCTAAACCTTTATGGTACCAGGAGGTTGCTCCAATGTCTAGACCAAGTGGATGCATAAGTGCCAAGTGTCGATTACCAGAAGGCTGCACTTTCCACCATGTCGTGGTTGGTTTGAAGGGGGTGCCCTTACCCGCCCGAGAGGAGGGGACAAAGCTAGGCTGAGTTTGACTAACTCGAGGAATGGGTTCGCTATGGACGAGCCGAGCCTGATATTGGCAAGCAGATAGTGAGGTCTCTTCCACTCACCTTATTATGAGTAATGAGGCGGCAATCTGGTTTAGAGTGTACTTGACCTCGGTGAAATTCCAGAGTTGAGCTATATTGTTATGTGGACTTAGATGAGGATTTGTATGCTTAAGTTGCATCTCGCATCGTATGGCCTTGGTACGGCCGACATCATTCATGCCTTGCATCGCATGGCCTTGGTATGGCCGACATAATTCATGTCTTGCATCATATGGCCTTGGTATGGCTAATAGTATTCATGGATTCATCAGCATATTCTGCATTACTCTTATATTGCATAATTGTATTAATACAATGTGCACACACTTTCACCTCTCTTTAGGATTTTCGTAAGCTTATGCACGACCGTTGCATGCAGGTGACGTTGGATTGCAACAACACTGAGGCAGGAGCTTATAACAGATCATCTTGGAGCATTTGTCTATCATCATTGTATTTCCCTTTATGCACATTGTACTTATAAGTTTTTTATCATACTGAAAATGTAATGGAGTTTTTGGTTGTTGTTTGTGGGTTATGCCTTTGGTTATGCTTATTATGAATTAAACGGATGTTGAAAATCCTCCTTGTAGGATTTTAGGATCAAAACCTGGTAAATAGGTGCCAGGAACCGAGAATGGGGTACTACGGAGGCTGTCGGTGCCAGATTCGGCAATAGGGAATTCTGTGAGCTCAGTTTTCGAGTTTGGGCGTGGCATAAGTTGGTATAAGAGCATAACTTGAGAATAACTAAGAACAACATTACATGTCTGCTATGAGTTTAGAATGGTTAAGTCCCCAGTCGGAAAGCTTAACGATCTATTGTTATAGATCGTTTAGTGTGCATGCTTTCGAGACTTTTCGAGTTTGATAGGCGCCTTTGCTCCTTCCTGTAGGACATACCACCTAGGAGAGTGACCCGAGCGACTCCTACTCCACCTGAGACTCCCGCTCACCAACTATGACTCTCGTTCCACCACCAGTGACCCCTGTTTCCCAACCTGAGTATGCCGTTCCTCTACTTGAGATCGGTGCAGATCCAACCATACTCGTGAGTGCCTCATAGTTACACCAGATGTTGTAGGCTGTGACAACCGCCCTTCAAGGGCAGGGCAGGGCAAGCACCCTATTTTTTCGCTAGCACAAGCAGAGCAGGAGCGCGCAAGCGCCCTTCTTTGAGAGTTCCAATAGCTCGATCCCCCATGTTTTCAGGGCGAGCCAGACCCGACAACAGTCAAACGGTGGTGATCTAATGTGGAGAAGATTTTCTATACGATGGGATGTAGGTGGGTCCGATTAGCTGTATTTCTTCTCTAGGGAGAGGTTGAGCACTAGTGGGCATCAGTCGCCCGAGCGGCAGGAGCCGATTTTGAGTGGACTTGGGAGGATTTTGTAGATTGGTTTGACTAACAGTATTATCCTTATCACATCCAACAACAGCGAGCGTTGGAGTTCGAGGCCCTAGTGTAGGGAGATATGATGGTATCTCAATATGCGGCTCATTTTGTAACGTTGTCTAGATTTGTGCTGTACTTGGTAGATTATGAGGAGTGGAGAGCCTACCGCTTCGAGGACGGCTTGCGTTATGGTCTTCGAGGTCATGTTATTGGGCATGAGCTCCTAACTTTCAAGGGGGTGATACGGAAGGCCAGATTTTTTAGGCTAAGTCGGCCAGTTCTCAGAGTGATCGTGGTCAGAGGAGAGCCTGGAAGAGGCAATCTCCTTCTGGTGACTCTTAACAGCGTCGATCACAACAGAGGCGCACAGGTCACCCAACCTTCTGAGCACTAACAGCACCTCCAATACCACCTTCGAGACAATTCACTGCCACCTGTTTTAGGTGAGGTGCAACGGGGCACAGTATCTGGTAGTGTCCTTGCCCCTAATAGCAGCGGTAGCCGAGAGGTTCATAACAGCCTCCCCCATAGCAGCAGCAGAGACCCCCACAATAGCACGACAACAGCCCCCACTATGAGGCCCCCTCATCAGCAGCATCATCACTAGCCTCCGAGGCCACAGCAGTAGAGATAGCAGTTTCTACCACCTCAGCGACATCATCAGCAGCAGCACGCTCAGAGGAGACAGGCACCTCCCCAGCCGGCTCATGCCAGGTTTTACATGACTCATCATCTAGAGGGGTTATCAAGGGTATAATTTTAGTCTCTACATGCATTGCACATGTTTTGTATGATTCTGGTGGATCGCATTCCCTTGTGGCTGAGAGTTTCTGCCTATCGACTGGTTTGCTGATGGAGTCTGCTCGTGAGGGCTTGTCAGTATCGACTCCCTTAGGGAAGACCGCAGTGTTGGGCCAATTTTATTCGTGTTATCCCGTTCTAGTTGGGGATATCTTTTTGCCTACCGATCTGTTTGCATTGCTAATGTCCGAGTTCGATGTCATCCTGGGCATGGATTGGCTTACCGAGTACCATGCCATATTGGACTGTTCTACAAGGATAGTCATGTTCTGTATACCCATCTTACCACAGTTCTAGTTCATTGCCAAGTCTAGAGAAGATCCATTGTCTTATATGATGTCGTGTGCCATGGAGGAGCCCATAACAGTGAGCATCGACCAGTTACCTGTGGTTTGTGATTTTTTTGATGTGTTCCAGGAGATTCTAGGATTACCGCTTCGCCGATACACTAAGTTTCAGATTGATCTCGTGCCCGGTACCGTGCCTATTTCGAAGGCCCCATATCGTATGGCACCGTTGGAGTTACGGGAACTGCAGAAGCAGCTGGACGAGTTGCGCTAGTTAGGCTTTATCCATTCGAGCAGTTCGCCATGGGGAGGCCGGTACTCTTAGTGAAGAAGAAGGATGGCTCATTGAGGCTCTATGTGGATTACCACGAGCTCTAAAAGTGCATCTGCTAGTGCCCTGGTTTGTCAAGTTACGTGTGTGGTGAGTCAGACTGGTTGAAGAACTCGATAGGAAGATTATTTCAAGCGTCTGCCTCAACCGGATGTGTGGAAGCTGGCAATAGGTAAATCATAGCCTCACATCCCATATCTCAAAACACCAGGTGATTAAAACCCTTAAAACAAGATAGACGTCCTAGGGTTTTTGTGGTGAGAAAACTTTTTCAAAATAGGAAAATCTCTAATTTTTTCTTGCCCTATCGATTCTATTGAAGCACCCTCGATATGATCGACCTGCATTGTCAATGTCCTCGATACCTTAATGATATTATCGATAAGAGGACCAAAATGTCTAGCAACTAAATATTCATCTGGACAAATTTATCGATATATTGATATACCTATCAATATCGTCGATAAAAGCACTTGATATGTCCAGCAACTTCACAATATATCTAGACGAATTATCGATGTATTGATACACATATCGATATCATCGATATTTAAATCTCGAGACCATCGAGAGTGGCTTTATAAGATCGACAGGCAGATTTCCGACGCCCCTGTTTTTTAATGAAAATTTTAAATACCTTCGATATATCGACGACCGTCCGATATGATCTGAAATCAAATATCAATAAGATCGGAGGTCCATTGATGATATCGACAGTGAGCATACATTTCTTACAGCAGTTATTTCAGGTTGTTTTTAACTATGATTGGGGGCCCTTCGATCTAATCGATATTCAAGTATCGATAATATTGACACCAGATCGATTGCATCGAACAAAGACATAAACTATCTAGTAAGTTCAAAGATAAATCAGCTGGATTTATCAATGCCTCGACTCTGATCTCGATGTCATTAACATTCTAATTCCGATGACCTCGACGGTTCCCCGATTATTCATGAAAACCTGAAATATCTCAAAGTCAAGTCTCTCTCAATTTTAATGTGTCGATGGATCGAATCTGCCATCGATGGAATCGGAGTTCGAAATCCGATGACAACGACAATAGCTTCGATTCATCAACCAATTGGCAAAGAGTTTCAAAAGCGTATGACATCGAGTTCGAGTCATCGAACAAACCATCGATGTTATCGAGAGTATACGCTCGATGATATCGAACCTGCTCGATGATATCGAACTCTGTCATAAATGTAACCATTTTATATCCGTTGGAACTCTTTGCCTATTTATAGAGGACTTGTCTTTCATTACTGTGAGAGAAAGAATAAAGAGCTTTTGAGTGTTTCAAGTTATATCCTATACCTAAAGCCCTTTCTCTCAAGGGAGTTCATCCTCCAATCCACCCTCACCATTGATATTCAATAGAGTGGATTGGGGAATGAACTTCCGCGTTCAAGGATCCTCCAGCTACCACCTTAATGGAAAATCATTATGCTAGGATGTCTTGAATGCATAAGAGAGGATGTAGTCTATCTTCCTCAGAGAAAAATCTTTAGAGAGTAGGATTCCATCTCACCCTTGACCCAACTCGAAGCCAAGCATTAGTATATAATCTTGTGTTGCGGATCAAGGGAGCAGAAGACTCTTCATTAACAAGAAGGAGATCTTCAGCGTTATGCTTAACAGGACTCATCAACTTATCAGTAAGTATTTAGAGTCCAGAGGACACTTGTGATCATTTCTTTCTAGGTCTTGGTCTTAAGTGGTTCTCACCCTTTGAAGCCCTCGTAGGATGTAACAGTCCGAATTTTTCCCAACCTGGGATTAGACGTCCTTAGGCAATAGGTCGCTCCTAACGCCTTATTAACTTGTTAGAACTCAATCCCACGGTCTAAAATCGCTTGTGAACCCATTTCCTTCACAAATCTCACCCTTCACCACCTTGATCTTTCGATTTTTCTAAGTACTTTCACCCTAGACATTATCTTAAAGTTTAGGTGATGAAAGATAATACTTAAACTAAACATTGCTATAAAGTTCTAAGTACCACCTCAAACCGAAATCACTCAAGACTAAATCCTTTAGAAATTTGACAAAGTTAACTAAGTGCTAAACTAGAATAGCTACGAAATCCACTTGATCCACTTTAAATACAATCTGTAAGACCCAAAACTTGTAGAATCATTGACGCTAGGTTACCTTAAAATCTAGGATCAAACTCATTAACCGACTGCTCTCGGGAGTACGTTGAAACTCCGTATCAGATCTAGACCGCACATCAGGAGTCCAAATAATTCGAGGTTAAGAAATTAGGACCGCCTCGCTGGGCTTGACAACCATCTCAGAAATTAAATCCAGACAGTGTCCCACGGCTGTTCGCTTGAGTCCGGAGCGAGGAGTGTGAAAACACTTAGATTTCTTTAGAAATAAATATCTCAAATAGTAATCTGAGACTTGTCGCTTGCGGGTCAGTATTAAGCAACCTGACCGTTAGAATCTGACCCAAATACACCCTCAGATCAAGAAAATTTTCATAAACATATCCATGTACTCGGAATCTCCGATCGAGATTCGCTGACCGTTGAACTGAAACTGGTCCGCCACGCGTGATCTGGGAATCCGACTGAAATGAAAACTTAACTCCACGTAGATCCAATGTCTGTGAGTTTAAGTCCGACTCTTGACTCAAGGGAGGCCGCCAGAAGTCCTCCGTTGAGCTGAAAAATGCTCACTTTGGTTATAACCTAAGTATACCTTGTCCTGAAGTCTAATTTGGTGAGTTTTTAGGCTATATAAGGACCTTAGAACCCTCTCTCTCACAGCCAAACGAATTTGAGATTTGAGAGAGAGAAAAGAGAGAAAGTGTGGGTGATGTGGGAGAGTCTCCCTGCCCTTCTTCCCTGCTGTTATTCATGCTCCACCACTCTGTTCTAATCGCCTTCCCAGTGATTCCAGCTCCATTTCTAGGTAAGAAACCCTAACCCTAATCTGATTTAAGGTGTTAATAGTTGTAGGTTATGAAATAGCTAACCTATTTCATTCTATAGGTTGCCAAACTGCCGAATACGGAAGCTTAGCAAACCTATCGACTCCATTACGATTCAACGACACAAGGTGCGGACTTTAGGTGTATAGGTTATGGTTTTCAATGCTTTCAATGTCAGATAATGATAGATTCATGATCTGCATGCAATTGCACATATACAAAGTGCTTTCTGTTTTCTGTTTCGATTAAAGACGTAGAATATGGAATTTTACATATTCTTGGTATTCGTAGAAAATACCGTATACATATATATTTTAGAAATGTGTTTGACATGATTATTTGTTGTATGAATACATGATATATGGATAAAATACTTATTTGGCGAAAGGATTTGCCCTAATACATGTTTTGCTAATATACACTATGTATGTAGAAATAGTGTATTGTAGAAAGTACCGTATACGTATATATTTTGGAGATGTGTTTTTCATGACTATTTGCTGTATGAACATGTTATATATGCGTAAAATACTTGCTTGGCGAAAGGATTTGCCCTAATGCATGTTTTGCTAACATACACTATGTATGTTGAAATAGTGTATTCTAAGTGTTTGTGAAAATGCTTATGAGAGTAAGTGCTTGGATAATGCTGCCTTAGATAGGTGTTGAGATGGGATTCTCGACTACCTTAGAGACCTGTATAATTTCTTCCATGTGGTTGTTTACTTTAACCGCTTACTTATGAAACATATGTGTTTGTATTCTTTTTTATAAAGTGTTTTACAACATGCTTACTAACATGCTTGAATTACTTTGTTTATTATGCTTTATGCCACATGCTACGAATAAGGATTGATTGAGTTTGGGACTATGTCTATAGTCCAGACAATCGGTACCAGATTTGAGATCGTGGCTGAGATTCATGTCGCCACGTAAGATGTGTTTGACGAACCCGAGTCGTACTTCAGTTAGCGACAGTGGTTAGGCCACACGAAGTGCTTATACACTTCATGTCGTCCAATTGATTGTGCGCTCGAGCTAGTCAGGCTCGTCAAGTAACCCGATTTGTCTAATGTATGTTCACCATGTTTGGTCGCTACTGCTTGAACCTAGGGTACCAAACTTACCAGTGGAATCCCGTTAACCATGGTACCTCAATCCACTAAGACTCATGAGCCGAGCATGGTGGTATGGGACACCGTGGTCGAGCTGTCGGCCTACGCTAGGGCCACGTGCCTCCCCGTAGTGACCAGTGATCAACCAGACTCGTGAGCCGATTTGGTGGTATGGGACACTATATTCGTGCTGTCGGCCTACATTGATAAGGTGATGGGGGAGCGGTGCAACCTTTGTGCGTAACAGCCCTGACAGCCCTTTGTAGTGACCTCGAGCATACTCTGAATTTACGGTGAGGCGACGAGTTTAGCAGCAGTGTAGAGAGTATGAACTAGGCTTGTTTCTATATAGTGATGAATCGTTAAAGAGGTGATGGGGGAGTGGTGTAACCTTTGTGCGTAACAGCCCTGACAGCCTTTGCAGTGACCTAGAAAACACATCATCGTATGAGATTAACTAGGACTGACGACCCTAGAATGGATCATGTTTGGGAATAATACAAGGGAGGTACCTTAGTTTCCCAATCCTGCTATTTGAAATGGACTAATAAAAACTTGGTAATCATGCTCATCATGCATTGCGTGTGCTTGGAAGATGTGGAGCACTGAGGGATGAAAGCATGCCGCGAACATAAGATGGTGTCGCACGAGGGAGGGTGTGGTGAGGGCATCCATCATGATTGCATTCATACTTGCATTAATAAGAGTAGTTAGGAGTGTTTTGATTGTACTGCTTTATCATTACTGCTTGATTGTATTGATAACATGTTAACCTATACTTTATTGTTCCACTGAGTTGGCCACTCATTCCCACGTTATGGGATAGTGTTTTAAAACACCCACTAGACCCTGTATCAGATGCAGGTATCACTGGAGCACAGGAGACTGAGCCCGACTTCTATGACGATCAGGAGGAGTTCTCCTGCATGCAGTTTGCTGGAGGCTTCGCATGGGGCATTCCAAAGGTTACTGGGCTACTGTGGTTGATAATTTCAATTGTACTATTTTGACATTTTGATTTAGAACCAACATGTATATATACGGTGACTCAGTTAGTGTTCATACTCTGGAGATCGAGAATGTTTTATTTTATATATATCTATATACACCTTTCAGTCTTCCGCTTACATTTTATACATGGATCTGGAGTATGAATTACTATTTTGGTTGAATCTCACTCATGTTTATTGTACTAACACAGACAACATTTAATCATCATTATCTATATTGCATAAGTGATGTTCTGGAACTCGAGAGTTGAGTTACTACTCGACCCTTAATTTTTCGGGATGTTACATAAGAGGCCCCCAGTGGGAGTATACATAGTGGGTGAATAGTGTGGACCCTTGCTCTTGTGTAGGGCATAAACTGTTGGGTCCTTGTGTAGGTCCTTAACCTGTATGGTCTAAAATCCGGGTACGTTGTGTGAACCCTTGCTCTATGGAGAGCATAAACATCTAGTTAGGAGTGAACCAGTAAAACTCTGGGTTTGAGGTGAACCGCGTAAAACCTCTGTAAAGGTTGAAGGTGAACCTGATTTAAATCCTTACGTTTGAGGTGAACCCTGAGAAACCTCCTTAGTGAAATCTGGTACACTCAAGGGTTGAGTGCGACAGCCGAGAGTGGAGTAGACTTATCGTCGAACCACTATAAAATGACTATGTTTGTGATTGTTTTTCTCTATGAGTGATTCATGTCAATGCATTCATATTCATACATCTGATCACATCTCACACACACACACAGTTACATCCAACATAGACTAAGTTGCATATTGCTATATCTTGGTTAGTTTATGACTGGATCCTCTACTTGGCTTGGAAGCCGATAGAGTTACATGTGAGTAATCCTGAAATTTGTATACATGATAAGATTAGAGTGATAGGATTTTTAAATAACTCATAAATCTTTAAAAAGTCCTATTCACCCCCCTCTAAGACATATTGGCATATTCTAACTTTAACTCAAGCAGTCTTCACCACTATTTCAATTGGTATCAGAGCGGGTCTCTCTTCAAGGGCTTCACCGCCTAGAGAGTGATCTTGACTGAAGTTGGGAATACGGCCAAAGGAGAGGGCTCATCAGTGACTAGACCTCCAGTATTTGATGGATCAAACTATGCATACTGGACGGCTAGGATGCACTACTTTCTAAGATCTTTGGATCATGACGTTTGGGATATAGTTGAGAGCGGATATGTGCCACCTACTGAATAAATTATACTTGATAGTGGCACAACTATCACCAAATCCAAATCCAAAGAGATGTGGACGGCGTCTGATAAAGATAAACAGACTTCTGAAGCTAAGCTATGAACGCCATCTACTGTGCCGTGTCCCAAGACATCTTCAATCAAATAAGCATGTGTGGGACATCAAAAGAAGCATGGGATTTACTGGAAACAACCCATAAAGGCACAAGCACTGTGAAGTGATCCAAACTTCAACTCCTGACTTCACAGTTCGAAAGTCTCAGAATGGAAGAGCATGAGACATTTGTGGAGTTTTTTACAATGTTAAATATCATTTGCAACTCCATGGGTAGATTGGGAGAGAAAGTTCCAGTACCAAAAATCTATAGGAAAATTCTAAGATCCCTACCGGAACAGTTTAATCCCAAGGTAACAGCAATAAAGGAGTGTAGGAACATCGATGAGATGAAAGTAGAAGAACTAGTAGGTTCCCTACAAACTTTTGAACTAGACTTCACACAACCCCAAAAATCTAAAAACAGTCCTAAAAACTTCTAAGAAAATAATACATGAGGATAGTTGGAGCGAAAAGGAAGATGAAGATGAGGAAGTGGCCTTGCTGGCACAAAGATTCAGAAGATTCTTTCAAAAGAATCGCGGTCGTCCCTCTAAAGGTAGAAAGGTGGATAACAAACCCTCTGCAGGCAAATTTGGTAAAAAGACTAAAGAACCACAATGCTACTCCTGTCAAGGGTATGGACACCTATCTACCGAATGCCCAAACAGAAAAACCAAGGGGAAAGCAATGGCCGCCACATGGGATGATACAGATGAGTCAAACTCAGAATCTAGTGACTCAGAAACGATGGAGATCAGAAATCTTTGAAAATACTTATGATCTCCACTGTTTCGATCATTCCAACTGAATCTGAGAAAGAAAAAGAACAGCAAGCCACAGAATCATTTCCATCTGATAATGAAGAAACCAGTAATGAAGAAGAAATAGAAAATGATAAGTTGCAAGATGCTTACAATCAACTCTATACTCATAGCATCAACATTCTTAAGAGACTTGGAATCTCGAAAAACAAGATGAAACTACTATAAAAAGATCTGGATAAAACTCTGAAGATCAATTCACACCTAATTAATGATCTACAACAATATTATGCAGATAATGACAAGTTGGAAAGAATCAACCTATCCCTAAAAACTGAATCATCTAAGCTTACCAAACAAATTGAATTGTTGGAAGATGAGAATAGGCATCTCAAGAATGAGAATAACACACTCCGCTATGACTTAGAGAGATCTAGGAAATTCGCTGAAATAAACTATAAATTTTCTCGGAGTGGTGAAAAGCTTGAAAGGATGTTAGGGATGAGAAGGCCCGGAAAAGACAAGAGTTGCCTAGGGTATGAGAAAACTAAGAAGAAAATAGGAAATGCAGCACCAACAACTAAATCATCAGCTGCTTCAGGATGCAATATAAGAATCTCTCCAGTTTGTCATTTATGTGGTGATACGGGCCATTATGAGGTTGAATGCCTAACACCTAGACGGACTTCACATAACTCTGGACAAAATTACAATGGAAAATTCAAACCGATCAGAGAAACACAGAATGTCAAGAGTCCATCTAAGGAAAACACTCATCTATCACCACCTAAGATGCAAGACAGGAGAAAGAAGTTTATTTCAAAACTGGTAGAAAAAGAAAAACAAAATTGTCTTATGACTAATCTTTACATACCCTGAAAATTCCAAGTGTGGAAGGACAAGTCCAAGTCATGCATCTGACCTGGATATTTGCTAAAATGATGCAAATTTTGCTAAGCCTAAAATGATACATCTAAGGTTCTTGACCTCAAATTTTTGTATATAAACATACATATGTTTGTAATTTTGGTGTGCACACATAATTTTGTTAAGCATACTACTAATCCATAGAAATGCTAAAAGTATGCTTGAAGTAAGTGTCGTCTGGGGGGCTAAAGTCTGAAAAACTTTCATTATTGTGTATTCTCGATCAAATCGATAAAATGTCAATATTATCAACATCTCATCAGAATTTGAAAAGTCACTTGATCGAGAATACTATCATGGCAACTATCGATAATATCGACTGAGGATCATCGATGAAATCGAAAGAAAGATCGATAAAATCGACAAATGGTGCCCGATAAAAGTCAGCAGAGTGAAAAAGGGGATTTATTTTTCAAAGAGTTTTCGGTCGTCTTCTCTGTCTCCCAACCAAACTGCTGGAAGCCACGTTGGACCACTCAAATCCTTCTACAAATCCAGTAAACACCCCTTTAAACACACCACGTGTTCACCTTCCTTTTGGGTATTTGCCATGTTTTTGTCTGTTATTGTTGTCGTCTTTCTCAAGCCATTCAAGGTCAATCCAACCACATGGGAAAAGGCAATGAGAAAGCATCCGGACAAGGGGAATCTTCAAAAACCTCCCGACAAAAGGTACTTGCTTCTAAGGCTAAAGCAAGTGCTTCCAAACTAGGGATCCCCACAAAGCCACGCTCAAAACAATGTGGGCCCCAGTCGAAAGATCAGACTCCTCCACCTGTGCAAGTCAATCCCGTCTTAGCAAGGTTTGCAGGAACGAAAGTCATTCCTGAAAGGAAAGTTGATAAAAGCTGTTTGACCCCATATAATCTAGAACCTCTTTTTGTAGCTGTAGATTGGTCACCCGTTCTCGACTTTGGAGGATCGTATCAGCTTGAACGAACTTACCAATTCATTGCTGCTTGTCATTCTCCAACATCTGATCCCCCCTCCATCTCCGTCACTGTAGATAGTGATGATGTGCTGATCACTCCAGGGTCTGTTGCAGGAATATTCAATCTTATCCTATCTCCTGTGGTAATCCCTGATATGGACATGGAAGATCCTGAGTTTCGGTCCAAGGTCACTAAATTTCTTTGTCATGATTGCGATGTTGAGTGGTACCAAGGAAATGCCCTGAAAGTTAAGTTCATAGAACCACGCTATCGAGTCCTGCATGGTATTCTTGCTTCAAACATCTACTCTAGAGGCTCCAACAAAGCTAATCTCACTGGCTTCATGACTATGATAATTTATTCAATCGCCTCTGGAGTCAAGATCTGTCTGCCTACCCTGATTGTGTATCAATTGGTGTATGCTTTTCATAGGGCTAGGGACATTCTCTTGCCATACCCCTGGATCATCAATACAATTTGTAATACCATAGGTTCCAAACCACAAATGATCCAGTTCTTCCTCTCCAGTTCTTCAACAAAAGCAACATCCGAAGAATGGATCTGGTGTTTCATAAATATCCTGAGGAACCACTGGAGGAAGGCATCCAAGTTGAGGGAGAAGACAAGGCTGGAGACGCTTCTATGAGAGGGACCATAGTTGAGGAAATGCCACTAGACCGCACTATGGTCCATCAACATCCACATCTGAGCATACAAAGAGGTTTAAGTTCCAGTCAGACAAGCTTGGCGCTATTCAGCACGATGTCTCTCAGCTCAGGGGGTCGATGAATGAGAGATTTACTGTCCTCGAACGGATGGTGCTAAGTGTGCAGCAAACTGTTCAACAGTTGGTGAACATGATGACTTGCCGCCAGGACGACACGGGACCATCACATTCGGCACCATGATGATGATCACTACACACTATCACATACACCCAACTCATAATTCTGCATATGAATATTAGTATCTTTTTTTACTATTCTATGCCTATCTGAGTGTATGTGATAACTAACTAGTCTGACACATTTGTTTAAAAGTGTATATGTCCATGGTTGGACTGAACATTTTTTTTAGGGAAAACTGTTAGATTACTGCTGTCTGTGGCAGTATGTATTTTGGATAGTTGAAATTTTTTTTGTTGTTGTTTGTTTGTTATTTGATTTGGTTGGGATAATGCTTATAGAGATGGATATTTTGGTTTTATCTTGGATATGGCTTAACAGAACTCACAGCTTTAATGCCATAATTAAGTATGTGTTTCCCCTAGTTTATCCAAGTATTGGAATGCATATGTTGTTCTCAATGAATATTACAACTGCTATACAACTGCTTTATCTTGTCTAATATGCATTCATGACTTCTGCAATTGATGTTTGATTAAATCGTGATTAACCTGTATTCATCAATGCTCGGCCTCTATCTGATGGTTCTCCCATGCAGTTCACTCTTCAGTCAATATCACTTGCTATACCTTTGCCAATGACTGACAAAAAGAGGGAGAACAATTCAAAACTCCCCGAGCGGAAAATTGTATATCTAATGTGTTGCAGGTGTTAGGGGGAGCAGCTGCATCAAGAAAGGGGGAGTTTTTGAATTAAGGGAGAGCGGATACTTCTAGAATGTGTACATGAGTTTGAATTAAATTGTAAAATTATGTAAATACATGTACACACAATTTAGGGTGTGTCTAGAAGTGTTCTAGGGTGTTTTGGGTATTTTGTCACGTAATTGACAAAGGGGGAGATTGAAAGTGCATCTTTTAGTGCCCTGGTTTGTCAAGTTACATGTGTGGAAAGTCAGACTGGCTGTAAAACTCGATAAGAAGATTATTTCAAGTGTCTGCCTCAACTGGCTGTGTGAAAGCTTGCAACAGGTAAATCATAGCCTCACATCCCATGTCCCAAACACCAGGTAATTAAAATCCTTAAAACAAGATAGACATCCTAGGGTTTTTGTGGTGAGAAAACTTTTTCAAAATAGGAAAATCTCTAAGTTTTTCTCACCCTGTCGATTCTATCGAAGCACCCTCGATATGATCGACCTGCACTGTCGATGTCCTTGATACCTTAATGATATTATCGATAAGAGGACTAAAATGTCCAGCAACTAACTATTCATCTGAACGGATTTATCGATATACCTATCGATATCATCGATAAAAGCACTTGATATGTCCAGCAACTTCACGATATATCTGGACGAATTATCGATGTATCGATACACATATCGATATCATCGATATTTAAATCTCGAGACCATCGAGAGTGGCTCGATAAGATCGACAGACAGATTTTCGGCGCCCCTATTTTTTAATGAAAATTTTAAACTCCTTCGATATATCGATGACCGTCTGATATAATCTGAAATCAAATATCGATAAGATCGGAGGTCCATCGATGATATCGACAGTGGGCGCGCATTTCTTACAGCAGTTATTTCAGGTTATTTTTAACTATGATCGGGGGCCCTTTGATCTAATCGATATTCAAATATCGATGATATCGACACCAGATCGATTGCATCGAACAAAGCCATAAACTGTCCAGCAAGTTCAAAGATAAATCATCTGGATTTATCGATGCCTCGACTCTGATCTCGATGTCATCGACATTCTAATTCTGATGACCTCGACAGTTCCCCGATCATTCATGAAAACCTGAAATATCTCAAAGTCAAGTCTCTCTCAATTTTCATGTGTCGATGGATCGAATCTGCCATCGATGGAATTGGAGTTCGAAATCCGATGACATCGACAATAGCTTCGATTCATCGACCAATTGGCAAAGAGTTTCAAAAGCGTATGACATCGAGTTCGAGTCATCGAATAAACCATCGATGCTATCAAGAGTATACGCTCGATGATATCGAACCTGCTCGATGATATCGAACTCTGTCATAAATGTGACCATTTTATATCTGTTAGAACTCTTTGCCTATTTATAGAGGACTTGTCTTTTGTTGTTGTGAGAGAAAGAAGAGACAGCTTTTGAGTGTTTCAACTTATATCCTATACCTAAAGCCCTTTCTCTCAAGGGAGTTCATCCTCCAATCCGCCCTCACCATTGATATTCAATAGAGTGAATTAGGGAATGAACTTCCGCGTTCAAGGATCCTCCAGCTACTACTTTAATGGTAAATCATTATGTTGGGATGCCTTGAATGTATAAGAGAGGATTTACTCTATCTTCCTTAGAGGAAAATCTTGAGAGAGTAGAATTCCATCTCACCCTTGACCCAACCCGAAGCCAAGCATTGGTATATCATCTTGCGTTGTGGATCAAGGGAGCAGAAGACTCTTCATCAACAAGAAGGAGGAGATCTTCGGCGTTGTGCTTAACGGGACTCATCAACTTATCAGTAAGTATCTAAAGTCTAGAGGACACTTGTGATCATTCTTTTCTAGGTCTTGGTCTTAAGTGGTTTTCACCCTTTGAAGCCCTCGTAGGAGGCCTCTGGCGGAAGTGTACGTAGTGGGTGCATAGTATGGACCCTTACTCTTGTGTAGGGTATAAACTGTTAGGTCCTTGTGTAGGTCATTGACCTGTGTGGTCTAAAATCTGGGTATATAGTGTGGACCCTTGCTCTTGTGTAGGGCATAAATTGTTAGGTCCTTGTGTAGGTCCTTGACCTGTGTGGTCTAAAATCTGGGTGCGTTGTGTAGACCCTTGCTCTATGGAGAGCATAAACATCTAGTTAGGAGTGAACTAGTAAAACTCTAGGTTTGAGGTGAACCGCGTAAAACCTCTGTAAAGGTTGAAGGTGAACCTGATTTAAAACCTTAGGTTTGAGGTGAACCTTGGGAAACCTCCTTAGTGAAATCCGGTACACTTAAGGGTTGAGTGCGACAGCCGGGAGTGGAGTAGACTTATCGTCGAACCACTATAAAATGACTGTGTTTGTGATTGTTTTTCTCTATGAGTGATTCATCTCAATGCATTCATATTCATATATTTCATCACATCTCATACACACACAGAGTCACATCCAACTTAGACTAAGTTGCATATTGCTATATCTTGGTTAGTTTATGACTGGATCCTCTACTTGGCTTGGAAGCCGATAGAGTTACATGTGAGTAATCCTAAAAATTGTATACATGATAAGATTAGAGTGATAAGATTTTTAAATAACTCATAAATCTTTAAAAAGTTCTATTCACCCCCCTCTAAGACATATTGGCATATTCTGACTTCAACTCAAGCTGTCTTCACCACTATTTCAAGCTCAACAAAGTCACGATCAAGAACAAGTATCCGCTCCCGATGATTAATGATTTATTTGATCAGATGAAGGGTGTACAGTTCTTTTCAAAGATTGACCTATGGTCTGGCTATCATCAGATTCGGGTCCGAGATAAGGACATCCCGAAGACGGCTTTCAGGACGCATTATGGTCATTTTGAATTTCAGGTCATGTCCTTTAGGCTGACCAATGCGCCCGCGGTATTCATGCAATTGATGAATGAGGTCTTCCCTCCATATCTCGATCAATTTGTTGTGGTCTTCATCGACAACATTCTGATATATTCGAGGACCCGTGTGGAGTATGTGCAGCATTTGGAGGTTACCTTGCAAACCCTTCATGCACACCAGCTATATGCGAAGCTAGAGAAGTGCAAGTTCTGGCAGGAGGAGGTGAAGTTCCTCGGTCACGTGGTGACGAGGGAGGGCGTCACAGTGGACCCCTCCAAGATTGATGCAATGCATCAGTGGGGCGAGCCCACGAACATGTTTGAGATCCGTAGTTTTCCTGGTTTGGCGAGCTGCTACGGACGTTTCATTGAGGGCTTCTCTCATATTGCAACCCCGTTGACCAGGTCTACTCAGAAGGGCGTAGAGTTTGTTTAGAGTGACGCATGTGAGCAAGCTTTCGCAGAGCTGAAGGATTGTCTAACGTCCGCACCTATCCTCACTATACCCTCTGGGAGTGATGGATTCATAGTTTTACCGATGCCTCGCATATTGGTTTGGGTGTTGTCCTGATGCAGCATGGAAAACCAGTGGCCTTCGCGTCTCGCCAGCTCAAGGTCTATGAGCTAAACTACCCCACGCATGATTTGTAACTAGCAGCAGTCGTCTTCGCACTAAAGGTGTGGAGGCACTATCTCTATGGGGTTAGGTTTGAGCTCTTCTCTGACCACAAGAGCTTGAAGTACCTCTTCTCGTAGTCTGAGTTAAACATGAGGTAGAGGCGCTGGATGGGGCTCCTAAAGGACTATGATTTTGATCTTCAGTACAACCCGGGCAAGGCGAACATGGTGGTAGATGTCCTCAGCCGTTAGCCACAAGGCCTGGTGGCGCATATGATGGTCCAAGAGTGGAGGATGCTTGAGGATATTGTAAGTGTAATAATTATTTGCCCCTTTGGTTGTTAAATTTTGTGGTGCTAAAAACACAATCTATGTCTTGTGTAGCATGTTGATTTATATGTTCAAGTCACTGCATCAATGCTACAAGCTAAGAATGGTGATCTACTTCAAGAAGTTCAAGTTCAAGTTATTTGTCTACTTCTGCAAGCTTCAATGATCAGAATATTTCAAGAGCTACATTAGAAGACAAGTTCTTGTTCAAGTCTCAAGTACAACTTAAGATCAAGTACAACTCAAGAATAAAAGTACAAGATGAAGTTTAAGCTTTAGAAGATCTCAAGTTCAAGCTACATCAGAGATCTCAAGCTTCACAGTCTTCAAAGGTCAACCAACATCTGAAGAAATGAAGACTCAATGTCCATACTTCACATTTAAGGCTTGCATGACCTTAGTTTGACCTTAGGGTAGGTCATTTTGTATACATAATTCAAACTGAATTATTTTATAAGTATTTGGTCTGTTCTAAGACCAGTCCTGGACTCTGTTCAACTAGTCCTAGAACTAGCTAGACCAGTTCAAGAAATTCCAAGACCAATCTTAAGTTGTTCCAAATTTTTTAAATTTTTTGGTTGAGCTTCGACCAGTCCTGGAGTCTGCTCGACCAGTCGTAGGAACAGTGTCGACTCATTCAAGACCAGTCTTGCAGCTAGGACTCAAACTCCAACAACCATTCCTGGATGGTCACAACTAGTCGTAGAGGCCTCACGACCAGTTGTGGAACGGTTTTATCCGATCGCGCTTAAAATTTCAAAATACAGTTCGACCTACGACCAGTCGTGGTGACCAGTTGACCAGTCGTAGACGCGATTTCTCCAACTATGAATAGAACATGAATTTAAGAGTTTTTCAAGAATTCAATTCAAGTAAAATCAAGGCATTACTCTGAGATAAGTTTGTGTTATTTAAGTTACGATGTACATATTTCATATTCTCTTTTGTTAGCTTTATTAATTTGATTTTATTTCTGCATTCCATCTGAATTGAAAAGAGGAATTGTTGTATTCCTTCTTCTTGGAATCAAAATTAAATAGAGCTACCCCATTTGGTTTAATTTAAAATTAATTAGAACCTATAACCATTTCAAAGTGAGTATTGGACAATTGAACTACTATATTCGAACTTCTACTCTGCTTGGTTCTTTCGGGCTACAACGAAAAGAGAAATCCAGGTATTTTACTATATTGTAAATTTCCTTCATTTTGGTTTTTGTTTGAGATTGAGTCAAAAAAATCTCAATCTTGTGGTTATCTGAGGAGAGCCAGAAAACTCAAAAGTGGGGTATTTTGAATTGTGTAAGCCCATTTAAAAGACACAATTGTGAAGGTTTTAGGTGAACTTGTGAAACCTATTTTCATAGTGAACGCTGATATCCCATGTGTGAGGATATTAGGAGTGAAGTAGCAATCTGTGTGGCTGTTGCTTAACAGTTGGTGTACACATAAGCAAACCATTATAATTCTTTGTGTTTTATGGTTTGAATGTTTGTTTGAATTTCTATATCTTTTATCATTCAAAGCTATGGAATGTATATGTGGATGTGAATATTATAATCTTTTACATTTCAAACATTGTGGGGAATGTTGTAATAGTTTAAAATTTAATTTCTTGTTATTTTCTTTATTTCCTTTCATTTTGAGTTATTGATATTCAAATTATTCTAGTAAGGTTGTCTTGCCATAAACCCTCGGTTTTTATGGTGCAAGGTTATCCTTAGAACAACATTTGTAGAAACCTCTCTATTTTATTATTTGAAGATTGCTTTACATTTCAGTACTGTGATTTATTTAAAGTTCTATCTTTCAAGGCTATCTTATTCATTTAAATTCTGTTGTTAAAGTTTTAATTTGGCATAGTCCTATTCACCCCCTCTCCTTTAGGACATATAGCTAGGCCTTTTCAGATATAACAGAGTATTATTTTAAGTTTGGTCTGTAGTCTTCTATCATGCAGTTATCGAGCTTATCGATTCCACCCTCTTTTGTTGTAAGGGTGATCGAGGCTCAGCAGGTTGATGAGTTGTTGCAAAATTATATCGCCGAGGCGGCATCTGAGAGTCAATCAGATTGGTAGATTGGTTCTGATGGTGGACTTCGCTTTAGAGGCTGATTATGTGTTCCAGATGTTTCTGAGTTGCGCAGAGACCTTATGACCAGGCACATCGATCGCGGTTTTCTATCCACCCTGGCTAGACGAAGATGTACTGTGACATGAGGCCACAATATTTTTGGGTGGGCATGAAGCACCAGATAGTCAGTTTTGTGGCCGAGTGTGACATATGTCAGTGTGTCAAGGCCGATCATCAGAGACCCCCTAGTTCATTGCAGCCGTTGAGCGTCCCTGACATGGAAGTGGGAGCACGTGTCGACGAATTTCATTATGGGTTTACCAAGGACTCTGCCCAGTCATAAAGCCATCTAGGTTGTTGTGGATAGTCTAATGAAGTTGACACATTTTCTTGCGATGCATGCGATTTGGTCTATGGACCGGCTTGCGAGGTTATTTATCGAGGAGATTGTGAGACCGAATGACCTTCCAGTCTCGATCATTTCTGACCGAGACCCAAGGTTCATGTCTCAGTTTTGGGGAAGCTTTAAGAGAGCAATGGAGACTATTTTGTAGCTCAGCACCGCGTATCATCCGTAGACCGATGGCCGGAACAAGAGGGACAACCAGATCCTTGAGGATATGTTTTGGGTATATACGATTGATTTCGGGGTTAGCCGAGATGAGCATCTGTAATTGGCTGAGTTCGCATACAACAACAACTATTATCCGACCATTGACATGACTCCTTTTGAAGCACTATATGGAAGACCGTGCAGATCACCAAGTTGTTGGACCGAGGTTAGAGGGCGTCATCTTCCAGGTCCTGAGCTTGTGCAGCAGATGTCAGAGGCTATCAATATCATCAGGCAGAGAATGCGCAGAGCTCAGAGCCGACAGAAGAGTTTGTTGATCACCCGCGTCGTCCCTTGGAGTTTGCTATAGAGGACCATGTGCATCTCAAGGTCTCGCCTATGAAAGGCGTAGTTTGATTTATAACGAAGGGTAAGCTTGCCTCGAGATTCATAGGACCTTTTGAGATCACTGGGCACGTTAGTGCCGTGGCCTATCGGCTTGCATTACCATCTCAGTTGTCTAGCATCCACAACATTTTTCATGTCTCTATGTTGAGAAAGTGTGGGTCAGACATCATTCTTGTTATTGATTGACAACCGTTAGAGGTTCGGGAGGACGCTTCCTACATTGAGCATCCAGTTCGTACCCTTGATCGGAAGGAGGAGGTCCTCCGGACCAAGATCATTCCGTTGGTGAACGTTCAATGGGGTCACCGTTTTGTTGAAGAGGCTTTTTGGGAGCGTGACGCTGCGATTCGAGAGCATTATCCCTATCTCTTTGATGATTAATTATGTGTTGTATTTTATATGTTGTCTCCGATTTTATATGATGATGTTATGTTTCTTATTTCTCATGAGTTATGTTTAGTTGTGATGATTGTGTAAATTTCAAGGATGAAATTTTTATCAGGAGGGGAGAGCTGTAAGACCCGTATCATAGTCCGTACCATTCCGTAGATTCCCGCGATCCTCCCTATCTAATTCCAGGGACCCACGACCTATAATTAGCATTTGCACCGACCCTGATTTGCACCCTGTCAATTTGAGTCGACTCAACCCAAGACTTGTACCCTAGCGACCGAGTCGTCTCCACGGTTCCAACGCCGTGACTCGCATGCCGGGCTGATACCTAGGTTAAAAGATGTGAGCCTGCGTTCAGTTCGAGGAAAAATACCGCAATTTGTAAACCCAAGAGGACATCCCATCAATCCCATCAATGGTCAAGTACATGTCAAGTATACATCACCTCACACCCCATCCCCAAGCTACCCCAAAAGTCAACAATCCCTTACACAACCCATCCCCTATCAAGTACACTCATCACTCCCTTCACCCATCACTCCATCACCCATCCCTCTCTCTTATTCTCCCTTCTCTTCCAAGCAACCTAAAGACAAAAAATAAAAATAAAAAAATTCCCATCTCCAAGCATTCTAAAGCTAAAAAAAAAAGGCCAAGTGTGGCCCATTTCCTAACCCTCTCATCTCCCATCTCAACCCTTCATTCTTCATCATCTTCCATTGAGATCGAAGCCAAGGAGACTACCTTTCCAAGAAGCCAAGAAGAACTGAATGGTGGGGGATCTTGGACCCACATTCTCACTTTATTTTTTTGTGATTTAAGGGCCCACATATGGTGGGACCCACCTTAATGTATGCTCGTATCCAAGAGGGGCCCATAGTGGCGGGGCCCCTCCGTTATCGCCGATCTCTCTCCTTCTCTCTTTCTCTCCCTCTCTCTCTCTTTCTTTATGACTAATGGCCCATCTATGATGTGTGTATTTTATCTGTGCCGTCCAACAAGTGGGCCACCTTGATCCTGGTTTGGAGCCTGCCTGACCGGACGGTCACATAGTCCCAGATGAAAGGGAAAAATAAATATCAGCTAATCTAAATATGGTGGCCCACTACGTAGGACCACCATGATGTATGTGCATCATCCAGAACCGTTCAGCTTGTTGGACGATGGGCTGGACGCTGGATATATATATATATATATATCTGTGTGTGTATGGTATGTATATATTATGATATTATATTATATTATAATATTATAATTTGATATAATATTATATTATATATATATATATAATATGTAAATATACACATTGGTGTATATCTGTACGTGTGGACCCAATGTGGTGTGAGACCTGTATCCTACCCGTACCATTCTGTAGGCTTCCGTAGTCCTCTCGGTCGAATTTCAGTGACCCGCTATCTATTATCGGCATTTTCGCATGATCCTGAGTCATGTCCCGTATAACAGAGTTGACTCGACTCGAAATTTGTATCCTTGTGACCGCGCCGTTGCCGTGGTTCCGATGCCGCATCTCACGGGCTTAAGCGATACCCGGGCCAGAAGATGTGGCCTGCATTCAGTTCGAGGAAACGCCGAATGTTGTAAATCTCAAGAGAATGTTCCATCAATCACATCAATCAAGTACATATCACTCACACCCATCCCCAAGTATAACCACCCTCCCCAAAGTCAACTTCCTCTTACAACAAAGTACATCCATCCATCACTCACCATCCCTCTCTCCCATCATTTCTCTCCCATCACCTCTCTCTCTCTCATTCTCTCTTTCCATTTTTAAATAACACCCATAAGAGCAATCGTCCAAGCTTCCATGAGAGAAGCTAGTGTGGTCCACCTTCCTACCTCTCATCTCCACCATCTAAAGTCCATCTCAACCGTTGAATCGCACCCCTTAGAGCTCTAGGGCGCATTGGTGGAAGAAGGCAGAGAAGATCAAAGGTGGGTGCTTTTCTAGGATTAAATTTGTATCATTTTTCTTAGATTTGATGATTGAGGGCCCACACATGGTGGGACCCATCTTGATGTATGATTTGTAAGAGGGACTCATAGTAGCGGGGTCCCTCCGCTCTTCCAATCTCTCTCTCTCTCTCTCTCTCTCTCTCTCCATCTCTCTCTCCTCTTCTTAATTTTTTTATGGCCCACTTGATGTATATTATCCGGATGTCCAGACATGCTGGACACACCTTGCTGAGGTGCTGAACGTGCCTTGATTTTTGTGTGGTGTCCACATCTTCCAGCACCATGGGACGGTGGGACCCTTTGCTGACGTGATGCAGCCTAGTACGTGGGAGACCACCTTGATGTACATGATCCATCCACCCAGTGGGACCCACCCTGCATGCTTGCACGTGTGGGGTGTGGGGCCTACCACGATGGATGGTTGGAATCCACACCGTCCAGACGTCCAGGGCCTGGACGGTGGATCTGATCAACCCCTTTATATATATATAATGCATATATATTATATAATATATATATATATTACGTTGGTTATATATATAATATTATATAATATAATATAATATAATATAATATATTAAGAGTGTTTGGGAGAGCCACTCCCACGTGGGTCCCACCTATATAGCTGCTGTCTTGACATCTCAAGTCCTATGGGATACACTAACGTATGGATTTAAATCCACACCGTCCACTCCTCTGTGAGGACCCCATCGTGATATATGTTTTGTAATCCATGTCATCCATCTGTTGAAAGACCCACTATGATGTACGTTTTGATCCCACACCGTCCATCTAGACATGGGACGATGGGACACCACCATGATGTATTTATTTCATTCACACCATCCAAATAGTGTTGGATGGTGCTAGACAATGTTTGGATGGTGCTGATTTACATGGGAAATGTTTGGATGGTGTTGATTTACCTGGATAATGTTTGGATGGTGCTGATTTATATGAGAAATGTTTAGATGGTGCTGATTTACCTAGATAATGTTTGGACAGTGCAAATCATCATTAGTGGGCCATGCGCCCCATGAAATGATAATGTATAGTGATACACATGATACACCTACAATTATTAAAATAATTTTTAGTGTAATCTAAGCCCACTTGAGGCCCATTGTTGCGGTCCATCCATGAGGCCCATCATGATGTATTTAAGGCCCATATGATGGGGCCCACCTGCTTGAATATGAGGCTCATGATGCACGACCCTTTTAATGTATTCGAGGCCTAGATACATAGCCCATTTGATGCATATGAGACCCATGTGTAGGGCCCACATGTTATGTATTTGAGGCCCATGGGTTGCGACCTATTATGATGTACTGAGGCCCATGGGTTGTGACCCATTAAGATGTATTTTCGGCCCATATGACATGGCCCATTGTGATGTATTTCCAGCCCATTTGGTAAGACCCATTGAGATGTGTTTTCGGCCCATATGACATGGCCCATTGTGATGTATCTCTGGCCCATTTGGTAAGGCCTAATGAGATGTATTTCTGACCCATATGGCGTGGCCATTAGATATTTTTGTAGCCCATTTAATGAGGCCCATTATAATGTGCATTAGGCCCATGGTTTGTGACCCGTGCGATGTATCTGAGGTCCATGTGCAAGGCCCACCTATTGTGTATGACCCATCGCGATGTGTGTTAGGCCCTTTGTGTGAGGCCATGGGCCCACTATATGTTCGGCCCTATGTGGGCCACTTCTTGGGAGCAATGTTGGTTAAATGTCTACATTGATGAGCAATGATGGTTAAAGGTCCACATTGTGACCATCCCTTAAGCCTGGTTAGGCCCATTCTCATCATTCTCTAGTGGGCTAACCCAAATTATTGTGCCTCATTGATATTACTTGTCGCTGACCTACCATCCCTTCTATCCCTACTAGGTCAAAGGGGCTGTTATATATGCTACACAGAAGTATGATCCTAGGTGACCCATCATCGATCGTCTATCTATGGACCCTGCCTTGCATCGAGATTGATTACTGATTCCAATTGTCAAGGCAGATTTCGATTGTTAAGTCTGATTGTCGAGGACGATTCTGATTGTCGAGGCTGATTCTGATTGTTGAGGCTGATTCCGATTGTTGAGGCCAATTTCGATTGTCAAGGATGATTCTGATTGTTGAGGCCGATTCCGATTGTCAAGGTCAAATCCGATTATTGAGGCCGATTCCGATTATCAAGGCCGATTATCGAGGCTGATTCCAATTGTCGAAGCCGATTCCAATTGTCAAGACCAAATCTGATTGTTGAGGCCGATTTCGATTGTTAAGGTCAATTCCAATTGTTGAAGTCGATTCCAATTGTCAAGGTCGATTCTGATTGTTGAGGCTGATTCTGATTGTCGAGGCCGAATCTGATTGTTGAGGCTGATTTCGATTGTCAAGGTCGATTGTCGAGGTAGATTTTGATGGTTGAGGGCGATTCCGATTGTAGAGGCCGATTCTGATTGTCGAGGCCATTTGTTGAGGCCGATTCCGATTATCGAGGCCAGTTGTCGAGGCTGATTCTGATTGTCGAGGCCAATTCCAATTGTTGAGGCCAATTCGGATTATTAAGGCCGATTTCAATTGTCGAGGCCGATTTCAATTGCCAAGGACGATTGTCAAGGCTGATTTCGATTGCCAAGGCCGATTATCAAGGCCGATTGTCGAGGCCCAATGTGATGTATATGAGGCCTATGTGATGAGGCCCATTGTGATGCATTTGAGGGGCCAGACGATGGAGCCCATTGTGGTGTATGTTAGGCCCATGTGAAAGGCCCATCGTATTGTATATTAAGCTCTTGAGAGAGGCCCATGGTGTTGTATATTTGGCCCTTGTGTGAGGCCATGGGTCCACTATAAGTTAGGCTTTATGTAGGTCATTCCTTAGGGGCAATGTTGGTTAAATGTCCACATTGTCGAGGTCGATTGTCGATGCCAGTTATTGATCGATTATGAGTATGTGACAGCATAACATCATGATACATGCCCAAACGCATCATCTGTATGTTCGTTATGAGATGTGGTTGACCATTGCATATGTCATGGGGCAAGTTGTTATGAGACTCCTTAATAGGCGGAGGTTATCTCACATGAGTGCACGGTATGCGTAGGATTGATGCATGAATGGATTGTATGACTCATGTATCTTGCATTGTGTGTTGTGATCACGGTACGCCTTAGCGACATCAGGGTCGTAGCCTTCACAGGCATATCGTGGATAGCCAGATGGGACACCAGAAATCTATTATTAGCATTAGGCTGCCATAGATGACCCTGGGTGAAAATTACATAGCTGATCTATATTGCATATTCTGATATTGATTAACTCATGGACTTGTCAGTATTTTCACTTACTCTGATATCGTATGATTCATGATCTTACCAGTATTTCCGATATTGTATGATTATGGTATTGTATTGAATACTTGGCACTTACCTTGTGCACACACTTACACCACCCTCTAAGCTTTCTATAAGCTTATGCATGATAGATCCGTGCAGGTAATGTTAGGTTGCAGTAGTGTGGAACTGGGAGCATGTAGCTGACTTTTGGAGCTTTAATTTTGACATATGTATTTCGCTTTCAGTATTATATTTAAATGTTTATATTAGTGGATAAGTGATGATAATGTTACCTTTGTGATTTGGGTAAACTTGTGGTTATGCTTCTTATGAGATAAATGTACGTTGAAAAATCCTCCTTTGTAGGATCTCAGGATCGGAATCTGGCGTATGTGCGCTGGGAGCCAAGAATGGGGTACTATAGAGGCAGTCGGCACCAGATTCGATGATCGGGAATTTTGTTAACTTGGTTTCCGAGTATGGGGCGAGACATTTGGGACCCACCTATTTTGAAAAATAGTTTAGCTGGTGTATGCTGAAAGTGCACCAGCTAGTGCCCTGGTTTGTCAAGTCACGTGAATGGTGAGTCAGACTCTTTACAGAGCTCGATAGGAAGATTAATTCAAGCATTTGCCTCAACCGGATGTGTGGAAGCTCGCAATAGGTAAATTATAACCTCATATCTCATGTCCAAAAACACCAGGTGATTAAAACCCTTAAAACAAGATAGACATCTTAGGGTTTTTAAGGTGAGAAAACTTTTTATAAATACGAAAATCTGTAAGCTTTTCTCGCCTTGTCGATTTTATCGATGCACCCTCGATATGATCGACCTACACTGTCGATGTCCTCGATACCTTAACGATATATCGATGAGAGGAGCAAAAATGTCCAGCAACTAAATATTCATCTGGACGGATTATTGATGTATCGATACACCTATCGATATCATCGATAAAAGCACTAAATATGTCTAGCAACTTCATAACATATTTGGACGAATTATCGATGTATTGATACACCTATCGATACCATCGATATTCAAATTTCGAGTCCATCGAGAGTAGCTCGATAAGATCGACAGGCAGATTTTCGGTTCCCCTGTTTTTTAATGAAAATCTCAAAATCCTTCCATATATCGATAACTGTCCGATATAATCTGAATTCAAATATCGATAAGATCGAAGGTCCATCGATGATATCGATTGTGGGCGTGCATTTCTTACAGTAGATATTTCAGGTGGTTTTTTAACTATGATTGGGGGCCCTTCTATAGAATCGATATTCAAATATCGATGATATCAGCACCAGGTCGATTGCATCGAATAAGGACACAAATCGTCCAGCAAGCTTAAAGACAAATCCACTGGATTTATCGATGCATCGACTCTGATCTCGATATCATCGACATTCAAATTTCGATGATCTCGACGGTTCCCCCAATCATTCATGAAAACCTGAAATATCTCAAAGTCAAGTCCTCTCATTTTTCAACTGTCGATTAATCGATCTTGTCATCAATGGAATCGGAGTTCAAAATCCGATGACATCGACAATAGCTTCGATTCATCGACCAATTGCAAGAAGTTCCAAAAGCATATGACATTGAGTCTGAGTCATCGATCAGACCATCGATGCTATCGAGAGTATATGGTCGATGATATCGAACCTGCTCGATGATATCAAACTTTGTCATAAATGTGACTGTTTTATATCCGTTGGAACTTTTTGCCTATATATAGAGGACTTGTCTTTTATTGTTGTGAGAGAAATAAGAGAGAGCTTTTGTGTGTTTCAACTCATATCTTATATCTAAAGCCCTTTCTCTCAAGGGAGTTTATCCTCCAATCCACCCTCATCATTGATATTCAATAGAGTGGATTGGGGAATGAACTTCCACATTCAAGGATCCTCCAACTGCTACCTTAATGGCAAATCATTATGCTAGGATGCCTTGAATGCATAAGATTGGAGCTACTCTATCTTCCTAATAGGAAAATCTTTAGAGAGTAGGATTCCATCTTCACCTTAACCCAACCTTAAGCCTAGTCTTGGTATTACTTTTGTGTTACGGATCAAGGGAGTAGAAGTCTCTTCGTCAACAAGGAGGATGAGATCTTCAGCATTGTGCTTAATGGGACTCATCAACTTATTTGTAAGTATCTAGAGTCCAGAGGACACTTGTGATCATTCCTTTCTAGGATTGGGTCTTAAGTGGAAGTCTTCAAGGAGGCCTCCGGTGGGAGTGTACATGGTGGGTGCGTTGTGTGGACCCTTACTCTATGGAGAGCATAAACATCTAGTTTGGAGTGAACCAGTAAAACTCTAGGTTTTAGGTGAACCTGGTTAAACCTTAGGGTTTGAGGTCAACCGTGTAGAAACCTCCATGAAAAGGTTGAAGGTGAACCTGATTTGAAACCTTAGGTTTGAGGTGAACCCTAAAAAACCTCCATAGTGAAATCCAGTACACTCGAGGATTGAGTGCGGCAACCGGGAGTGTAGTAGACAAGTAGTCGAACCGCTATAAAAATGACTGTGTCTGTGATTGATTCTTATGCTTGATCATTTGTGTGATTATGTTAACTAACCTCATATCCGCTCACACTTCACACACAGTCACATCCATCATAGACTATAACTGCTTCATGCTTATTATTTGAATAGTTCTGTGATTGGATCCTCTACTAGGCTTGGAAGCCAGTTGAGTTACATTTGAGTAATCCTAAAAAAATTGTATACTTGTTAGGATTAGAGTGATAGGATTTTTAATAACTCGTAAATCTTTAAAAAGTCCTATTCACCCCCCTCTAGGACATATTGACATATTTTAACTTCAACTCAAGCAGTCTTCACCGCTATTTCATACGCTGGTCAGCAGCTAGCTGTATTGCTGCTGTACGCAGCAATTTCAGTGGGCCACCACCTTGATGATGTGTTGCATCCACCGTCCAGCCCTTATACGATGGGTCGCCACCATGGCTTATGTGTTTCACCATCCGTTTTAATGGTAGGACCCACCTGCTGACTGACGTCAGCAGGTCCTGTGGGTCCCACATGATGTATATGTATACCCAGGCCGTCCAGATAGTGGTACCGACTGCTAGACTGACGTCAGCAAGTTCTGCGGGTCCCACATGTGGTATGTGTTAGATCTAAACCTACCGTCCCTTGGTGGACCACCTCGATGTAGTTATTCCATCCACACCATCTAGATGGTGCTGGACGGTGTTGGACAATGGCTGGATGGTGCTGATTTACATAGACAATGTTTGGATGGTGTTTATTTACATAGAAAATGTTTGGATGGTGTTGATTTACATAGGCAATGTTTGGATGGTGCGGAATTACATGGGAAATGTTTGGATGGTGCTGATGTACTTGGACAATGTTTAGATAGTGATGATCATCATTAGTGGGCCATGTGCTCCATGAAATGATAGTGTACAGAGATACACATGTTACACCTACAACTATTGAAATGATTTTGGTGTGGTCTAAGCCCACTTGAGGACCATTGGTGCGGCCCATCCATGAGGCCCATCACGATGTATTTTGGCCCATGGGTGGGGCCCACCTGTTTATATTGTTAGGCCCACATTGCGTGGCCCATTTAATGTATTCAAGGCCCAGATATGTGGCCCATTTGTTGTATATGAGGCCCAAGCAGTGTGGCCCACTTATTGTATATGAGGCTCACGTATGAGGCCCATGGTGATGCATTTATGGCCCATTTGATGAGGCCTATTGCGATAGGTTGGAGACCCATGGGACGAGGCCCATTGTGATGTATCCGAGGCCCATGGGCACGACCCATCGAGATGTTTCTGAGGCCCATGGACGAGACCCAATATGATGTATTCAAGGCCCATTGTGATGTATTCGAGGTCCATGGGCGTGGCCCATTGTGATACAATTGAGGCCCTTTATAAAGCCCAATGCAATGTATGTGAGGCCCATGAGGGAGGCCCAATGTAATGTATGTGTGACAGTTACGTTGTGTATGAATCCCTTATGTGGGCCACTCCTTGGGAGCAATGTTGGTTAGATGTCCACATTGATGGACAATGATGGTTAGATGTCCTCATTGTGACCTTCCCTTAGGCCTTGTTAGGCCCATTCGCATCATTCTTTAAGTGGGTTGACCCTAATTATTAGGCCTCATTTACATGCTCTATCTATTCTCATTGGGCTACCTCAAGATGTTGGGCCCCCATTGGTTGTTAGTGGGATTACTTCTTTTATTTTTTAAGTCCATTTAGGACTCATTTGGGCCCCCTAGGGCATCTAGCAGGCCATTCAATAGTATGGTGAAGGAACCCTTTCTAGATCCCTAGGATTGTGTATAAGCCGCTTAGGCCCAACCTTGATATAAGGGAGAATACATGATCATCATATAATATGCTTAGTATAGCTCTATGATTCATGCCCATACGCATAATATGTATGCTTGATATGAGGAATGATTGATCATAGCACAAGCTATTGGGCAGATTGTTATGGGATTTCCTGATAAGGGTAGTTGCCCACATGAGCTCATGATACGTGTTGGATTGATGCATGACTGGATAGTGTGATTCATGCATCTCGCATTGTGTGACATGACTACAGTACGCCATGAGACATTAGGGTCGTATCCTCCACAGGCGTATCATAGTTGGCAGGGTTGAACACCGAAAATCTTGTTCTACATAGGGTGCTATAGATGTCCCTAGGTGAAATTTTCTAAACCCATATGGTATCAGGAGGTTGCTCCAACGTCTATATTGAGTGGATGCATAAGCGCTGAGTGCCGATTATCAGAAGGCTGCGCTTTCTACTATGTCATGGTCGATTGGAAGGGGGTATGGCCTTACCCACCTGAGAGGAGGGGTAAAGCTAAGCTGAGTTTGACCAGCTCGAGGAATGAGTCAACTATCGATGAACCGAGCCCAATATTGGCAGGCAGATAATGAGGTCTCTTCCACTCACCTTGTTGTGCTCGATGAGGCGACAATCTGATTTGGAGTGTACTAGACCCCGGTGATATTTCGGAGTTGAACTGTATTGTTATGTGGACTTAGATGGGGATCTGTATGCTTGAATTGCATCTCGCATCGTATGGCCTTGGTACGGCCGACATCATTCATGCCTTGCATTGCATGGCCTTGGTATGACCGACATCATTCATGCCTTGCATCGCATGGCCATGGTACGGCCAATATTATTCATGAATTTATCAGCATATTCTGCATTAATATGATATTACATAATTATATTACTACATTGCGCACACACTTTTACCACCCTCTAAGCTTTCCGTAAGCTTATGCACGACCGTTACGTGTAGGCGACGTTGGATCGCAACAGCGCTAAGGCAGGAGCACATAGCGGATCATCTTAGAGCTTTTGTCTATCATCATTCTATTTCCATTTATGCGCACTGTACTTATAAGTTTTTGATCGTAGTGGAAATGTGATGGAGTTTTTGGTTGTTGTTTGTGGGTTATGCCTTTGGTTATACTTATTACGAATCAAACGGATATTGAAAATCCCCCTTGTAGGATCGCAAGATCGGAACCTAGTAAATAGGTTCCAGGGGCTGAGAATGGGGTACTACGGAGGTTGTCAGTGCTGGATTCAGCGATCGAGAATTCTATGTGCCCGATTTCTGAGTTTAGGGCGTGACAATTTGATTGTTGTAAGTCGCCATAACCTTCTTGTTGTAAGTCGCCATAACCTTATTGTATTCGGGCTTCCTCTTAGTTGATTTAGATTCATATGGTGCTTTATCCTAAATAGAAGGAAATTATAATTATATTTAATCATTTTAATTATGAAAAGAAAATGAGGAGATTTTCTTATATGCCAAAATTCACTTACAGATGCCAACATTGACTTTCATTTCTCTCCAGTAGCCTTACCGACCTAATTTTCAGAAAATCAAAATAAAATAACATAATATTACTAAAATAGAAAAGAAAATGGAAATATGGGCAGGAAATAGAGAAGATATGCTTACAGCAGCGACGGATTTGTTGCCAGGATTTTTCTCCTTAAATTGTTTCCAAAATTCCTCCCTTCATTAAAAAAAAAATTTAATTAAAATAAATCAGTATAATATATGAAAAATAAAATAAAATAAAAATTGATCACATGAAAATGAAAAAGGTGCTCGGAGGCCTTTTCAGCTTGTTAGGATCCTTTCCAGGTTTCTCCTTCTTCGTTGGTTTCGTGGTCACTTTATCGGTTGCTTTCCTCTTTACGGAGAGTTGATACATCAAAATAATAATAATAATAATAATAATGAGATCTGAGTTACGAAACTCTATAATTGAAACGAAATGAAAACCGGGTTTGGGCAGGATTTTAAAATCTTTCGCCACGTTATCGATCCGTGTGATCAAACCTTATTCACTCCCATCTTCCTCTTTACGAAACTACATTGTAAAACTACCAATATGTTGGAGTCGAATTATCTGTGTGAGGTGGACTTAGAAAAAAGAGGAAGATGACTTGATTTATGACACAGGAAACTAGGACATGCCAATTCGACTACAGTTAAGGATCACAATCTACCAAGTAATAGGCAGGTAGGCACAGTTTTTCAATGAGAAGCCACAAAAATCTGATAGGAAAATGTGTGTTTGTAACCGATCATAAAGCATATATTACAGGCTACAATTTCCAAAAATCACTATACAGGACAAGCTAAACAATGCAAATGAAATTCTACAACTCTACACTTCATTTCAATTAATGAACTAACAACACAAACATTCCAAGCTAACCAAATTAACACAGTTATCAAAACTAAAAAATAAATAAATAATCCATGTAAATAAGATAATGCAATAGATTTTGAGGATCAATCTTACCTTGAGATAGTAAGCCTTTTTAATCTCAACTGTAGATGCAATAATATTTTCTATTTACTGCATTCAGGTAAACAGAAGTCTAAGACTCATGTTAGAACCTTCATTGAAGAGGAAGCCGAGTAAGACAGTGATTGGATGATAATTTAAGCATTCATGCAATGGAAAAGCATCTTCTTTTCTTTCTTTCTTTTAATTTGAAGAAACTTAGAAAATGGGAGAATAAGTATTCAGTTCATGGAGGCCTGACTTATGGTTGTTTCCATGGATCATCATCATCATCTGCAATCTGCAATATGAGGTGATTGACTGGTTTGTTCTGCCTGAATGGATGCAAAGTCCTGCAAGGGAGAAAAATAACTTAAATTGTATTGGAAGGGAGATCTCCATCTGAATTATTGAATAATGACAAGAGTACAACATTTACAAAAGCAATACAAATTTATACTGAAAAATATATGGCACATCCATGCTGAAGCTTGGCAAATCCCCATATGAATTATTCAATAATGAAAAATATAACACATCCGTGGATATGTATAATACTCTACATGTGGGACCTACAAACTCATCTGAATGAAAAATACAACAATGAAATTAAAATTCCAAATGAAATTAGAATTCCAAATGAAAAATTCCAAAGAAAGCCCAATTCAGCTACAAATTATAGATTGTTGTCATTCCAAAATTACAATTGGATATTAAGTTAAAAAAACAATAAGCAACACAAAAGAAAGCCAATGCTTACATGTTAAGGCATTGCAACTGTCAAACTGGACTAGTGGACATGGCTCGTGTGCAAATGGGGTGACACAGGCTTGATGCAATGTCTGGCAAGAATGTCAAATGGTGAGATGGATTTGTTGGTGGAAGGAGGGCTCAGGTTCTAAAGCCTTCAAGATTAGAATTCAACATGCAGTTTCAGCAATCTACAACATGAGAAATCAATCGTTTGGGTTGATTGGTTATAAGTACCTTAGAATAGGAACAATTCATAAAGAACTCACATTCAACAAAAAAGGCAAAAAACAAAAAAAAAAAAAAGAAAAGAAAAGCCTATAAAATAGTGGCATGGCTCTAGATCATTTGGTTTTTATGATTTCAGACATATGGAGTATCCACAGTTAAGTATAATAGATGAACGGTTTGGATCTCATATATATGTGCCTTACGTACTTGACATAACTAAGATATTAGCATCTAGCACTGGATACTTGATGATTCATGTAACAATGAAGCACTTTGGCATCTGCAAAAAAAAAATAAAATAACAAGTGGAATTCTACGTATTACTGGTTTGCATTGGAACAAATAACCAACCAAATGGACTATAAAATGAAAATTAAGGAGTGAAACACATTGAAAGAATAAATTTTCATTAGTAAGAGGTTAAAACTTACAATTTCCCAAACAATCTTAATTTGAGGCCCTGCCCCGTCTAAAGATGGGCCCATGGTTTGAGTTTGGATCAGTACATGTATGCCCATGATTTGAGTCTGACTTGTATTAGGTTAAAGTGTCTTGTTACCTATTACAAGTGTGGTCAGTAGTTATGAGATATAAACTTTAATTTGATAAGCTCTATCAAAGAATATAGAATATAAATATCAATTGTTTAGGAAAAGGATGGACAACGATTAGATGGTAAGGTACACCCAATTAGATTTGATTGGGTTATGGCAAAAAGAGAACTTATAAATTCCTAGATGACCAAAGAGAACTTAGCTGGTAAGGTACACACAATCAGTTTCTCATAATGAATTTGTTTCCAGAAAATAAATTCTTTAGCAACTTGTAAATTCCTTGTTTCTAAACTACCCAAAATATAGATTTATTACATCACATATGGATAAGGAATAAAAGATTATAACCAACTTATTTGGAAGTGTAAACAAAAAGATGCATATGAGTTCTACTGTGTGCTTGTAAGTAATCAGATTACATGCAAAATCATTCATGTCGATAGCTTCTAACATTCTCAATCTGCAAAATCATTCATGCTGATAACTTTCAACATTCTCAATATGATCGAACATAAGCCTTACATGTATTCGGGGTTCTTTCGGAATGGGTCTGTTTCCACGTGTGGAATATGTCCATCCAGCTATAAGTTAGAGCCATAAATATAGTAGTAGTGATTTCATACTTGTGTTTTTGTTGCAGCATTTGTATCTAAATCAAATGAATAATACCCCTCATTACTGTTTAAGAAAGAACGGATTTTCACCACTTACAGATGGAAAGTAAGAGGACTCAATAGGAAAGTTTTAGCCCTCAGAAAAGGAGTTCTTAAGACAGAAGACCAAAAAGGGGAAAAAAGGTATATATGGGTTGCTCATTATGTAAAGGTAAGGGCAATTAAAACAAATGGCTATGGAAAGAACCTGAAATAAATTACTTGATGAGATTGGGTTAGACCCGGAAATCATAGATAACACAACCATTTTGGCTTTTACTTGAACTAATATAATATTAAGTTTGTTGACATAAATGTTGACATAAAGCTTTTCTCGCCGAAAAGAGTAACGTCTTGAAAAAATCCTTACAAAGACCCAAGTACCACCTCAACCAAAAATCCCTAAGGACAGTATTTTGTAGAAATTAGACGAAAATTAATTAGGTAGTAAACTAAATTAATTGGTGGATTAGCTTGAACCACTATCTATATAAATGGCAGAACCCAAAACCATCAAAATTGCTGACTCAACATTACTTAAAAACCTAGGAGAAATCCCAAAAGCCAGTTGCTCTCAGGAGCACGTTGAAACTCCGAATCGGACCTGTACCACACATCGAAAGTCCGATGACCGTGAAACTATAGGGTTATGTCTGCCTTACTGGGCTTGACAACCATTGCGGAAATCAAGCCCAAATAGTGTCTAGAAACGCACAACTTGAGCCCCCAACGAAGTGTGTGAGAAACGCGAATATCCTTAGAAAAGGTATTGAAACTTAGGTAATTTGGGCCATTGGCTTGTGGGCGAAATTAAAGATTTCAGACTGTCAGTTTCTAACAAAACTTCACCTATGGATCAGGGAAATTTCCCTGCACATATCGGTATACTTGTGGCCATGATCGAGTGACAACGATCGTTGATCTGATCTAGGTCCGTCACAGTTGATCGACCTATCCAAACACGCTGAAATTGCATCCTAGCCTAAATCCATTGTCAGGGAACTTACTCTGTGACATAGACAGGAAATGGACCTCCAAATGTGTCTCGTCTGCCCGAAACAGACACCCTTTAGCTATAACCTAAGTTTACCATGGCCCTGGGGCCATTGACATCAGTTCTGGGCATATATTGCCCTTAAACCACCCCATTCCTATTTCATACTAATTTCTCTAACCCTAGGAGAGAGAATACAGAAAGGAGGAGAAAAGTGTGATTCGACAGTGACTCAGCTCCACTCCAGGGTGAAGACCCTGATCCGACTCCATGATAGTGGTCGGTTTGCCCCAATACAACTGCACCATCAAGCATCTCAAGTCGATCTTGGTCACTGTTGTGGTATCACACCAAATCTTTAAAAGAATCGACTAAGTTGAATGTTTACTAAGTTAAAGATTCATCCACGTTTCAGGTAAAACCCTAACTTAAGTCAGATTTGAAGATTTGAAGATCATTCTGATTCAGCTTCTCTACACCTTCAAGAAGAACCAACAGATATTGAAACCAAACTCACCTTTTTCATAGTTCTATATCTAAACTAGTTGTCTACCGAATTACCTAACTGAGTTAACTCAGTGATTAACCTCTGAAATAAACAATCAGAGCATGCCCTTACCTGAAATATGAAGCACTCACTATACATCCGAGACCACAGCAACAAGTTAATACAACGGGTGAGTTTTCTTGGAATAGAAAATCAACTAGTTGTATTCAGCCAAGTCAACTCGGTATTGACTCGCTGGAACCTTGCAACGACTTACTGGAATTTTATAATATCCTGTATAGGTGCTGTTTCTAGCTGCCATCTTTGAAGGATACTCTCCTTAAATTGAGTTTAGATAGAGTAAGAGAGGATAATCCTAAATAACCCATGGCCCATTACATGTATTAGAATTTTATTTAATCCTTATTTACCCTGATTTAGGAACTCATAAACTCACCTTGCAAGAAGGTTCAAATCCAGAGGAACATCCACCCAAGGTGAGAATGCCTTAAATCATGTGGCTCTAATCACTCTTATAAGAATTAGGTGGCACATATTATGCTACACTCGGGATTGCTTGTGTCCATGTACACTTACGCTAGTTACATTAAGAGGTAAGAGATCTTGTTTCCATTCAAATGATAAGTTGTTACATTACCCTTCATCCATGTTAGATTAGTCTTAGAATAACAAAAATATCAAGGTAGTCCTTGATTTCTTAGTTGAATGAGATAAATGTGAGTTATTACATCAACTTCTATCATCCACGTCCTACAATTGTGCTACAATAAATAACTACATGTTTAGGAGTTAGCCTTACATTCTTTATGCTTTCCTAATAATGGTTGATTTGGACATGACCTTGTTTGAGGTGACAAGAGACATGATGCTTCCAGTTCTTTTTTTCATAAGTGGTGCACAGAATGCCTAGGGTGGGATACCACCTTTCTTTAAGAAGAGTAGTTGTTATTAATTTAGTATGCTTGAAATGTTGCATTTGTGGGTACTCACTTGTTCCTAAAGAAAGCAATTGGAATTATATCGAGTTAATATTTGAATGCTAGATAACCTATTAAAGGACTACAAATCTTGATCATGCTTATGAGAGTAATCTTGCTAATCCTATGTGCATGAGCATCATGGTACGAGACATTCATGCATGACATATGAGCTTTTCTGAGTGCTCGATGTAAGTCACACTCTGATTGAATTCCTGAATGTTCCAACACTCTAGTTAAACTCGTAGAGCATGTGCATTCGTGTCACTTTGGGCGCTCTTTCTTTACATGAGGCTTTTCTGGGATTAGACACTCCTTGGGCGTACCCCGTGTATTTTTCCAAGAGATATCCTTGGGCGCACTCACTTACATAGCTTTTTCTAGGTAGATAATATACTGCAGGCGATCTGCATGGTCTTTTTTGGGTGGCTAGTTCTCCTTGGGCGTACCTATGTGTATTTTTTTGGGTGACTAGTTTACCTTGGGCGGCCCTTTATTTTAACAGTTGGATGTGCATTCCCAGATCTGTGACTTGTACATACATTCATACACCCATACATTCATTTATAATTTCATGATTAGTCTCCTTGTAATTTGAATATATTGACTTAAACTGTTTTGGAATGATATGATATGCATAAATCCTTGCGTGAAGTTCCCACTGAGTTTTCACTCACCCAATCATGCGGTTGCACCAAATAGACATAGGTATGATGAACAGGTGGAGACCCCTATGACGGGATTTCAGGGACGGCTAAGGTGGATTTTGGCGAGGAAGAACTCTATGTAAATGTTGTTGAGCTGTTGGAGCTCAACTGATACTTTACGATTTACGTGCTTTTGTACTTCAGATTTTGTAATTTGCCTTAATTGAAATAATAACTCCCTACTGTGAGATTTCATTTTTCTTTCCTTCACTTGTACTGAACTCCCTTGTTGTTACTCTTGATAATCTAGTTTACATGGTAGTTGCCCAGTTTTACGTCATGAAATTTTCTAGTGATTAGATGGTCCATTTTATAACGTAATAAGCGGGTTCTCAATGAGGAATAACTATCCTCGGGTTTTGAGAACAAGGGTGTTACAATGGTCGTGTTAGCCGAGTAAACTAAGTTTATTCATACAGCAGGTTTGGGAAGCTAAGGTGTAACGACCTGAAAATTTCCGTACATTGGGTCGAGTACCACCTCGACCAGAAATCACGTAGGATTAAATCCTTTAGAAATTTAACAAAGTTAACTAAGTACTAAACTCAATTAGCCATGAAATCCGTTAGGATCGCTTTAAATACGATCTGCAAGACCCAAAACTTGCAGAACAAGTGACGCTAGGTTACCCTAAAGTTTAGAATCAAACTCATTTCCCGTCTGCTCTCGGGAATGAAACGAAACTTCATATTAGGTCTAGATCGTACATCGGGAGTCCGATTAACCCGAAGCTAAGGAACTAGGACCGCCCCACTGGACTTAACAATCATCTCAAAAATCAGCTCTATCCGATGTTCCATGGCCATTCTTTTCGATTCGGAGCGAGAGAGTGTGAAAAACACTATTCCCATGCCAAAATAAATATCTGGAATAGTGATCTGGCATCATTCGTTGACGCGTCAGTATTAAGCAACCTGACCATCAGAATCAGACCAAATTACACCCTCGGATTAAGAAAAATTTCAGGAACATTTACATGTACTTAGAATTTCTGATCGTGGCCCACTGATCGTCGAACTGAAAGTGGTCTGCCACGTGCGATCTGGGTATCCGATTGAGTCAAAAACGTAATCCCACGTAGATCTATAGATGGTGAGCTTAAGTCTGACGTTTGGTTCAAGGAGGGCCACCAGAACTTCCCTTTTGAGCTGGAAAAGCGACGAATATCCTATATAAGCAGTACCCCTTGAACCTAAGTCTAATTTCGGAATATTTTTGGCTATAAAAGGGGCTTAGAACAGCCCCTCTCACAGCCATACGAATTTTGGAGAAAACCCTAGAGGGAGAGAGAGAAAAGAGAGAGAAGAGCTTGGGTTTTGTTTGATCTTCCTCCTACTGCGTTGGATCAAGCATTACACGGCCTACACCGCCCGTTCTAGGCGCTTTTCCGGCGGTATCCATCCCATTTGAAGGTAAGAAACCCTAACCCTAGGTCCGATTTGAAGTGGGATCGATGTGGGATGTGTACCGACTAACCGATTCTCGCTCTTTAGGCTAGAAATCTCCGTATACTGGAAGTTCTACTACCCTTGCTGATTCGTTTCGTTTCCAAAGGCAAAGGTGAGGACTTTAAGTGTATAAGTTACGGTTTTCAACGCTTTCAATGTCAGATAATGGTAGATTCATGATCTGCTTGCAATTGCACATGTACAAAGTGCTTTCCGTTTCCTGTTTCGATTAACGTTGTGAAATATGGAATTTCACATATTCTAGGTATACGTAGAAATACCGTATACGTATTTTTTTTGGATAAATGTTTGACATGTTTATTTAATGTATGATTATATAATATATGAATAAAATACTAGTTTGGCGAAAGGAACCGCCAAAATATATGTTCACTTGTAAATGCGACGTATGTTGAAATTACGTATTTTAGAAATACCGTATTCGTATTTCTTTTGGAATAATGTTTGACATATTTATTTAATGTATGATTATACAATACATGATTAAAATACTAGTTTGGCGAAAGGAATCGCCGCAATCTATGTTCCTTTGTAAACACTATGTATGTCGAAATTGGGTATACGAGGAAGTACCCTATACGTATAAAATTTGCTGATGTGATTGCCATGTTTAATTGCTGTATGAATATGATGTATATGTATAAAATACTAGTTTGGTAAAGGGACAATCCTAGTACACATTTCTCTAGCATACGTCATGTATGTTGAAATAGTGCATTCCAAGTGTTGGTGAAATCACTTGTGAGTGTAAGTGTTTAAGTGTTAGAACCTTAAGTAGGTGCTGAGATGGGATTCTTAGCTACCTTAGAGTCACCTATGACATCCTCCATGTGGTTATTCACTCTAATCACTCGCCTACGAAATATAAGTATTTGTATCCCTATTTGCATAATGCTTTATAACATGCTTTTGAACATGCTTTGTGACTTGTTTATTAACATGCTTCATGATATGCTTTATAATATGATTGCTAGTGTTCTTGAATTACCATGTTATCATGCCGTATTTCACATGCTATGGTTAGGATTTGACTGAGCTTGGGACTATGTTCATAGTCCAGGCATCCGGTATCAGACTTGAAGATGTGGTTGGAATTCGTTCCGCCACGCATGATGTGTTGGCGAACCCGTGTCGTACTTCGGTTGGTGATAGTGGTTGGCCACACGAGGTGCTTTTGCGCTTCATATCGCCCAACTTGTTGTGCGCTCGAGCCAGCCGAACACGTCAAGTAAACCGTGTGTCCTATGTATGTTCACCATGTTTGGTCGCTAATGTTTGAACCTAGGGTACCAAACTTACCAGTGAAAATCCCGTTAACCATGGTACCTCGATCCGCTAGGACTCATGAGCCGGGCATGGTGGTATGGGACACCGTGGTCGAGGCCGTCGGCCTCTGGCCCGGGGCTACGTGCCTCCCGGTAGTGACCAGTGAGCAACTCAACTCGTGAGCCGATTATGGTGGTATGGGACACTATATTCGCGCTGTCGGCCTACATTGATAAGGTGATGGGGGAGTGGTGCAACCTTTGTGCGTAACAGCCCTGACAGCCCTTTGTAGTGACCACGAGCATATTCTGAAGTTGCAGCGTGCCTTAGGGTTCGCCGCGATATATAGAGTATGAACTAGGCCTGTTTCTGTATAGTGATGAATCGTTTAAGGGGTGATGGGGGAGTGGTGCAACCTTTGTGCGTAATGTACCACGGCAACCTCTGCAGTGACCTAGAAAACACACCATCGTCTGATATTGACTAGGACTGACGACCCTAGATTGGATCATGTTTGGAAATGATACAAGGGAGGTACCTTAGTTTCCCAATCCTGCTGTTTGAAACGAACTAATTAAAAACTCGGTAATCATGCTCATCATGCATCGCATGTGCCTGGAAGATGTGGAGCACTGTGGGATGTAAGCATGCCGCGAACGTGAGATGGTATCGCATGAGGGAGTATGTCGGCGAGGGCATCCATCATACCTGCATTCATACTTGCATTAATCGGAGTAACTAGGAGTGTTTGATTTACTGCTTTATCATTACTGCTTGACTGTATTGATAACATGATAACTTATGCCTTATCGTTCCACTGAGTTAGCTACTCACTCCCACGTTACGGGACGGTGTTGCGCACACCAACCAGACTCTGTCTCAGGTTTAGGCGATCCGACTACTCTGGAGGCGGAGCCTGATTATGACGAGGACCAGGAGGAGTTCTCGTATATGCAGTTCTCTAGCGGCTTCGACTAGGTTGCCAGGACCGATGGGATTTACAGGGATTGTACCTAGTTTATTTTGACATTTTGATTATAAACAGAAATGTATATGGACTCAGATGGATTCATACTCTGGAGAATGAATCGTTTATTTTGTTTCTTTACATACATATATATACAGTTCAGTCTTCCGCTTGCTTTTATACAGTTGATCTGGAGTATGAATTACTGCTTTGGTATAATCTCATTCATGTTTACTGCTTTAACACAGACAACATTCAAATATCATTAAACATGTTGCATAAGTGATGCGTTGGAACTCGGGAGTTGAGTTACACTCGACCCCCGATTTTCAGGGCGTTACATAAGGTACGTCCCTTTATATCATTAACCCAAACAAAGATCCATCTAGAGTTGTCAATCCTAGTTAACCACATAAGATAGGCAAATTTTAAGGCATCACTCCTAATGAAAAGCAGTGGATAAGCAAATTCAAAAGTTTATACTCGCAGTCAATACGGGGAGGCTCGTCACCTCAGCATAGGCCGATAGCTCCAACACGGTGTCCCATATCACCATACTCGGCTCACGAGTTTGGGTTGCTCATTGGTCACTGTGGGGAGGCTCGTCACCCCAGCATAAGCCGATATCTCAACCACGATGTCCCATACCACCATGCTCGGCTCATGAGTCTTAGCGGATTGTAGTACCATGGTTCAAATGGGTCTTTACATTGATAAGTGGTACCTTAGATTCAAGCAGTGGTGTCCATACATGGTAAACACACAAAAGGTTAATCGGTTTCTTTGGTAAGTTCGATTGGTACGAGCACACGTTGATTTAATCAACATGGATCGCATAAGCACCCCTTGTGGCCTAACCACTGTCGACAATCGCCGTGCGACATGGACTCGTTGAGTTACCCAATGTGGCAAGACTAATTCAGCCACCTGTACAAGGATTATTACCGATTGTCTTGACCACGTTATAGCCTCAATCTTACTCAAATGCAATAGGTAGACACATGTGATAATTATATCAGCATTTAACAAACCATCCAAATAAATCTCTCATTTGAACATTTCATCAAACACATTGAACATGTCACCAAGCACTTGCATTTTATCCATAAATTGCATAGTGGTAAATATGATTACATGAGAGAAACTATACATATGATTAAGGTAATTGAGAATCCTATCTTAATACACTTAATAAATACAAATCATCAACATTTTCACATTCAGACATGTTATCAAACACTTAAGTTACACTTCACCAAATACATAGACTAGATTAGTTACGACATATATTATGACAACTCCTTACACAAAGAAGTCAGCATACACATGACAATGATGAATCCTAGATAAGTAGTTATGGTAAGCACAAATCATATTTACATGTTCATTTAAACATTTCAACAAACACATGGGATGCATCTTTTATTCAACATAGTTCATACATGTATGTTATATCAAAAAAGTCGTATCTAAGACAATATGGTAGCAATCAAGTCAGACATAAATCATTAGCTAACATTAAAAGCATTAAAAACCATAACCTAAACATTTGTAGTTTGTACCTTTCGTCGGAATACATGATTCGGACGCAGTTCGAATTCTATGTTCCCGAAAATGGAATGACTGGTACCTAAATCATGAAATAGGTTAACTAATTTGTCGATTACTCAATTTGGATCTTTACAACGATACTAGGGTTAGGTTTTCTTACCCAAATCGTAGCCGAAAATGATTGTGTAGCGAAGTGGGAAAGTGATTCGCAGAGTGGAGTAGTGGGAGAGAATCACTGCAGCAAACTCCAAAGATTTCTCCTCTCTTTCCTATTTTCCCTTCTTTTCTCTCTTCTCTCTGATAGGGTTAGAGAAATTCATATGTAATAGAAATGGGTTTGTTTAAGGGCTTTATATAGGACAAGAAATGATGCAAATGGCCCCAGGGCCATGGTATACTAAATTTATAACCAAAGGGTTCCTGTTTTTGACAAACCAGACTCATAGGAAAGCCCATTACTCACCTTCATCATAGAATAAGTTCCCTGACAATGGATCTATGCCAGGATGTGATTTCGACGTGATTGGATAGGCCGATCGACCGTGGAGGACTCATGTCAGATCAATGGTCATGCTTACTCGATCGGGGCCACGAGTATATGGATATGAGCAGAAAAATTTCCTTTTCCACCGGATGAAGTTTGGTCAGAAATCGATAGTCCAAAATCTTCAATTTCACGCATAAGCAAATGGCCCAATTTACTTAAGTTTCATTACGTTTTCTAAAGGTATTCGCATTTCTCACACACTTCGCTCAGGGCTCAGTTGTGCATTTCTGGATACTATTTGGGCTCGATTTCCGTAATGGTCGTCAAGCCCAGTAGGACGGATATAATCCTATAGTTTCATGGTCATCGGACTTTCGACATGCAGTCTAGGTCCGATAAGGAGTTTCAATGTGCTCCCAAGAGCGACAGGCTCTTGGGATTTTTCCTAGGTCTTTAAGGGACGTTGTGTTAGTGGTATTAATGGTTTTAGGCCTTCTTGTTTGTGGAAATGGTGGCCAGAGCTAAATTCACTGATTATTTAGTTTAGTACCTAATTAATTTCTGTCTAAATTACAATAGGATACGTCCTTAGGTATATCTACTTGAGGTGGTACTCGAGCCTTTGTACGAATTTTTCTGAGACATTATAATCTACCCCCCTTAAAGAAAAATTCCATCCCTGAAATTAGTACCTTTTCGTACTCCTTGAGGATTTGTGGGTAGTTCTGTTTCCCAAGTAGCCTCTTCTTCGGTGTGGTGTGTCCACAATACTTTCATAAGTGGGATAACCTTGCTGCGTAGCACCTGTTCCTTCCTATCAAGAATTCGTGTTAGTCGTAGTACATAGGTAGCATCTTCACTTAGCTGCACCTGCTCCCACTTGATAATGTGAGTAGGATCAGGAACATATTTCTTCACCATCGATACGTGAAATACATTGTGCACGCCTGCAAGTGGTGTGGACAAAGCAAGGTGGTATGCTACCACACCCACTTGGTCTAGAATCTGGAATGGACCAATAAATCGTGACATAAGCTTCCCTTTCTTGCCAAACTGGAGGACTCTCTTCCTAGGAGAAACCTTAAGAAATACATGGTCCCCAACTTCGAATTCCAGTTGTAGTCGTCTTGTATCTGCGTAACTCTTCTTTTTGCTCTAAGCTGCAAGAAGTCGACGCCTAATAATATCAATCTTCTTTGAGGTCGCCTGTACTAAATTTAGGTCAATCAAACTCTTCTCGCCAACTTCTGCCCAACAATGTGGTGCTTGACATGGATGCCCATACAAGGCTTCTTGAGGAGCCATGCCAATGCTCGCTTGAAAACTGTTGTTATAAGCGAACTCAACATAGGAAAGACAGTCATCCTAACTGTCCTTATAATCAAGCACACGCGCTCGTAACATATCTTCTAATATTTGATTTACCCGTTCCATCTGCCCATCAGTCTGTGGGTGGAACGTGGTATTGAACATCAGTTGCACTCCCATTACTTCTTGGATTCGAGTCCAAAAAATAGATGTGAATCGCATGTCCCAATCTGACACAATCTCTATAGGAACTCCATGCAGTCGTACAATCTCCTTGATGTACAGCTTGGCTAAATCATCTTCAGAGTGAGAAATTCTAATCGGGAGAAAATGGGTCGATTTCGTCAATTGGTCCACAATCACCCAAATGGAGTCATGCCCCCTTTTCGTCTTCGGTAACCTGGAAATGAAATCCATAGAAATGAAATCCCATTTCCATTCAGCTATGGGCATGGGCTGAAGTAAACCATAGGGTCAGCGATGTTCGGCCTTAACCTGCTGGCATGTGAGACAACGGGATACATAATCTACTATGTGGGCCCTCATGTTGTCCCACCAGTACGAACGCTTCATATTACGATACCTCTTCGTACTGCCAGGATGCATCGCCATCTTTGAATTGCGAGCGGCTTCTAAGACTTTTCTTCTCAAGTCATGGAGATTCGGGACGCACAGGCGGCCACAATATCGTATACCCCCGTTCGAGCCAACTCTCCATTCAAATTCTTCACTGTCACTTACTCGCTCTCTCATTTTCCCCAACAATTCTTCTTTCTGAGCTGCAATAATTCGGTCATCAATAAGCTGTTGTATGTGCATGTGTGCGACGCTCTCGAATGGCTCCTCCATTGTTAGCTTCTGTTCGAAATCTCACATAAACTCTACTATATTCCACTCTTCTACCATCAGTGGGGCCGCAAATTCTATGATTTTCTTACAGCTCAATGCATCGACCACAAGGTTGGCCTTGCCAGGATGGTAGGAGACGTCAAACTTGAAGTCTTTCAAGGTTTCCATCCAACGTCGTTGCCTCATGTTCAGGTCTCTCTACGTGAAAATGTACTTAAGGCTTTTGTGATCGCAAAAGAGCTCGAACTCCTCTCCGTAGAGGTAATCTCTCCAGAGCTTTAATGCAAAGATGACTGCTGCTAATTCCAGGTCGTGCTTGGGGTAGTTTGCTTCGTGTTTCCTCAACTGTCGCGATGCATAGGCAATTACTTTGTCCATTTTACATAAGAACACAACCTAAACCAACATGAGATGCGTCGGTGTATATAGTATATCTGACCCTTTACTCTGGCAATACTAGCATGGGTGCAAACGTCAGCTTGTCCTTTAATTCTTGAAAGGCTGCTTCTACTTTCTTATTACAGGAAAACTTAAGATCCTTCCTAGTGAGTTGAGACAATGTCTTGGCTTTCTTCGATCCTGGCCATGCGGGCTTCTAAGGCAGCCCGATCATGGCGGTCTTCATGTGTAGTAGTAGGAGGTCCCCCATTTGAATCTTGGGCCTCCCCTTCTTCCTTTTACTCTTCCTCCTCAGTTCCCTCTTCCTCACTGCCTTCTTCCTCACTACCTTCATCCTCACCACCTTCCTCTATTTCATTTCCTTCCTCATCTTCACTACTTTCTTCCTCTTCACTTTCTTCTTTCATTTCATCCCCATACTCATCAAGTTGGGCTTGACGTTGCCTAGGGTCAATACCCATATTATTGAGTGTAGTCTCACTGATGAAATGGATGGGTGCAAGATTATCCATGTTAAGTCTGAAGCCAAAATTACGAGCAATCTTGCAGATAAGTCGGCTGAATGGGAGTGATGAGTCACCCCGAGTAGAGCCTGTAGTCCTGATTATCTGTGATAGGGAGAAAGTTGGCAGACACAGCTTGTCTCCTTGTCCAACTCTGTACAGGAAGTCTACCATCAAACGAGTGCATTCTGTACGGTTGATCCACCTAGGATACACGTTGTACGTGCATATGTGATAGAGTAGGCGGAAGTTTTCCGTCATTTTAGTTGATGGGAGGCTATTGTCTCGCCTCCAATGAGCCAGTCGGCCACAAAGAGGATCGATGCGGTGATCTCTCTCTCGTCTACTAGTGATACAAGATGCACTAGTATGTACCACACCACGCACAATTCCCATGATGCGGGCCATCACATCTACATTAACTATAGCCTCCTGCCTCCCTAAAGGGATAGTAAACTGAAGCGGCTCCAGTAGTGGGTTCCGTATGTGGGCATAGAAGGCTTGTACGGTGCCTTCACTTGTATGGGCCTTCCCTTCAAACATGGGACCCCACCCTATCTCCAACAGGAGGTTAATCATTAGATACAATCCAAATAATTTCTCATCGACATGCGCTTCAAATACAACTTTGTGGTCATGAAACGTACTAAGTCCGGTGCCCACCGGTAAAGATCTTTCTAGCGGGATTTGAGGATCGAGATCCCGTTTTGTTCTTCCCTCTCTCTCGGCGCTCATGCTAGCTTCGGCACTCACCTTCTTCCTCGAGCGTCTTGGATGGCTGGGTCCGGCCTCATCCGGGGCCGCTCTTCTCCTTCTCATAAGGGAAAGGGGCATTGAGATTGAGAAGATGGCGGTGACAAGATCAAAGAGAGCCATGGAGTGGAAAAGCTTGGAGAGTGAGGTGGATTTGAGGATATGGGAAATATGAGACACAAAAGATGGGTTTTATGTTCAAATGTGGGGAAATAAAGAAGATGGAGGGTTGTAAGAGGTGGTTTTAGGGTAAAGGTGATAGATGGGTGCAAGATGTGGAAGAAGATGGAAGGTTGAGTGTATGGGAGAGTGGATTTGAGAAAGAAAGAGGGTTTGTAGAGGGTTTAGAGGGTTTGAAATAAGATAAAATGGGTTTTAGGGGGTTAAAAGAAGTAGCAAGGGGGGTCCCGCACGTGGGACGACCCCACATTATCGGGCAGTGGGCGGCTCGCCGCCACTTGCTATGGAGTCGGGCGGTGCTGCCGAGCCCCTATGGGGTTGCCGGTAGTTGCTCTACCCTGGGGTGGTGGCCACCCCCTCCCGGGGTGCTATGCACATGCGGGGGACCCCCTAGGTCCCATTGGAAATTGTGATTCGGGCCCCTATGCCCATGTGATGCATTTTCTCAGTCCAACAAGTGTGTATTCACGCTTTTTGAATTATTTCAAGTATGGGATTCGCTGAATTGTTGTTCAAACCTGTCGACTAACGGCCTAAAAAAGGGATTGAGCTCATTTCACATGATCTCGGACACGTACGGCTACATTACAACGGTCAATCTCACCCGTCGGTGAAACTTTGGGATCCTATGATCATTTCTACATTTTGTTGCCCCCTTCCTAAGTCAAAGTGTGTTTAGAGTACATCGAGTTACCTATAACCCAAGTTCAGTTTAATCCAAATCATGCTCTGATACCAACTTGTAACGCCCTAGATTTCGAGGGTCAAGGAAAGCTCTACTCCTGAGATCCAACACATCAGTTATGCAACATGGATGATGATGTTCTGATTTCGTCCATATTAATGAGTTAAACATGAGTAGGATTATACCAAAACAACATATCATACTCTAGATACGATTAAATCAAGCAAGCGGAAGACTGAAACATATATATTTAAGTATATATGTAAGTGTTTCATAACCTCCAGAGTATGAGTGTGTTACCGGGCTAAATATATACATGTATTGTTTCAAAATTGACAAAATATCAAAATATAAAGTGTCCAACTAATCCATATGTCCCTGTAATCCCGTCAAATCAACACGAGGTCTACATAGACCCGCCTGAGAGCTGAACGTAAATTCTTCCTCTTCATCTATGAAGTTCAAGTCTGTTACATAAGCTTCCCCATCACTTACATCTAAACTAGAGTCTGGTTGGTGTTTTAAAATGTCATCCCAGGGTGGGAGTGAGTAATCAACTCAGTGGTACTATAAGGCAAAGGTTAACATGTTATCAAGTCAATCAAGTAGTAATGATAAAGCGGTACAACAATCATATCCTAAATACTCTTGTTAATGCAGGGATGGTATGCAGTAATGATGCATGCCCTCGCACGAAGCTCCCTCACAAGCGACTCCGTCAACTAAAGTGCAACTTCCTCACCAAAGCACATGCAATACGGTGCATGGTCGTTTTAGCCTATTACTTAATTAAGTTTATTCATACAGTAGGTTCGGGAAGCTAAGGTACCTCCCTTTATATCATTAACCCAAATGAAGATCCATCTAGAGTCGTCAATCCTAGTTAAGCACATACAATAGGCAAGTTGTAGGGCATCACTCCTAATGAAAAGCAGTGGATAGGCAAATTCAAAAGTTTATATTTGCGGTTACTATGGGGAGGCTCGTCGCCTCAGCGTAGGCCGACAGCTCGAATACGATGTCCTATACCACCATGTCTGGAACACAAGTTTGGGTTGCTCACTGGTCACTACGGGGAGACTCGTCACCCCAGCGTAGGCCGACAGCTCGACGACGTTGTCCCATACTACCATGTCCGGCTCATGAGTCTTAGAGGATTGTGGTACCATGGTTGAAATGAGTCTTTACATTGGTAAGTGGTACCTTAGATTCAAGCAGTGGTGTCCATATATGATAAACTCACAAAAGGCCAATCGGTTTGTTTGGTAAGTTTGATTGGTACGAGCACACGTTGGGTTAATCGACATGGAGCTCATAAGAACCCCTTATGGCCTAACCACTGTCGACAATCGTCGTGTGACACGGATTCGTCGAGTTACCCAATGTAGTAAGACTGATTCAGTCACCTGTATAAGGATTATTACCGATTGCCTAAACCATGTTGTAGCCCCAATCTCACTCAGATGCAATAGGTAGATACATGTGATAATCATATCAGCATTTAATAAACAATCCAAATAAATCTCTTATTTAAACATTTCATCAAACACATAGAACATGTCACCAAACACTTGTGTTTTATCCATAAATTGCATAGCAGTAAATATGATTACATGAGAGAAACTATACATATGATTAAGGTAATTGAGAATCCTATCTTAATACACTTAATAAATACAAATCATCAACATTTTCTCATTCAGACATGTTAACAAACACTTAATTTACACTTCACCAAATACATAGACTAGATTAGTTATGACATATATTATGACAATTCCTTACACAAAGAAGTCAGCATACATGTGACAATGATGAATCCTATATTAGTAGTCATGGCAAGCACAAATCATATTTACATGTTCATTCAAACATTTCAACAAACACATGGGATGCATGTTTTATTTAACATAGTTCATACATGTATGTTATATCAAAAACATCATATCCAAGACAATATGGTAGCAATTAAATCAGACATAAATCATTAGCTGACATTGAAAGCATTGAAAACTATAACCTAAACGTTTATAGTCTGCACCTTTCATCGGAATACATGATTCGGGCACGGTTCGAATTCTACGTTCCCAAAAACGGAACGACGGGTACTTAAATCATGAAATAGGTTAACTAGTTTGTCGATTATTCAATCTGGATCTTTACAATGATACTAGAGTTAGGTTTTCTTACCTAAATTGTAGCCGAAAATGATTGTGTAGCAAAGTGGGAAAGTGATTCAAGGCATGGAGTAGTGGGAGAGAACCACTACAGCAAACTCCAAAGATTTCTCTTTTCTCCTTCCTCTTTTCCCTTCTTTTCTCTCTTCTTTCTCCTAGGGTTAGAGAAATTCGTATGGAATAGAAATGGGGTGGTTTAAGGGCTTTATATAGGGCTAAAACTGATGCGAATGGCCCCAGGGCCATGATATACTTAATTTATAACCTAAGAGTGCCTTTTCTTTTATAAATTGGGCTCGTAGGAAGGCCCATTACTCACCTATATCACAGAGTAAGTTCCCTGACAATGGATCTATGCCAAGATTTGATTTTGGTACGATTGGATAGGTTGATCGATCATGGAGGACCCGTGTCAAATCAACAGTCATGCTTGCTCAATCGGGGCCACGAGTATATGGATATGAGAAGGGAAATTTCCTTTTCCCCTGGGTGAAGTTTGGTCAAAAACTGATGGTCCAAAATCTTCAATTTCATACGTAAGCAAACAGCCCAATTTACTTAAGTTTCATTATGTTTTCTAAAGGTATTCGCATTTCTTACACACTTCACTCAGCGCTCAAGTTGTACGTTTCTGGATACTATTTGGGCTCGATTCCCGCGATGGTCGTCAAGCCTGGTAGTACGGATATAACCCTATAGTTTCGTGGTCATCGGACTTTCGACGTGTGGTTCAGGTCCGATATGGAGTTTCAATATGCTCCCGGGAGCGACAGGCTCTTGGAATTTTTCCTAGGTCTTTAAGGGACATTGCGTCAGTGGTATTAATAGTTTTAGGCCTTCCTGTTTGTGGAAACGGTGGACCGAGCTAAATCCACTGATTATTTAGTTTAGTACTTAATTAATTTCTGTCTAAATTACGACAGGATACGTCCTTAGGTATATCTTCCTGAGGTGGTACTCGGGCCTTTGTACGGATTTTTTTGAGACGTTACAACCGGGTCCACTCGGTCGACTGGATCCACTGAGTTTTAATTATGTGAGTTTTAATTGTGTGAGGCTTTTACCAAGTTGGGCAACATTGGGATACTCTGGCTTGAGAGGAAGTGTTATGTGTAAGGCTTGTACCAAGGCTTACTGAATACATATGTTTCCTTGGGAGAATCTGTCGATATTACGAAAACAGGAGGTTTATTGGATGCCATTTATTGGTAGCATCTTTGCAGCACTGAATAGAAGCCACAACCATCAAGCTTAAGTTGGGAGAGTTGTTGCCACATATCCATCAATAGACCCAATTGTCATTTTACTTCAGATTATCACTAATCTGTTTTTTCTATTAATTCATATTTTTTTCTACTTGTATTGATCTTTGATTACGTTTGTAATAGGCATGCCTTCAAACTAGTATGTAGACTCTAAAGGCATATCGAGACTTGAAGTATGTAAAATCTTTACTGAGATGGACTTCACCCTCAATTTCTAGGTTGCCTCGCTCAATTTTTACGTTGCCTCGCTTAATTCCAAGGTTGCCTTGCTCAATTTCTAACTTCCCTCAATCAATTTCTAGCTTCTCTCGCTCAATTTTTAGCATGCCTCGTTCAATTCTTAGGTTGCCTCGCTCAATTCCTAGGTTGTTGTGCTCAATTTCTAGCTTCCCTCACTCAATTCCTAAGTTGCCTCGCTCAATTTGTTTGTTGCCTCGCTCAAATCCTAGGTTATGTCGCTCAATTCCTAGGTTCCCTCGCTCAATTTCTAGCTTCCCTCGCTCAATTCCTAGGTTACCTCGCTCAATTTGTATGTTGCCTCGCTCAAATCCTTGGTTGCCTCGCTCAATTCCTAGGTTCCCTCACTCAATTCCTAGTTTCCATCGCTCAATTTTTAGCGTGCCTCGCTCAATTCCTAGGTTGTCGTGCTCAATTTCTAGCTTCCTTCGCTCAATTTCTAGCTTCCCTCGCTCAATTCCTAGGTTGCCTCGTTCAATTTGTAGGTTGCCTCATTCAAATCCTATGTTCCCTCGCTCAATTTCTAGCTTCCCTTGCTTAATTTCTAGCTTCCCTCACTCAATTCCTAGGTTGCCTCGCTTAATTCCTAGGTTCTCTCGCTCAATTTTTAGCTTGCCGCACTAAATTTCTAACTTCCCTCGCTCAATTCCTAGGTTTCCTCGCTTAATTCATAAGTTCCCTCTCTCAATTCTAGCTTTCCTTGCTCAATTCCTAGGTTGCCTTGCTCGATTCCTAGGTTCCCTCGCTTAATTTTTAGCTTGCCTCGCTCAATTCCTAGGTTGCTTCACTCAATTCCTAGGTTGTCTTGCTCAATTGTTAGGTAGTCTCGCTCAATTTTTAGCTTGCCTCGTTTAATTCCTAGGTTGCCTCACTCAATTCCTAAGAGTGTGTGGTCCTAATTTTGGATAAGATTTTAGATGCACCTTCGGCTGGGGTATGACCCTTTTGGATTTTATAAGCTTTAAGATAATAGTCAATATGCCACATAGCTTAGTCCAATTTGTAGCATGTTTAGAATGCTGTTATTTCAGTAATTTTTTAAGGCTATTACAAACTAATTGAATGGGTTAAGTTGTTGTGCCAATTTGAACCTAACCTTTTATTGGGAGGCTGCTTCCACCATGCTGGTTCTGGTTGCACTGACTTTTAGCAGGTTATATTGGAATCTGAGTTATCCCACAGGTGGATGGTTGCTTATGCCCAACTAGTGGTTGTTCTAACTTTAGGCAGAGACATGGTTTTTAACTACCACTAATTAAAAAACATACTTTAACTAGTACTAAAATACATACTTTGCATGTTGTTGCTCTCATTATTAGTAAATCTTATGTTTCCTTATCTTTCATTTATACAATCTGTATTCATGATCAACTGGGTTTTCTTATTCTATTTGTTTAGTTGAATGAGTATGCCTGGCCTGCCATCAATTCCTTTCTTTGGTGTCTCAAATGGTTAGTTGGTTTCGATCAAGTGCCTTAGGGTGTTTGGATGTGTGGAACTCCCCACTTAAGTTCAATGGAATCTGAGTTTCTAGAATGAGAGTGTCATGGATAGAGAAGTCTCTTTTTCTTCTTCTTCTTCTTCGATTCCCAGTATTGGTTGTGCCATGAGAATTTAGTGGTTTCTAACGTTCTGTATACTTTTAAATAGGGCAATTGTTGAATCAGTTGATTTTTGGATCAAGGCCAAACAAGGAATGGTCTACCTGCGGGATGGGATGGATTTTATGCATGTTAAATCATTTAACCATCATATGAGAATGTTGGATCATTTTTCATTTTCTTCTCTAAGAAATTGATCGCTTCTTGTTCTTTGCCTCTCTAATTTATTTCTTTTACAAGAATGATTGTTCAATACGTGTTTAGATTCATAGGTGATTCGGTAAATGATACATGTGAAATTTGCCCCATTGTATTTGATGCCCAAATGTAAGAAGAATGCATCATGATGCATGATTTTGAAAGAAAAGATTCAAAAATTCATGTTGTTTTCATCTTGCATTAGAAAAAATGATATTCAAATCGCAACTACCACTTTTCATATTGTAGTAGAAAATTGCTACTTGAATCAACTTAATGTGGATGGAGCATGGCCCAAAAGCCCACATCTCACTGACCCGGTCGACCCCGAGTCACTTTCCCACTGACCTGGTCGACTCCGTTTCAATATCTTGTCCCAATGTCGGGGTCAGCTGTCAAATCGGTTATAGTGCCTATGGCTATGGTTATAATCCGTAGCCATAGACCGGCTTACTTAAAAAGTAGGGGTATTTTTGTCCTCAAATTCGTTGTCTGCACGTGCTAGTCTAAGTTGGTCACTTAAGTTTGTATTACTTCATAAAAACTGCTGGATAAAAGGTTTTGTATACAGTGGTAAATTTCTCAACTTTGATCTCCTGTGAACCGTTAGTGTTAAGGCATAAAATAAGCAAAGAAGTGAAGAAGAGAAAGATCAAGAAATCAGTTTGAAGATCAAGAAAACAGTTTCAAGACTACTTTGCGCAGGTTCGCGCAAAGTGAATGGGTTGCGCTGGACCGCGCAAAGTAAAAGGGGTTGCGCGGGTTGATCAAGGAAGATAGATTGCGCGGGACAGATAGATTGCGCGAGACCGCGCAAAGCATGTCGTTTGCGCGTGTCCGCGCAAAGTACTTTGCGGTGGTATAAAAATGGTTGGATGTTATTTTGTCCCACATCGACCAGAACAGAGATTTACCCCAGTAAAAATGTCTATAAATACCCCGTTCTTTCTCTCAAAAGGGGCTCGAGGATTTCAGAGTGAAAGAAAGACAAAAGAAGAAGATAGAAGGTGCAAAAGAGCATTGGGCCCATATAGTTTGCGCGGATTCGCGCAAAGGAGCATTGGGCTCCTATAGTTTGCGCGGACCCGCGCAAAGCATGTCGTTTGTGCGGATCCGCGCAAACCGACTGCTTGGCAGTCTATAACAGCAATGGGCTGTTATGCTGTGGGAATGGCTATGGTCTTCAAATCTTCAAGTTCTTCTTGTTCAGGAGAAAAGGAAGAATCATCGACAAAAAGGCGTATTCCTCCTAAGTTTCAAGAGATGACCGAAATAGCACCGAAATGCTGTCGGAATCTCCGTTCTCTTGAAGACTGTTGATCGACTTGTCTATTCCTCCTAAGTCATTGGAGATGATTGAGATCATTGTCGTTATGCTGCCGAAAATTATATTTAACTATAATAATTGTCACTTATAATGAATTCTCTGTAAACTATTTTAGAATCAAGGGATACCAGAGGATGTAAATGAATTCAGAATCAATAAAGTGTGATTATTGTCTTTGTAACTATTCCATTATTATGTTTGAATAAGATAGTTCTCCCAAATCAAATACATTTGTTTCCTTGTCGAAACAAAATGGCGGCTCTGCTGGGGACTTATCTTATTTAACACTAACATTGGGAAAGTTGTGAAACTCTCATTACTGTTTTTGGCGTCTATTAGACGCCAAAATGGCGACTCTCAGTGGGAACATCCTCCCCTTCATCTCTAAAATAGTTTACTTAATCTTTCGCATACTAATTTCTTATATGTTTCATTATTGAAGGTACCCAAATTCAATCACATAACATTGCTAATGGCTGACGTTGCAAGAAAAGTGAACTTCTGATTCACCGCTACTGGGTTTGTAATTGAATATGTGCCAAGCCAAACTCCTAAGCATACAAAGGCAAGCACTACAAGCAAGCACAAAGTGACTCGAGTAACAGCGGGAGTTATTTCCATCTCACCCCAACCACAAGAAATTGATGAGAACTGGACTTTGGTCTTGTCCAAAAAGACAAAAACGAAGACCCTAAAGAACAGCAAGGCGAAATTACTTGTACAAAGAGCTGAGGGACCAATCACGCGTAGCATAGCAAGAAGAAAACCTGAGCTTGCTCCTCCGACGATTTATCCTGAACAAGCTGCTCCATGCTTCTCATCGCACGATTTTCCAGCTTTTGGTCGCCCAAAAGACCAAATAGACAGAAGCACAGAAAGGTAAAGCACTGATGATAGGATCACCAATGCCTGTATCACCCCAGGCCAGCTCGCCCATAACTGTATCACCTCGATCGGTTGAAAACACGGGAAGTACACAAGAGTCAAACGAGACTCCAATTTCTCCCCTATTTATAAGTCCTGTTACGTCAACATACTCTCGTTTACTCAAAAACAAATTTCACAAACAAGAAAGAGGCTACAAAGATATATGGCGAGACGGGTCAAGGAAATAGACCAACTACTGAAGAGCATGTTGATCAAATGGCAGAGGCACAAAGAGTGCTAATGGATGAATGTCGGAACCTTAGAGAAGCTCTGGCAACTTTGGCACATAATGTAGCTCAGATAGTGGCTCCACCTATGATGGGAGCAACAAATGGACAAGAGAACCAACCTGAAGGTTCCCGTCCGCAGGGGATAGGATCGCGAGGGTCAGTTCCAGTGACAAGAGCTATAACACAGGATGACGTAAGACAAGTCGTCGAAGAAGCAGTCAGAATAGAAAGAGAGCGCGCGAATACCAGTCATTTCAGATATCGAACACCCTACCCGAGAGAGGTAGAGGATGTTCCGCTTTCCAAATTTTAAGCACCAGATTTTCGTAAGTTTAATGGGGAAGGATCACCGTAAGAACACCTGATGCATTTCATCACCAAAGATGGGGAATTTCTCCACGATACCTCAATACTGTTTACTTATTTGGGTCATCATTGACAAGTAAAGCTTTCATGTGGTATTCAAATTTAGCACCAGGATCTATACGCACATGGGAAGAAATGCAAGATGCTTTCATGTCAAACTTCTTCTCGTCGAGCGCGATGTTAGCATCACACTTAGCTTCAAGATTTGACAGAGAGAAGGAGAACCAATTGAAAAATTCATAGACCGATGGAAGACACTGGGGCATCGTGTAGCGCTGTCGAAGAAAAAGAACAAGTCAAAATGTGTCTCAACTCTATGGAGACAGGATTGCGTTGGACTCACCAAATACGATATCGAACCTTTCGCGATTTGGCTACCAAAGCCCATGCATTAGAATTGATGACTCGTAAGATGCCGGCATTTCATCATGAAACTGTCAGAAGAATACCTGGTAGGACAACCGTCAACACCATCGATCGGGATAAGAAAAATCAAGATGTGAGAGGCTCAAGAGACAAAAGGCCGAAAGGAAAAGAAGGCTGGAATCAATCAAGGGACAAGTACGGTGGAAAAAAGCTCAGAATGCTCGATTCTCATGAAGGATTTGAGTTCGATAAAGAGGACGTGGTGCCTATGATGCAACAATTGTTAAAAGCAGGTACCTTGGAATTACCCGAACCAAAACGCCCTGAAGATGTGACAAGATCTCGAGAAAGAAACTTTTGCCGTTATCATCGCCTAGTGGGACATCCGACTGAAAATTGTTACACGTTAAAATGCATCATACAACGAATGATAAATAAAGGTGATATAATAACCAAATAAAGCAAAGAAAAGAATACAAGGGCGACAATAAATGTATTGTCAATTCAAGAAAAGACTCGGGAATAAAAGAGAAGGAAGATCAAGGTCAATAAGGAATGCGACAATGATTACGTTGCGATCGGAAAGCGTATAACGAGTCCCAGAAAGCAAAAAGCGGAATTATCAGGAAAGAAGTGACCGAAAGACAAAATACTGAGGATAGAAGTAGAAATGAAGACAAAGCGACAAAAGTGGCTTATGATGTAGTTAGTCACTTGAAGGGTATACCGGCACATTTAAGTATTTATGATGCGCTCAAGTTGTCGAAGAATTTCTACAGAGTTTGATTCAAGCACCCTGTCTGATCACGATGTGAGAGAAACTTTGCTTGATGTAAATGAAGAATGAAAGAAACAATGAAAAGATGAATTGTCTACCAGTAATATCTTTCTTTGATGACGATTTAATTGGTGAAAAGGAACATAACAGGCCATTGATGATAGAAGGATACATTTGCGAAAAGAAGATAAAATGGATTATGATAGATAATGGGTCCGCAGTAAATCTTTTGCCACTCTCCATGATTACTAAATTGGGTTTTCGCCGTTTCGACTTGCAAATGGAAGAATGATGATACAAGGGTTTAATCAAGATGGACAACGCGCACTCGGTAAAATTACAAGAATATTGAAGTGGGAGAATTAATCACTATCGCTGTATGTCACGTTATAAATGTCGTGACGACATATAACCTTCTCTTGGGAAGGCCATGGATACACCAATACAATATTATACCTTCTACTTTACACCAATGTTTCAAATCATCAAAGACTAATGCAAGTAAGGTGATGGCCGATGAACCCTATACATAAGCTAAGTCTTTCTTTGCGAATGCTAGCTATTATAAATGTTTCTCCGAAGAAGTGGGAAATGGTGATGGAAAAAGAGTCTTAAAAAATGTTCGAATAAATAAAGTTAGAGAAGAAAGGGCAGAATCTTCCGGGACTGCAGAAGCAAGAAAGAAGTTCTATTTTGTACCAAAGCGTCTAAGACAACCTGGACAACCGACGTTAACATTGTTGTCGACAGAACAGCTGAAAGTCTTACAGTCCAATTATACAATGCCCTTACCCAATATCGAAAGATGTAGGCCATTTGCAGCCACTCCAAAAACATTTCAAGTCAAAGCCAGTGCTAAATACAATATTATACCTTCTACTTTACACCAATGTTTCAAATACTGTAAAGACGGAATGCAGTGTAAGGTGATGGCCGATGCGAAACCCTATACAGAAGCTGAGTCTTTCTTTGCGAATGCTAGCTATTATAAATGTTTCTCCGAAGAAGTGGGAAATGGTGATGGAAAAAGAGTCTTAAAAAATGTTCGAATAAATAAAGTTAGTGAAGAAAGGGCGGAATCTTCCGAGACTGCAGAAGCAAGAAAGAAGTTCTATTTTATACCAAAGCTGAGACAACCTGGACAACCGCCGTTAACATTGTTGTCGACAAATTGAAAAGTCTTACAAATCAATTATACAATGCCCTTACCCAATATCGAAAGATGTAAGCCATTTGCAGCCACTCCAAAAACATTTCAAGTCAAAGCCAGTGCTAAATATCCTGAACCAATAGAGTTTCACGCTACAGCAGAAATGAAGAATGAAAATACAAGCAATGTATATCACGGAGAGTTAGCACCGCAGAATTTAAGAAAATACAAGTGCAGTAAGCAAGAAAATCATGAGTAATATGGGTTTTGATTGTGACAAACCCACCGGCTTAAATCATGGGAAAGGAATTCAAATCCCCTCGGGGTTAATCAGAAAAGCGAGAAAATTCCAAGGATTGGGAGCAAAATCATCAGTAAGCATGGTATCACTTAACATGACTTCACCAAAAAAGATGCTAAGGTAGTCGAGTATCCTGAAACCGCTCCAAGACAAATAGAAGACGGGGGGCAGCCGACGATAGATGGCTTGCGAGAAATAAATTTAGGAACAGCAGAAGAGCCAAGGAACACATTCATCAGCGTCAGCCTTTCAGATCAAGAATTTGAGAAATATGGCCAACTTCTAAAAGAAAATAAAGACATCTTCACCTGGACATATGAAAAAATGCCGGGACTAGAACCCTCTGTGGCAATGCATCGATTAAATATTTCCAAAGAAAAGAAACCAGTGAAGCAAGTACAAAGGCTATTCCATCCAGATCTGATTCCATTAATCGAAAAAGAAGTGAATAAACTAATAAAGGTTGGGTTCATCAGAGAAGTTAAATATCCCAAGTGGATATCAAACATTGTTCCGGTGAAAAAGAAGAATGGGCAGATTAGAGTATGTATTGACTTCAGAGATTTGAATGAAGCATGTCCAAAGGATGATTTCTCTCTCCCGATAACAGAATTATTAATTGATAGCACTACTCAGTATGCTATCATGTCCTTTATGGACGGATATGCAGGCTATAATCAAATCGGGATGACACCCGAAGATGAAGAGGCGACGGCTTTTAGAACGCCGCTTGGAATTTATTGTTATAAAGTTATGCCTTTCGGTCTCAAAAATGCTGGGGCAACATATCAAAGGGCAATGAAAAATATTTTTCAGGATATGATGCATAAACATGTTGAATGCTATGTTGATGACTTGGTGGTCAGATCAGGAGATCATCAAGAACACCGCGAACATTTAGCATCAGTCTTCCGATGACTCAGAAAGAAACAATTAAAGATGAACCCTGCTAAGTGTTCATTCGGAGTATCTTCTGGCAAATTCCTTGGCTTTGTTATACGACACAGAGGGATTGAGATTGATCCAGAAAAAATTAAAGCTATTCAAAATATGCCGCCACCAACGACGTTGAAGGAATTAAAAAGCTTACAAGGAAAATTGGCATACATTCGCCGTTTCATTTCAAACCTTGCAGGAAGGTGTCAGCCATTTTCTCGGTTAATGAAGAAAGATACAGAATTTGTATGGGATCACGCTTGTCAAAATGTATTTGACTCAATTAAAGAATTATTAAAACAACACACCTGTTAATGTACTCAAAGTGAAAGGTAAGCCACTTATCTTATATACATCTGCAGCTACAAATTCGTTGGGTGCTTTGTTGGCACAGGTAAACGAAGCCGGAAAAGAGACTGCTCTTTATTATCTAAGTCAAACATTGATGGGGGCAGAATGCAATTACTCCTCGATTGAAAAAGAATGTTTGGCATTGATATTCGTTGTACAGAAGTTAAGGCATTATTGTCTTTCCCATGATATAACTTTGATCTCAAGAGCAGATCCGATAAAATTTTTGATGAATAGGCCAATGTTATCAGGAAGACTAGCCAAGTGGATGCTATTGTTATCAGAATATACTATTTCGTATAAGCCGGCAAAAGCAGTGAAAGGACAAGCTATGGCAGACTTCCTCGCAGCACATCCTATAGCAGAAAGTGAGGAAATCAATGACGAATTTCCAAATGAACATGTTATGTTGGCTGAATCTCAGAATGTTTGGCAAATGTATTTTGATGGTGTTGCTCGAACAATGGGAGCGGGGGCATGAGTGATATTCATTACTCCTCAAGGCGATTTGTTATCATACTCTTTCACGTTGGGCACTACATGCACAAATAATGAAGCTGAATACAGAGCTCTTATCATCGGAATGGAAATAGCCCAAATAGATGGAAATAAAATTATTGCATATCTTCGAGATTCTAAATTGATCATAAATCAATTGACAACAGAATTTGAAGTAAGGAAAGAAGAACTCCTACCCTATTATCGGAAGGCACAACAGTTGCTTGAACAATTTTGTCATGTGGAAATTAAACACATACCGCGGTTGGAGAATGCAAAAGCAGATGCTTTAGCTGGGCTTAGCAAGCAAATTTATCCCGCACAAACCGAAGTCCTCTTCGTGTAACTATAGAAGAAAGAAGATTCCTCGCCATCTCAGAGAGGTTATCGAAGAAACCGTTGAAATGTTTCCTATATCCTGTCTGGAGGTAATGACAGATGATTGGCGTCAGCCTTTTGTTGATTATCTCAAATATAATATCTTGCCAGAAGATAATGCACAAAGACAGCAGATTAAGCAGCGATCGGGCAAATTTGTCATATGCAGCGAAGTATTGTATAGAAAATCTTATAATGGAATGCTGTTAAGATGCTTAGACAAGCAAGAAGCAAACCAAATGCTGCGGGAGGCACATTCAGGTGAATGTGGAGCACACCAAGCCGGCCGAAATTTATGCCATAGAGTACATCGAATGGGTTATTATTGGCCCACTATGTTCAAAGATGCAATAGAATACGCAAAGCGGTGTCATGAATGTCAAATACACGGAGATGTAATACATGTTCCCCCAGAAGACTTACATCAGTCTGTTGCTTCTTGGCCTTTCTCAGCTTGGGGACTCGACGTGATTGGTCCTATAAATCCCCCTTCATCTAAAGGAAAATAATATATTTTGGCAGCAACAGATTATTTCTCCAAATGGACCGAAGCAGTCGCCTTGCATAGTGTTAAAGAGAAAGATGTGGTCAATTTTATCCAGCATGCTATAATATACCGTCACGGTATTCCGAAAAAAATCGTCACTGATAATGGCACCTCTTTTAAAAATAAAGGCATGGAAAAGTTGTGTCAGAAGTTCAGCATCCAGCATTCGTTTTCAACACCTTACTATCCTCCGGCCAATGGATTAGCAGAGGCATTTAACAAAACGATTGTCAAAATAATAAAAAAAACGGTGACAGGCAATAGGCGCGATTGGGATGAAAAGTTACAAGAAGCATTATGGGCCTACAGAACTACCCATCGTACAGCAACAGGGGTGATACCGTATTCATTAATCTATGGTATGGAGGCAGTTATCCCAATTGAAATGCAGGTGGCATCACTCAGGATAGCAGTACATCAGTCTATAACAGATGATGAAAATGCAAAAATAAGGCTGAAAGAATTAGATTTGCTCGATGAGAAACGTCTTGAAGCTCAGCAGCGGTTGCAGTCATATCAGGCCAGGATATTGGCTGCATTTGATAAACAGGTTAAATACCGCTCTTTCAAAAAAGGGGATATGGTGTTAATGTTGAAAAGACCAATAGTGATTACTCGCCGGACAGGGGGCAAGTTCGAGCCTAAATGGGACGGTCCATATGTAGTAAAAGAAGTATACTCCAATGGAGCATATAGAATCACAAATCAAGAGGGACAGGGTATCAGTATACTTGTCAACGCTCGTTTCATCAAAAGATACTATCCCTAAAGATAGACATGTGGATTTTGACCCAGAATATTATCGGCATAATGATTCTGTATCAAAAGGGGGCAAGGATGAATAAGATCATGTCTATATGTCAACAAAAGAAGCTATAAAGAAGAAATTCCAAACATGTCAATTATCAAGCATCAAATCAAAAATATATATATGATCATCATCATCACTAAATAAATCATCTTGAAGATTTTCTTGAAGATATTGACAAGACTGATATATTGCCTTACAAGGCACGGATTTTCTTGAAGATATTGATAAAATTGATATATTGCCTTACAAGGCAGGGATCTTCTTGAAGATATTATCCCAGTTGGAAATAACTACTATACTGGCAATGGTGATGATCATAAATATTATTGCCTTATAAGGCATGGGTCTTCCTAAAGATATTATCAAAAGCAAGGATACATCAATCTCAGTTAAAGAGGCAGTATAGCCAAGCCAAATCCTAAAAGAGCTAAATTGAGCCAAATCAAAAAGATCAAGCTCGAAAAAAAAAAAAAAAAAGCTCTCAAAGGATCAAGCTCTAAAAGAGCCGCCAACTATACGTAAGACCTATGAAGATCGCCATTCGGGCAAATGGCGAGAGGAGTCAAGGGCCCTAAAAAGCCCGCAAAGACCATCGTGCGCACCCATGCGGCACCGACGAAGTCAAGGATTCAAAGCCTAAAAGGCCATAAATCCGCGAAGACTAGTCACCGTAATTCCCATGCCGTCAGTATAGCTTCTCCGGCAGCGTGGGGGAACGGATGAAAATGCCCTCCCGTGAATGGGCTCGACCTTGCGCATGAAGAAAACAGGGGCCAGCAAGGCGAGCTTTATGCCAACCGTTTGCGTAAGACCCTCCAGATCTAGGGTTTGATTTCGCAGTAACTCGTGAGGAAGGGCTTAAACCTACTCATTGATGGACTGGCGACCCTAGATTTGGTGCTCAAAGGTAGCCTTGCGAGCCCTGCGAACTCTAGAGAGTTACCGTGGCCAACCCTGTGCATAAAACCAACAGTTCACCACCCAGTAGCGTCAATGGGCCCCTCTGATGGACCTTGGCCGTGAACTCAAGGCAGTGAAAAGCCCAAAAGCGAACTCTAGAGAGTTACAGTGGCCATCACATAAGACCCATAAATGCTCCACTACTCATGAGCTTAAACTGTGTGTGTGCGCACGCTCCACTACTCATGAGCTTAAACTGTGTGTGGCTAATTAAATTAAAACCTAGTACCGCCAATCTAAATACTCACATAGAGAATCCCGCACTAACAAAAGCATAAAAGGTTTAGAAATTGTAAAGGATGTAATGAAATGATTATATAAAGTATAAATATAATTTGATAATATTAGCATAAATGTCATCAACATGCAATAAGAAAATGCTATTATAAACATCTCAAAATGCTTTCATAAAAACATATGTGAAGCCAAATGAATTATATGTCCAAGAAATATGAAAGCAAAGATTACATGTTCAAAATTACATGATTAAAGATCTTCTGTAATCCCCATTGCTTCTGAGTATCTGCACAAATCTTCTTTCAATTGTGCCTGAGCTGCATCATGTTTAGATTTTTCTTCAAAAATAAGTCTTGCCTGATCAGGAACGCCAGCAAGCTTATTCTCCAAAGAAGCAATCATTTCTTTACCTTGAAGTTGTGCGGACTTTTCAATATCAATGGATTGAACATTCACCCGTATCTTCTCTTTAACATCTTGAATGATTAAGGCTTGTTCATGATTCCTTCTCTCCAGTTGAGAGATTTCTTCCTTCAAAGCTGCAATGCGATCTTGAATAGTCCTACTTTCATCAACATGAATCTTTAATTGATCTTGAAGAATTGTATGCTCTTGTTCAAGTTTAGAAATTGATGAAGCTGTCAGAAGGGCTTATTCTTGCGATGAAGCCAACTGCTTTCTACACTCTAAAATCTCAGGGGCAATTATAACATTCTCTACCGACGCCAAAGAAATTACAGAATCAAGAAATTTGAGGAGTGAATCCCGCCAAGGAGATATGTTGATTCTAGCCATCTTGGCAGAGCTCTCCAGAATCTCTATAGCAACATCCAAATCCAACCACTGGTCAGGATTTCTGAAGATATGGATTATTGCTAATAAAGAATGTTTCACCATAAGCATTTTATGAACAGGGATTTTCGCAAAGGATGACAGTTCAGAAGTAGTGGCTACAGAATCAGAACTAGCCGCACCGCTGCAAGAAGGAATTCCTATAACAAAAGAAGAAGGATATTCAAAATATTATTATGAAATATATAGTCCTGAGTAAAGATAATCAGCGTATATATATGTACCACACCGAATACGACTAATAGAAGGAGAAGCTCCCTGAGCTATGGAAGGACCAAGTTCCACCATATCAGCAAAAGATGGTGCTCTAGCTTTCGTGCTTGAATCTCTGATAGCCGGAGTTGGCAAGTCCGTAGTTTCTGTTGGAAATATGATTTCACGAGCCACTACTCTCTGTACTACCAATGGAACTACGGGTGCTCTTGGTGAAGATATCACAAGAGGGCTCACTGAAGAGATAGTACCTATTTCTGCAACTTCGGCACCTAAAAAGGGAGACACAATGATTCTAAATACATAATAGTTGTTAAAATATAAATTAGTATATGCATATGAAAATTAAATTTCCTTTACCTGGTGAATACCCATATTCGCCATAATCTAAAAGCTCCTCTTCATCTTCCTCAGTTGCAGGAGATTTAGCAAGGACATTTACACCAGGAAGAGTCTTAGCGGTTGCAGGGGAAGATTCCATCTCAACTTCTTTTGCAGCTATTTCCTCATCTCCGTCAATGTCAACTTCACCTTCTTCAAAGTCATCATCTTTATCTTCACAACTGTCGCTATCTCCGCTGTTTCATATTGTGAAGATTCAGTAGTATCTGACAATGAAGCTGAACTTTCATCTTCCAAAATTTCTTCGTCAACTTCTTCAATGATAACTTGTTTTCCTTTGTAAGAAACGGGTTGGCTGCTCTCCGGTACAGACTCTTGAACTATAGGGGAAGCGGATGCTTGACGGGTTCTTTCTGGAAGAATAGGGGATGATGTTTGCAAACGCATTTTTGACCTAGTCATCGGGGAAGATGGACTAGGACCAAGAGGTTGTGGAGGAGATATGGAAGTACCAATAGCTGGTTCTTCTGGAACCGCTACAGTCTCTGTGGGAATTGGGGAAGATGTACCTTCAGCATTGTCTACGACCTGGTTTGAAGAGTCTCGACGAGATTTCTCGAATTCTCTCAAAACTCCGTGGGCAAACCAGCCATCCAAAGTATTGATAGGTTTGATTTCACGGATGGGGTCTTCCAATGATATCTTCCTACAAATTTCTCCAGGATGGGATGCATGGCTCTTTTCTGGAATATAGCCGATTTCACTCTCTAAATTTCTGCCCCTCAGCCTAGGTGGATGAAGAAAGATAGAAGAATCCACTGGCAAGCATTTAGTGACCAAGTATGATTGGTGATCCCACCATCGCATCCAGCTATACGATGTACGAACTATGCGATCATAACCTGGAATTATGAAGAGAGATCCAACGCAGCCATTCAGTAACTGTTTCCATATCATGGCCCAGTTAAGAGGACCAGTTCCGTAACAACGCATTTTTCTAGTAACTAGCCCGCAGTCTTGAGGCACGGTTTGATCATAACCAAATTGACGATCAAAGCGACTGGGGTAGTAAGGTTCTCTTCAAAATTTTGTTCCTTCCCGAAGAGGCAAACTACATGAGCGAATAGAAAAGAAGAAAGCTCTCTCTGCTGCAGTAAGTGTTTCTTGGTCCACCATATCTGTATCTTCAGTATAGCGATAAAGGCAGAACTGAAAGAAGTTTATCTGATCATCATCCCGAATTTTATTGGCAACCCACTCATATGCTCTTTTTGTCATTGCTCTTTGCTGAAAGAACCAGAGTGGAAGATGAGAAGGATGAGTATATGCTTGCTCCGAAGCTTCAAAAGTCCAAGGAAAATATACTCCTAGCCACCCCGTAATATAATGCCAAGAAGTATGCACAGACGAAGCTCCAAGAATCGGGTCTTTTACGTGGGTAGTTACTTCTCCAAGAGCCCTGTAAATAGAACATAATACTGGAGGAGCAAGAGAGTATTTATGGCCTTCCGCTAAAGCACCAGCCACAACAAAGACACTTGGACGAACAACATCTGCCCATTTAGAGCTGGGCAATATGACCAAACTTAGCCAGTAAGCTAAGAACGCTGCAAGCTCTCCAAAAGAGCTATATTCTGGTCTTCCTCTTATTGCATCTCGAAGCTTCGTTAGTTCTTTGGAATGGCAGTCGCGAAATCTTCAAAGAAAGAGTAAAGATGAGAAGGTTAATATACAGAAATGGCTAAACAGCAAGAATACAAAAAGGAAGATCAATTATCATATTGATAAATACCTGAGACCCCTAGAGAAATAAGCCGGCCATTGCAGAGGGGAAATTTTGTGGAAACTTGGAAATTTGCCCATCTCTTTGAACAGTTTTATGGTAGTCTCAGAGATGGAAGGCTTGCGGTCTGGAGAGGATACAAAGGCCAATTCTCTGTTTGTAGGAATGAATTCATCATAAAATTTGTCTGTTATCGTGAGACCGGCTATACGATGAAGGTCCCAGAGTGATATGCTCATTTCACCATAGGGTAAATGGAAAGAGTTGGTTGTAGGCGACCAGTATTCAAGGAAGCCTTTCAGTATATTGGGTTCCCTATAGAAGTATTTGGAGGTTACTTCTATGGCATCATAAAGGCCGATCTTTGCAAGAGTGCTCGTATGCTTCAAAGAATATAGCCTCTCGCCCATTCAGAATAATAGCGACGAGCAGTTAACATGCCTCTGATGCAAAATTCTGTCTGTCCCCAGAGTTGTTCCCGATCTCTGAAGCGTTGACGAACTGTCTCATAAAAATGAGAAGGAAAGAGATCATGAGGACTGTGGAAAGGAACTAAGAAGATCATGGGATGAGCTTCTCCTATCCTCTGTCGCGGCTTCTGTGTCTGAATGATTCCCTCCAGGATTCGGGGCTCTCTTGAGGCCCACGATTCAGTATACATTAATCTCTCGCCATGAACGTAATCTTTTGACTCACAGTCAAGCATGGACTGATGGCGGTATACTTTGATGGGAATAATCGTCATCCCCTCCACATGAGGGTTGTCAAACTTCATAATACCTTCGACAACTCGTACTGAGTCCCACGAGTTTTGAAGCCTCTTCTTTTTATGCTCCTTAATCTTCTCTGCAAATTCTTTCGCTTTATTACGACGAATTTTCTTTGGACGAGAAGCCGGAGGGCTGTCTTCACGGGGAGGTGGTCTTTCACTATTAGTACGAATATGAACTATGGACTTTAACCATTCGTCCCAGTCATATTCTCTACCGTGCTTAGGCAGACATTTGATGTCTCCCAATGATATGGATCTGTGAATGGGGGAAGGCAAAGATCTAATGCGGTCAGAAAAGTCGAAGGTGGGAAGAACAGGCTCTTTGAAGTAAGCGGGAGTTCTAGAAGTGGTCTTTGTCCGCTTAGCAGGAGGTTGATCAGAAGAAGGCGAGTCAGAAGGAGTTATGAGACGGGCTGTTTGTTTAATACGAGCCATGAAAATGAGACAAAGAAAGGAAGAAGAGAGAAAATGGCTAAGTGATTGGAAACAGTCCGAAAGAAATTGGCTAAGTATGAAGGACTTTGCGCGGGTCCGCGCAAAGTATATAGTTTGCGCGAAAAAACTCCAAGTTCAAAGGACGTCGCGCAAAGTGAAAAGGTTTGCGCGGGGTCGCGCAAAGTGAAAGCTTTGCGCGGAAGAAAATCGCCAGAGTAGAGTTTCGACAGAGTGCTGATCGTGAAAATGACGAAGTCGTTGGACTATTTATAGTATTTCTGGCCGAGTACGGTACTCGACCGAGCTTTGCGCGGGGTCGCGCAAACCCTACAGAAAATAAGTGGTTTGATCCTTTTTCTTTGAAAAAACAAAGAACGGATCAAGGGGGCATCTGTTGAGGCATAAAATAAGCAAAGAAGTGAAGAAGAGAAAGATCAAGAAATCAGTTTGAAGATCAAGAAAACAGTTTCAAGACTACTTTACGTGGGTTCGCGCAAAGTGAATAGGTTGTGCTGGACCGCGTAAAGTAAAAGGGGTTGCGCGGGTTGATCAAGGAAGATAGATTGCGCGGGACAGATAGATTGCGCGAGATCGCGCAAAGCATATCGTTTGCGCATGTCCGCGCAAAGTACTTTGCGGTGGTATAAAAATGGTTGGATGTTATTTTGTCCCACATCGACCAGAACAAAGATTTACCCTAGTAAAAATGTCTATAAATACCCCGTTCTTTTTCTCAAAAGGGGTTCAAGGATTTCAGAGTGAAAGAAAGACGAAGAAGAAGACAGAAGGTGCAAAAGAGCATTGGACCCATATAGTTTGCGCGGATTCGCGCAAAGGAGCATTGGGCTCCTATAGTTTGCGCGGACCCGCGCAAAGCATGTCATTTGCGCGGACCGCATGTAAACCGACCGCTTGGCGATCTACTCTATAACAATGAATGAGTCGTTATGTTATCATTGGGAATGGCTATGGTCTTCAAATCTTCAAGTTCTTCTTGTTCAGGAGAAAAGGAATAATCATCGACAAAAAGGCGTATTCCTCCTAAGTTTCAGGGGATGACCGAAATAGCACCGAAATGCTGCTGGAATCTCCGTTCTCTTGAAGACTGTTGATCGACTTGTCTATTCCCCCTAAGTCATTAGAGATGATTGAGATCATTGTCGTTATGCTGCCGAAAATTATATTTAACTATAATAATTGTCACTTATAATGAATTCTCTGTAAACTATTTTAGAATCAAGGGATACCAGAGGATGTAAATGAATTCAGAATCAATAAAGTGTGATGATTGTCTTTGTAACTATTCCATTATTATGTTTGAATAAGATAGTTCTCCCAAATCAAATACATTTGTTTCCTTATCGAAACAGTTCGTACAACTGGGAGCTCAGGGAGTTGCAACGCTCGTATTCACCCGACACGTACTCACACCAGTCATATCGCTGTGTGTGGTACACCGGCCAATCCGCTTCCCGAAAATGGATCGGCTATTCCCCTGCCACCGGCCAATGGCTGGTGGCCGGTGCTTTGTGGGATCCATCATGATGTATGTGTTTAATCCATGCCGTTCATATGTTTTTCAGATCATTTTATGGTATGAAACAAAAAATTAGGTATATTCCAATCTCAAGTGGACCACGTTATAAGAAATAGTTTTAAATGAGCGTCAATCATTAAAAACCTTTTGGGGCCATGAAAGTTTTGGATCAAGCTTATTTTTGTTTTTTCCCTTCATCTGAACCTGTATGACCTAATAAAAATATTGGATGTCAAATAAACAGTACAGTGGGCCTTAGGAGGATTTTAATGATGGATATCTAATCATTTTAATAAAAATATTGGATGTCAAATATCGTTTTCCTGTGGTGTGGTTCACCAAAGATATACATCCCTCTCATTTTTGGGATTAAGCCCTAAAATGATCTATTAAAATGGATGAACGGAATGGATGAAACACATACATCATGGTGGGGCCTATAGAGTACCGACCATTAGCCACCGGACTGGTGGCAAGGGAAGTAGCCAATCCGTTTCCCCGCTTCCCTACGTGTTATCCATAGGGCTGAAAGTTGGGTGGGTTCAACCCGACCGACCCGTGACTGACCCGACATTGGGTTGGGCTTGGGCAGGATATATCGAGTCTGATCTCAAGCTTGGGCTATATAAACACCAACCCGATCAAACTTGGGTTGGGCTCAGGTTGAGGTCTTAGGTTGCCCGACCCAACCCGAACCCGATCAATATATGAGTTACTTATAAATTATAATTGAGTGTAGATCGTTTTTGTCAAAGGCACACTAGTGATGTTGGGTCTCATTTGTCCACGTCATTTTCAAGGACTCAAGCTAACAAGATATGCCGGATTTCTCTCTCCCAAATAGATTGCGTGTTATGCTACATGACTTTTAAATGAGTAGTTGTCCTATATTTTAGTTTTTTTTTTTTTTTAAGAAAAAAATGAAGTTCTTTATGATGAATAATCACATATATAATTAATAAAATTATAAATACAAAAAATAGGTCCTATATTGAAATATAATAAACTAATGTAATAACAAAAATATTAGCACGTATACACCCGACCAACCCAATCAATCCGACCGAGCCCGCTTGGGTTGAGAATTCCCAACCCGAGATTGAGTTGGATTGGATTAGGGCTGAAGTATAGGAACCTTGGGTTGGGTTAGGGTTGAGCACCAACCCGGCCTAACCCGCCCGACTTTCAGCCCTGATTATCCTTACCACATCCTCCAAATGGAATAATGTCGCGGTGCAGGAAGAGAGCGTGCGATCGCAGCCTTCTTGTATCTTCTAGGTATCAGGGAGCATCAAGCAAGGTTGGATGCCCGGTGGGCCCCATTTTTGCTTTTGTTTGGTTGTTAAATGCAAAAGCAAAGGAAGCACGCGTTGCGTGTTGTACCGGCTGACTGAAAGCTGGAGTTTATCTCGAACGCGGATTCGGTGGATGCTCGGAACTACCGCGACTACGCGGCCCACCGTGATGTAGACGATTTATATCCACGTCGTCCATCCGTTTTTACTGGATAAATTTAAGACATGATCCAAAAACTGAAATAGAAGTAATCTAAGGTAAACCACACCCTAATAAATAGTATTGATTGAATCCCACAATTAAAATCTTACGATGCCACAGAAGTTTTCGATGAAACTGATATTTGTGTTAATGCCATAAAATGAGTGCTAAAAACGGATGAACAGCGTGGATATTAAACACATACATCAAGGTGGGCCCTACAGTCACGAATAAATCGATGTCGGTAGTTCTGCGATACACAGATTGGGAGCCGATTAGGTGAGACCCGGTACTCACCCATGACGGTACGGTCCTTACCGTGGGCTCACATTGATGCATGTATTCTGCATCCACTCTGTTATTCCATTTTTAAAGACAATTTTAGGGCATTATTCTCAAAATGAAGCAGTTTCAACTATTAGATGGAACATACAGAGGCAAAACGGTTGCGAATGAACGCACTACCATTAAAAACTTCTTAGAGAACAACTTAATGTTTCCTTAGTGTTTATTTTCTATTCAATCGGTTGATAACGTCACATAAGCTTGGATAAAGGGAAAATAAAATATTAGCTTATCCAGAACTTTCATGGCTTATTAATGGTTAGTAGCTAGTGTTTCCAATGCTATCGTCCACTTGATAATTGGATCTATTTCATTTCCAGGATTACTCTAAAATGATCTCGGAACATGGATGGATGGCGTGGGTACGTAATACATTTATCAAAGTGGGTCCCACGGTAAGGGCCGCACCCTCTTGGGTCAGTCCCGGGTCTCACGTAATCCTCTACCCGCAGACTGCGCCTCGATTATGTCGTTGCCTGTCGTACGCGTTAGGTGTACTGTGAACGCGTAAGATATACTGTTCACGCGTTCTCGTTGAAGACCGGCCCATCATTCACGGATAACAGTTCAGTCAGCGTCACCCTAACCATGTGGGGCCTACCTTGATGTACTTTTCGTATATCCACACAGCCCATCTGTATTTCCATCTCGTTTGAGGATACTATCCCAAATTACAAGATGATCCAAATCTCAAGTAGACCACACACTACCTACTTCTGTTTTTAACGCATAATTCGTGCCCTGATTAAACGTGACACGTATAATCATTTGGGAGGAAAAAGATTGCGTGGTATGACACACTACAGAATTCAATGGTACGTGACGTTTGCAAATTCGGTAAGGCCCCGGATGACGTATGTATTATATTGAAACTGTCCGTTCCTTCGACGGTATCTTTTTAAGGCTTTTGAGCTTGGATCCTTACTTTTGCTCGGGTGGTAGACTCTCGGTAAAGGTTCGAGTATCCATAAGCGGTGAAATTCCACTAGAGTGTGCGGGGTATGTTCCCGTGTGTTTAAAATTAATAAAAAAAAAGAAAGGAAAAAAAAAGGGCATTTGACCTTAAAAATAAGATCGAGCCACACCTCAAATGTACTATGCCGTGGAAAGCGGTGACGATTGAACGTCTACATTAAATCTTGGTAGGGTAAATGAAGTTTTGGATCAACGTGATATTTGCTTTTATTTATTTATTTATCACCAGTCTGTGCCAAGTTATGACCAAGTTGAACGGTCAAGTGTTTGAAATTATACGGATTAATGAAATTTCTTTATAATATGGAAACCGAAAATATCACGATAATAAAAAATAAGGACAGGCTGAATCACGTCTGAAAAACGCTGTCCTTAAAGCGTTATTTGCCCCTACTCAAGTAAATTGAGTATCTTGCACAGGTTACAGGCAAATAGCTTCTAGGATACGACGAGCCTGATGTGGGTCTGCGTTCAGCAAACACGAAGGCCCACCAAATGGAACTTTATTACATACTTTCTGGCAGTATTACAATATAGAGAAAAATCTCAAAATAAAGAAAAAAGTGGTTTTGACCACTGCATTGGTCAGTTCAAATCTTCAGCCACTGGTTCAGTAGAACCATCCTAAACCACACTGCTGGTCTGTTCTTTAAGCTAAGGTTCAAGCCTTGCTATGTTGCTGGAAACACTAGAATTCGTATGGGTTTTGCTGGAGTGAGTTAAGATGGTTTGGAAACTCATCCAGGCCCTCCTTTTATAGGCTATGGTGGCTGGGGGTTATGGTCCAGGGAAATAAATCCCATGACCGTTTTCTAGCTGTTGGAGAAAACTAGCCGTTATATGGCTGTTAGAAGTGCAAAGTGTGCCACTAGCGCCTCTACAGCTACACTGCCTCGCACCGAGGCCGAGGCCGAGCCCAGGACCGAGACCGAGATCGAGCCCGAGCTCGAGCGCGCGCGTGGGTGTTCCAGTGCCACGCACTGGAACATGCAAGGTCCATAGTCCATGGACTAGGTAGGTAAATATTATAATACTCCACTATTATCATTTAAACCACATATTTTTCTCTTCTCTTTCCCATGTGGGACTATTCCCCAAAACCCACAAAACGGTGTTTTTTCCAAACAACATAATATTATATATATATATATATATTAAAATATATTTTATTTAAAAATCAATATTTTGCAACAATCCCCCACTTGATTTTTAAAATATATATATATTTTTCTCGGTTAAACAATTCTGTCAGAATAATCAGCTTATATGCATAAAGAAAGATATCTTTCAATTTTATTCTTCCCTTAGTGTAAGTATCTCAAAACTCTGTCAAAATGACTGGTAGCCGTAGCTTTGAACCAGTTATTCCTAGATAACAAGGTTGAAGAAACCACACACATATTCGCTATGTGTTTGTTTAGAGTTCCCACAATATTGCTCAACACATTTAATGGCCATGTACTTATCCTAATTCGTGAACGATCCCGAGAGAAAACTCCTAACTCTCATGAGAGACGACACCATCTCTACGTTAATATAGGTGAAATCCTTCCAGTGTCTCCGTTACTATAAGACGCTTGTCCTATAGACTAGATTTCATTAAGAGTTCTCAGACTCAACCCTCTTTCGTAATGCTCAGCACTTATCTATTATGGATGAGGTTTTATAATTTAGTGCTGAAAAACTTTCCACATATCAGTGACTTGTTTTTACCTATTAAACCCAAATTTAGAGATTTTCTAACTTTAGGTTGGGTTACCATCACTGGTAGAACTTTGGTTAAAGAGTTTCAACCCCATCCCTCTAGATGTAGCCTTTACTACCTCTCTCGGTAAAGGTTTAGTAAAAGGATCTGCTAGATTGTTGCTTAATTTCACATAGGAAATAACAATGATTCCATCTCGAATCAATTGTCTGACATAATCATGTCGAAGACTTATATGTCTAGATTTACCATTATAAGTGCCGCTATAGGCTCTAGTTAATGTGGCTTCACTGTCACAATGTAGTGACACAGCCGATATAGGCTTTCCACAGAAAGGAATTTCTAATAAAAGATCCCTTAGCCACTCAACCTCTTTGCCTGTTGTAACGACTCGAAAATTTCCGTATGATGGCTCGAGTACCACCTCAACCAAAAATCACTTAGGATTAAATCCTTTAGAAATTTGACAAAGTTAACTAAGTGCTAAACTAGAGTAGCCATGAAATCCGTTTGAATCGCTTTAAATACGATCTACAAGACCCAAAACTTGTAGAATCATTGACGCTAGGTTACCTTAAAATCTAGGATCAAACTCATTACCCGTCTGCTCTCGGAAGCACATTGAAACTCCGTATCAGGTTTGAACCACACATTGGGAGTCTGAATAATATGAGGTTAAGGACTTTGGACTGCCTCGCTGGGCTTGACAATCATCTGAGAAATTAGACCCAAACAGTGTCCCACGGCTGTTCGCTTGAGTCCGGAGCGAGGGAGTGTGAAAACACTTGTTTTCTTTACAAAATAAATATCTTGAATAGTGATCTGAGACTTGTAACTTGCGGTCAATTTGTAAGTAACCAGATCGTCAGAATCTGACCCAAATACACCCTCGGATCAGGAAAAATTTCATAAACATATCCATGTACTTGGAATTTCGGATCGGGATCCGCTGACCGTTGAACTGAAACTGGTCCGCCACGCGTGATCTGGGAATTCGACTGAAACGAAAACTTCACTAAATCTAGATCCTGTGTTAATGAGCTTAAGTCCGACCTTTGGCTCAAGGAGGGCCCCTAGAAATCCTCCGTTGAGCTGAAACAATGCTGTTTTGGTTATAACCTAAGTATACCTTGTCCTCAAGTCTAGTTTGGAGAGATTTTAGGCTATATAAGGACCTTAGAACCCTCTCTCTCACAGCCATACGAATTTGAGAGAAACCCTAGAGAGAGAAGTGAGAAAAGAGAGAGAAAGAGTGAGAGAAGTGGGAGAATCTCCCTGTTACTATTCCCTGCCACTAACCAAGCTCCACCACTCCGTTCTTGTCGCCTTCCCGACGATACCGACTTCGTTTTGAGGTAAGAAACTCTAACCCTAATCAGTTTTGGAGTTGTAAGGGTTGTAGGTTATGAAATAGCTAACCTATTTCATTCTTTAGGCTACCAAACTGCCGAATACGGAAGCTTGGCAAACCTAGCTGATCCGTTGCGATTCTACGGTATAAGGTGAGGACTTTAGGTGTATAGGTTACAGTTTTCAACGCTTTTAATGTCAGATAATGATAGATTCCGGATCTGCATGCATTTGTACATGTACAAAGTGCTTTCCGATTTCTGTTTCTATTAAAGACGTAGAATATGGAATTTTACATATTCTAGGTATTCGTAGAAAATACCGTATACGTACATATTTTGGAAATGTGCTTGACATGATTAGTTGTTGTATGAATGTATGATATATGGATAAAATACTTATTTGGCGAAAAGATTCGCCCTAATACATGTTATGCTAATATACACTATGTATGTAAAAATTGTGTATTGTAGAAAATATCGTATACGTATATATTTTGGAAATGTGTTTGACATGATTATTTGTTGTATGAATATAATATATATGGATAAAATACTTACTTGGCGAAAGGATTCGCCCTAATACATGTTTGGCTAACATACTCTAAATATGTTGAAATGGTGTATGTTAAGTGTTTGTGAAAATGCTTGTGTGAGTAAGTGTTTGGATGATGATGCCTTAGGTGGGTGTTGAGATGGGATTCTCAACTACCTTATAGACATGTATGATTTCCTCCATGAGGTTGTTTACTTAAACTACTTGCTTGTACAATATATGTGTTGGTATTCCTATTTATGTAGTGCTTTATAACATGCTTTATGACATGCTTACTAACATGCTTGAATTACTTTGTTTATTATGCTTTACTCCACATGCTATGAAAAAGGATTGATTGAGTTTAGGACTATGTCTATAGTCCAGACAATCGGTACCAGACTTGAGATCGTGGTTAAGATTCATGTCACCACGTAAGATGTGTTTGACGAACCCGAGTCGTACGTCAGTTGGCGACAGTGGTTAGGCCACGCGAAGTGCTTATGCACTTCATATCGTTCAGTTGATTGTGCGCTCGAGCTAGTCAGGCCCGTCAAGTAACCCGATATGTCTAATGTATGTTTACCATGTTTGGTCACTATTGCTTGAACCTAGGGTACCAAACTTACCAGTGGAATCCCGTTAACCATGGTACCTCGATCCGCTAAGACTCATGAGCCGGGCATGGTGGTATAGGACACCGTGGTATAGCTGTCGGCCTACGCTGGGGCCACGTGCCTCCCCGTAGTGACCAGTGAGCAACCGGACTCGTAAGCCAATTATGGTGGTATGGGTCACTATATTCGAGTTGTCGGCCTACACTACTTGATGGGTGATGGGGGAGTGGTGCAATGATTCCGTGTAACAGCCCTGGCAGCCCTGACCGTACCTGGTGTAGTGACCTCGAACATACTCTAAATCTACGGTGAGGCGACGAGCCTTCCCGTAGTAACAGAGTATAAGCTAGGCCTGTATTGATAAGGTGATGGGGGAGTGGTGCAACGATTCTGTGTAACAGCCCTGACAACCCTTGCAGCGACCTAGAAATACCATCGTATGAGATTGTCTAGGACTGACGACCCTAGAATGGATCATGTTTGGGAATGATACAAGGAAGGTACCTTAGTTTCGCAATCCTGCTGTTTGAAATGGACTAATAATAACTCGGTAATCATGTTCATCATACATTGCATGTGCCTGGAAGATGTGGAGTACTAAGGAAAGTAAGCATGCCGCGAACGTAAGATGGTGTCACATGAGGAAGTATGTTGGTGAGGGCATCCATCATGACTACATTCATAATTGCATTAATAAGAGTAGTTAGGAGTATGTTGGTGAGGGCATCCATCATGACTACATTCATAATTGCATTCATAATTTCCGTTCTTCTTTTGGGCATTTTTCTTAAATTTCCCTTTATTGGGTTTCAGGGAATTGTCCTTCTCGAGATGTTTGTTACTAGAGTTCTCTACTGCATGTACTTTGGACGAGGTATTCCCGTTATAATTATTTTTATCGTGGTTACGGGATTCTTCCTCAATTCTAAGGTGTTTCTGGATTTGTTCCAGTGTGTAATCCTCGGTTTTATGCAGCAACTTCTTTTTATAGTCTTTCCACATTGGTGGCAATTTGGCGATTATAGCCCCGGCTTGGAATGATTCAGGAAGATCTATTTTGGTGGCTTTGATTTTGTTTACTATTAGCCGCAGTTCTTGGATTTGGGACAGCAGCGGTTTGTTATCTACCATGTTGAAGTCAAAATACCTGGCGATGAGAAACTTGTTGGTACCTTCTTCTTCAGCCTTGTATTTGAACTCTAGAGCGGCTCAGATTTCGTTTGCTGATGACGTCTGTTAGTACAGATCGTACAAGCGGTCGGAGAGAGCATTCAGAATGTGTCCTCGGCACAAGAGTTCGTCTTTGGCTCGTTTGGTGCAGGTTGCCACCTGTTCAGGTGTGTCGTCGTCGGTTGCTTTAGGTAGCACTTGTAGATTTAGATTTAATATATAGTAGATCTTTAGCGCCGTTAGGAGAAATTTCAGCTTTTTTTGCCATCTTGTAAAATTGGTTCCATCGAACCGATCAAGACATATCAAGTCTTGATTCATCAGCTTGATGGATGAAATACTGTCGGCTTCCATTATTAAAATAACGCTTTAAGATTGTTTGAAATTATACAGATTAATGAAATTTCTGTATAATATGGAAACTGAAAATATCACGATAATCAGAAATAAGGACAGGCTGAAGCACGTCTGAAAAACGATGTCCTTAAAGTGTTATTTGCCCCTACTCAAGTAAATTGAGTATGCTGACAGGTTACAGGCAAATAACTTCTAGGATACGACAAGCCTGATGTGGGTTGCGTTCAGCAAACACGAAGGCCCACCAAATGGAACTCTATTATACACTTTCTGGCAGTATTACAATATAGAGAAAAATCCTAAAAGAAAGAAAAAGAAAGAGAAAAGTGGTTTTGACCACTGCACTAGTCAGTTCAAATCTTCAGCCACTGGTTCAGTAGAACCGTCCTAGACCACACCGCTGGTCTGTTCTTCAAGCTAAGGTTCAAGCCTTGCTATGTTGCTGGAAACACTAGAATTCGTATTGGTTTTGTTGGAGTAGTTGATATGGTTTGTAAACCCATCCAGGCCCTCCTTTTATAGGCTATGGTGGCTGGGGGTTATGGTCTAGGGAAATAAATCCCATGACTGTTTTCTAGCTGTTTTATAGCTGTTAGCAACAGTTTCTTGCAATTAAGTACATAGCTGTTACACATTTGTGCAACAGCTATATTTCCAGCCTCTATATCACCAGAGGGACTCTCATTTAGTCCTCTAGATTTTCGTCCAGGCAACCATCTGCCTTAGCCACTAGTCGCACTGTGACTCGCACACGTCTCGCTCTGGTTCGCGAAGAGAGCAACCCTATGTGCACGTGCGAAGTGCAAAGTGCGCCACTATCGCCTCTATAGTTACACATGCCCACGCCCTCGCACCGAGCCCGAGACTGAGCCCGAGCCCGTGCCCGTGCCCGAGCTCGAGCGCGAGCGTGGGTGTTCCAGTGCTACGCACTGGAACACGCAAGGTCCATAGTCCACGGACTAGGTAGGTAAATATTATAATACTCCACTATTATCATTTAAACCACAGATTTTTCTCTTCTCTTTCCCATGTGGGACTATTCCCAAAAACCCACAAAATTGTGTTTTTTCCAAACAACATAATATTATATATATATATATATATATATATTATTATTAAAATATATTTTATTTAAAAATCAATATTTTGCAACATCAAGAAACTGAGTCCTCATAGCTCACTTAAGCTTTGGACATGGCTTATTATATGCTCATGCTATAAAATGATCTCACCAAATAGATATCTCACATAGAAATAATAAATACACTATGGTGGGGCCCATGAAACAAATGCCAATACATTAGAGAGGACAGTGATGTGTGGCACACCACGCTGCCCACTTTGTAATGCCCTGAAAATCGGGGGTCTAGGAAAGCTCAGCTCCCGAGTTCCAACGCATCACTTATGCAACATAATGAATGATAATTGAATGTTGTCTGTATTAGGGTATTGAACATGAGTGAGATTAAGCCAAAACAGCATATCATACTCCAGAGACAGTTAAATTGTAAGCGGAAGACTGTGATAGATTGATAAAATATATAAACTATAGTAAGTCTCCAGAGTGTGATAAGGTTACCAGGTTAATGAATTACAAGTACAATTTCAAAATATACTAAAGGTGTAGTGTCATCTAGACATCTCTGTAATCCCGTCGATCAAGACACGGCTCACATGAAGCCGCCAGAAAATAGCATACACGAGAAAGCATCCTCGTCGTCACAAAAGTTCGACTCCACCTCAGAAGTAGTATCGCCATCTGCGATCAAACAAAGTCTGGTGGGTGTTCGGAACACCGTCCCGTAACATGGGAGTGAGTGATCAACTCAGTGGAACAATAAAGCATAGGTTAACATATTATCAAAACAGTCAAGCAGTAATGATAAAGCAGTACAATCAACAAATCTAAATACTCTTATTAATGCAAGTATGAATGCAGTCATGATGCATGCCCTCACCAACATACTCCCTCATGCGACACCATCTTACGTTCGAGGCATGCTTGCATTCCTCAGTACTCCACATCTTCCAGGCACATGCAATGCGATGATGAGCATGATTACTGAGTTGTTATTAGTCCATTTCAAACAGCAGGATTGGGAAACTAAGGTATCTCCCTTGTATCATTCCCAAACATGATCCATTCTAGGGTCGTCAGTCCTAGTTAATCTCATACGACGGTGTGTTTCTAGGTCGCTGCAAGGGCTGTCAGGGCTATTACATGGAACCGTTACACCACTCCCCCATCACCCTTCTAACGGTTCATCACTAAATTGATACAGGCCTAGTTCATACTCTATTCACCACTGCAAAACTCATCACCTCACCGCAAATTCAAACTATGTTCGAGGTCACTACAAAGGGCTCGTCACCAATCAGTGTAGGCCGACAGCTCGAATATAATGTCCCATACCACCATAATCGGCTCACGAGTCTGGTTGCTCAATGGACACTACAGGAAGGCACGTGGCCCCAGCGTAGGCCGACAGCTCGACCACGGCGTCCCATACCACCATGCCCGGCTCATGAGTCTTAGCAGATCGAGGTACCATGGTTAAAGGGATTTCACTGGTAAGTTTAGTACCCTAGGTTCAAGCAGAGGCGTCTAAACATGGTGAACATACATAAGACAGGTCGGGTTGCTTGACGAGCTCGGCTAGCTCGAGCGCACAACAAGTTGAACGATATGAAGCGCATAAGCACTTCGCGTGGCCAACCACTATCGCCAACCGAAGTACGACTCGGGTTCGTCGAACACATCTCACGTGGCAAATGAATCTCAGCCACGAATTCAATCCCGTTGCCGATTGCCTGGACTATAATCATAGCCCCAAACACAATCAATCCATAACCAAAAGCATGTAGAGTAAAGCAAAATAAACAAAGTAATTCAAGCATGTCATAAAACATGTAATAAAGCACAATATAAATAGGAAATACAAACACCTATATTTCATAAGTAAGCGGTTAAATTAAACAAGCAACATGGAGGAAATCATATACATTTCTAAGTTAGCTGAGAATCCTATCTCAACACCCCTATACATTACAATTTACCAACTACTACTCATTAAGACATTTCAACAAACACTTTAAACTACATACATTAACAAACATGACGTATGTTGATCACATACGTATAAGGCCAAATCCTTTCACTAGGGAGTTGCCCCAATTATAACACGCGTGCACCCACGATGGACAGTCATGGTAAGCAGGAATCCAAGTTCCATGTTCATTCAGTCATTTCCACAAACACTTGGGCTACACGTTTTAACAGATATAGTGTATATTGGTCGTGGCGTGATTTAGGGCAAATCCTTTCGTCAAAGGGGTGTCGCCTATACAACAATCATGTATCCATGACAATCAGTCATGGCAAACACGAATGCGAATTCTATATTCATTCGGTCATTTTCACAGACACTTAGAATACACCCTTTTTAGTGTATATTAGCAAAAACAAGTATTAGGGCGAACCCTCTCGCCAAGTAAGTGCTATACACATATATAATATGTTCATACAGTAAATAATCATGACAAACATATTTCTAAAATTTATACGTACACGGTACTTTCTACAAATACCTAGAATACACAAAATTCCATATTCTTCGTATTTAATCGAAACGGAAAACCGACAGCACTTTGTATATGTGCAATTGCATACAGATCATGAATCTATCATTATCTGACATTGAAAGCGTTGAAAACTATAACCTATACACCTAAAGTCGACACTTTTTGAAAGTCGACACCTTTTGCCGTAGAATCGTAACGGAGTCGATAGAATCTTAACGCTTTAGTATACGACAGTTTATTAACCTATAGCACGAGATACGTTAGCTATTTTGCTACTTGAATCAATTCAAACCCCAAAACAGGTTAGGGTTAGGGTTTTCTTACATAAGAACGAAGTCGGAATCGCTGGGAAAGCGATTAGATCGGTGTAGTTAAGCACGTATAGCAGCAGGGTAGAGCGGCAGGAAGACTCTCCCACATCTCCCACACTTTCTCTCTCTTTTCTCTCTTCTCTCTCCTAAGTTTTCTCAAATTTGTGTGGCTGAATGAGAGAGGGTTTTAAGGTCCTTATATAGCCTAAAAACTCACCAAATTAGACTTCAGGTCAAGGTATACTTAGGTTATATCCAAAGTGGACCTGTTTTAGCTCAACGGAGTATTTCCGGAGGCCCCCCTCGAGCTAAAGGTCGGACTTAAGCTCACTAACCTTGGATCTAGATCGATGTAAGTTTTTGTTTCGGTTGGATTTCCAGATCGCACGTGGCGGACCAGTTTCAGTTCAACGGTTAGCGAATGCCGATCCGAGGGTGTAATCTGGTCGGATTCCGACGGTCTGGTGGCTTATAAATTGTCCGCAAGCGACACATGCCAGATTTCATAAATTTGTATTTTATTTTTAATTAATTTCACATTTCTCACACTCTTCACTCTGGGCTCAAGCGAATAGCGCTGGGATATTATCTGGATTTGATTTCCGGGATGGTTGTCAAGCCCAGCAAGGCGGTCATAATTCCTTAACTTCGTGTTAATCGAACTTTCGACGTGCGGTCCAGATCTGATACGGAGTTTCGAGATGCTCCCGAGAGCAGCCGGGTAATGAGATTGATCCTAGATTTTAGGGTAATGTAGCGTCAACGGTTCTACAAGTTTTGAGTCTTACAGATCGTATTTAAAGCGATTGGTGCTAATTTCGCAGGTACTCTAGTTTAACACTGGCTAATTCTTGCCTAATTTCTAAAGGATTTAGTCCTGAGTAATTTCTGTCTGAGGTGGTACCTGGGCCTTTGTAGTTTGTATATAAAGTGATCCAAGTTATAATACTTAGCTAGTTTAAGACAGTGTCTAGGGTGAAAGTACTTAGAAAAATTGAAAGAACAAGGTGGTGAAGGGTGGGATTTGTGAAAGAAATGGGTTCAAAAGCGGTTTTAGACTTTGGGATTGAGTTCTGACAAGTTAATAAGGTGTTAGGAGCGACCCATTGCCTAAGGACGTCTAATTCCAGGTTGGAAAAAATCTGGGATGTTACAATCTGCCCCCCTTAAAACAAAATTTCGTCCCCGAAATTGCCTAAAGGTAATAAGAAAAGATTTAATTTCTTCTTTTGCCTAAGTTTTATTGATTTTGAGTGTCTACACATGGTAGGGTATATACTAGCCTGGTTCATTTTAGTCTACCCCCCTTAAAACTTATTTCTTTATCCCTTGCTTATATCTTGATGGTTTGCTATAATTTATTTCTTTACCTATTTGGAGTGTTGACGACAATCCCCAAATATTTAGAGTAAGATAGTTGTTTTCATTATTTGACCAACATGGAGAGACGGTTATAGTGAGCTTGATCTCGATACATCGATCATTTATCAGGCAAGGGTAGAAAGCTCATTGTATCCCCTCCGAATCCTAGTGGATCCTGGTCTTCTTCTCGGCCAAGCAGTGAGTCCATTGGTAGTCGCCCAGGATTGAGAATTGGGTCAAGCCGTGAATGCTTTGCAGTCGTATATTTCAGTAACTCCATAGACCGATCACTCTAAAAACTTAGGGAATGCCCATCACAGAAAGGTTTAAATGTCCTATTTCTCGGGTTGCCCTTTAGGTCTTGGTCTAAGAAAATCCTCATCTCATTCTATGTCCGAGATAGGGTAGCTCATCCTATTTAGTGACATGTCTTTACGTGTAGTCTGGATCAACTCCATTTGATCCTGGGCCAGTGGGGCAAGGGTTCACCACGCTTCCACTGCGCCACCCAGATCAAAGAGGTGTATTGATTTGACCTAGCTACATCTATCGGTCTCTGACATTCTCTAATGTAACCGGTAGTCTAGTCTTAATTTAGGAGTAGTGGAAATCTATATGTATAGTCCAAAGTCTATGCTCATGCGCTAGATGATTTTATACCCTTTCTAATATAAGAAATTGTTTTATCGCTTAGGGTCAAACGTTGTCTAATTAGAATTGAGTTTACGGACTTAAATTTAACTACTCTCGAGCACTTCACACATGCTCATACCAGCTAAGAGGGTCCTAAGGTTTACATATTGAATTCCCTACACTATCAAATCCCTCGAAATCTAAGAGTACCACTCTAGGTCCAAAACTCCAAGAGCCTATTTGGCCAGTGATCTTAAATTGTATTACATAGGACAGCATTGCTAATCCCACCTCGGGATTGTGAATGGCATGATTGGTAGGAGGGTGGGTGGGGATTAATTTTATAGGCTTTGAAAAATGAGCCTCATGTTGGACAGTGTGAGATGGGATTTTCAAATCCCATGATGATGAATTTCTAAGTGTAATTTAAAAGAAAATCCTGGGATTTACGTTTAACTGCATACACTCCAAACATGGTATTGGAAAACATGGGATACACCCAACTTAAGGACAATACCTTACACATACATTTATTATTACTTTTACAATTCCATCCACCTAATCTCACTTAATGTAGTTGGCCGAACGGCCCTAAACGTCCTCAAACATCTAAAGCATTCTACCAACTACAACACCCATCAATCATGAAAACATAAACATCCAAAGACGGTAACCCATGCAAACTACAAGGCAATAGTATGTATGACTAGGCATCCGAGGCTGGCGATGCAGGAGGGGCACCCTTTCTCTTTCCCATGAGAGAAAGAAAGGTGGAGATCGAAAATATGGCCGTAATAAACTCGAAGAAGGCCATAGAAAATGAAGACAAAGGGGATTAGGGGCTGGAACTTTTAATTCTCCACGAGTTTGAACCTCAACAGGGATTGTAAAGGCCCCAAAAGACAGGGTTTGAAGAAAGGAAATGAAGAAATAGGATGGATTGAGAGCTTACACGGTTTTGAGCTTCAAATGGGGGGTGTGGGAGCTCAAATGAGGAAAAACGAAAAGGGTAGATGATAGGTGCTCCTATGAACGATGCAGGGGTGTGGGTTTTAACAGAAAATAGTGGAATAGGCGATTGGAAGGGAGGTTTGAGAGAGGAAACAACAACTTGGAGGAGAAAAGAGAGCTTGGAGGGGTGATTTGTGAAGGAAGTAGGTGTTTGGGGTGGTTTCAAGCCATGGCCCATGTACCAGGGGGTTCCCCTGGGCCCCAAACATGATCGGCCCGACCGGGCCCGAAATCCAGCGAGGCCTTGCCGACCGGGCGAGGGCCTCGCCACCCTCTGGACTAACTGGCGAGGGTTCGCCATTCCGGCGAGGCCCTCCTGCCCCCTGGGTCCCAAAAAGGTGTGGGTCCCACCCTGGGGCCCTCTGAGTAAGCGTGGGTATACCCACGACTCTGTTTCGCTTCATTTCGGGTAGTTTCGAGAAGTTTCTGATCTATACTTGCATTTACCAATTTTTAACGACAGGGATGGGGTCAAACATGATCTAAACCCGTCACTTGACGGTTTAGAAGTGTTTCGGGATCGTTTCGCGTGATCATGGGTGTGTACGGGCCCAATCTCAGCGGTCGATTTCGATCGGTTTCGCCTTTCGGTGAAATTGGAAAATCCTAAGTCAGTTTCTACATTTCGTCACTCCCTCCTAAGTCAGAGTGTGTCAGAGTGCGTCGTGTGACCATAACCCAGGTCCTGTTTAATCCAAATCATGCTCTGAAACCATCTTATAACGCCTTGAAAATCGGGGGTCTAGCAAAGCTCAGCTCCCGAGTTCCAACGCATCACTTATGTAACATAATGAATGATAATTGAATGTTGTCTGTATTAGTGCATTGAACATGAGTGAGATTAAGCTAAAACAGCATATTATACTCCAGAGACAGTTAAATTGTAAGCGGAAGACTGTGATAGATATATAAAATATATAAACTATAGTAAGTCTCTAGAGTGTTATAAGGTTACCAGGTTAATGAATTACAAGTACAATTTCAAAATATACCAAAGGTGTAGTGTCATCTAGACATCTCTGTAATCCCGTCGATCAAGACACGGCTCACATGAAGCCGCCAGAAAATAGCATACACGAGAAAGCATCCTCGTCGTCACAAAAGTTCGACTCCACCTCAGAAGTAGCGTCGCCATCTGCGATCAGACAAAGTCCGGTGGGTGTTCGGAACACCGTCCAGTAACGTGGGAGTGAGTGATCAACTCAGTGGAACAATAAAGCATAGGTTAACATGTTATCAAAATAGTCAAGCAGTAATGATAAAGCAGTACAATCAACAAATCTAAATACTCTTATTAATGCAAGTATGAATGCAGTCATGATGCATGCCCTCACCAACATACTCCCTCATGCGACACCATCTTACGTTCGCGGCATGCTTGCATTCTTCAGTGCTTCACATCTTCCAGGCACATGCAATGTGATGATGAGCATGATTACCGAGTTGTTATTAGTCCATTTCAAACAGCAGGATTGGGAAACAAAGGTATCTCCCTTGTATCATTCCCAAACATGATCCATTCTAGGTCGTCAGTCCTAGTTAATCTCATACGATGGTTTGTTTCTAGGTCGCTGCAAGGGCTGTCAGGCTATTACACGGAACCGTTACACCACTCCCCCATCACCCTTCTAACGGTTCATCACTAAATTGATACAGGCCTAGTTCATACTCTATTCACCACTGCAAAACTCGTCGCCTCACCGCAAATTCAGACTATGCTCGAGGTCACTACAAAGGGCTCGTCACCAATCAGTGTAGGCCGACAGCTCGAATATAGTGTCCCATACCACCATAATCGGCTCACGAGTCTGGTTGCTCAATGGACACTACGGGGAGGCACGTGGCCCCAGCGTAGGCCGACAGCTCGACCACGGTGTCCCATACCACCATGCCCGGCTCATGAGTCTTAGCAGATCGAGGTACCATGGTTAAAGGGATTTCACTGGTAAGTTTAGTACCCTAGGTTCAAGCAGAGGCGTCCAAACATGGTGAACATACATAAGACAGGTCGGGTTGCTTGACGAGCTCGGCTAGCTCGAGCGCACAACAAGTTGAACGATATGAAGCGCATAAGCACTTCGCGTGGCCAACCACTATCGCCAACCGAAGTACGACTCGGGTTCGTCGAACACATCTCACGTGGCAAATGAATCTCAGCCACAAATTCAATCCCGTTGCCGATTGCCTGGACTATAATCATAGCCCCAAACACAATCAATCCATCACCAGAAGCATGTAGAGTAAAGCAAAATAAATAAAGTAATTCAAGCATGTTGACAAGCATGTCATAAAACATGTAATAAAGCACAATATAAATAGGAAATACAAACACCTATATTTCATAAGTAAGCGGTTAAATTAAACAAGCAACATGGAGGAAATCATATACATATCTAAGGTAGCTGAGAATCCTATCTCAACACCCCTATATATTACAATTTACTAACTACTACTCATTAAGACATTTCAACAAACACTTTAAACTACATACATCAACATACATGACGTATGTTGATCACATAGGTATAAGGCCAAATCCTTTCACTAGGGAGTTGCCCCAATTATAACACACGTGCACCCACGACGGATAGTCATGGCAAGCAGGAATCCAAGTTCCATGTTCATTCAGTCATTTCCACAAACACTTGGGCTACACGTTTTAACAGATATAGTGTATATTGGTCGTGGTGTGATTTAGGGCAAATCCTTTCGTCAAAGGGGTGTCGCCTATACAACAATCATGTATCCATGATAATCAGTCATGGCAAGCATGAATGCGAATTCTATATTCATTCGGTCATTTTCACAGACACTTAGAATACACCATTTTTAGTGTATATTAGCAAAAACATGTATTAGGGCGAACCCTCTCACCAAGTGTTATACACATATATAATATGTTCATACAGCAAATAATCATGGCAAACATATTTTCAAAATTTATACGTATATGGTACTTTCTACAAATACCTAGAATACACAAAATTTCATATTCTTCATATTTAATCGAAAAGGAAAACCGACAGCACTTGTATATGTATAATTGCATGCAGATCATGAATCTATCATTATCTGACATTGAAAGCGTTGAAAACCATAACCTATACACCTAAAGTCCGCACCTTTTGCCGTAGAATCGTAACGGAGTCGATAGAATCTCAACGCTTTAGTATACAGCAGTTTATTAACCTATAGCACGAGATACGTTAGCTATTTCGCTACTTGAATCAATTCAAACCCCAAAACAAGTTAGGGTTAGGGTTTTCTTACATAAGAACGAAGCCGGAATCGTCGGGAAGCGATTAGATCGGAGTAGTTAAGCACGTATAGCGGCAGGGTAGAGCGGCAGGAAGACTCTCCCACATCTCCCACACTTTCTCTCTCTTTTGTCTCTTCTCTCTCCTAAGTTTTCTCAAATTCGTGTGGCTGAATGAGAGAGGGTTTTAAGGTCCTTATATAGCCTAAAAACTCACCAAATTAGACTTTAGGTCAAGGTATACTTAGGTTATATCCAAAGTGGACCTGTTTCAGCTTAACGGAGCATTTTCGGATGCCCCTCTTGAGCCAAAGGTCGGACTTAAGCTCACCAACCTTGGATCTAGATCGATGTAAGTTTTCGTTTCGGTCGGATTTCCAGATCGCACGTGGCGGACCAGTTTCAGTTCAACGGTCAGCGAATGCCGATCGGGGATTTCAAGTACACTAACCTGTGTTGGAATTTTTCCCTAATCCGAGGGTGTAATCTGGTCGGATTCCGACGGTCTGGTTGCTTATAAATTGTCATGGCGACACATGCCAGATTTCATAAATTTGTATTTTATTTTTAATTAATTTCACATTTCTCACACTCTTCACTCCGGGCTCAAGCGAATAGCGCTGGGACATTATTTGGATTTGATTTCCGAGATGGTTGTCAAGCCCAGTAAGGCAGTCATAATTCCTTAACTTCGTGTTAATCGAACTTCCGACGTGCGGTCCAAATCTGATACGGAGTTTCGAGATGCTCTCGAGAGCAGTCGGGTAATGAGATTGATCCTAGATTTTAGGATAATGTAGTGTCAACGGTTCTACAAGTTTTGAGTCTTGCAGATCGTATTTAAAGCAATTGGTGCTAATTTCATAGGTACTCTAGTTTAACACTGGCTAATTCTCGCCTAATTTCTAAAGGATTTAGTCCTGAGTAATTTCTGTCTGAGGTGGTACCTGGGCCTTTGTGGTTTGTATATAAAGTGATCCAAGTTATAATATTTAGCTAGTTTAAGACAGTGTCTAGGGTGAAAGTACTTTGAAAAATTGAAAGATCAAGGTGGTGAAGGGTGGGATTTGTGAAAGAAATGGTTCAAAAGCAGTTTTAGACTTTGGGATTGAGTTCTGACAAGTTAATAAGGTGTTAGGAGCAACCCATTGCCTAAGGACGTCTAATTCCTGGTTGGCAAAAATTCGGGATGTTACACACTTCCCCTCTCATTTGGGACTTGTTGGTCCCATGAATGGGCCATAACTCGAAAATCTCATGAGATTGTGTGGTGTGTCACACACCATGGACCTCAACCTCAGTCCAGGGAACGTCACCAAGTTCTGTAGGCCTCATGGTGATGTAGCTGTTATATCCATAGCATTCTTCAATTTTGTGAGAACATTTTGGAGCGTGTGCCGAAAAATGAAGCTGATCTAATCCTCAAGTGGACCACGGAAAGTAGTGGGGACAATGAGGCTCACCGTTGAAACCTTCTTATGCCCACCGTAATGTTTATCATCATGTTTATTTTCCATCCAACCTGCACATAAGCGTGGGCCAGGAAGTTTTCAATGGTAGGCATTCAATCTCTACTTCTTTTTTATCTGTGGTTCAGTTGAGCTTTGGGTCTGCCTTAGTTTTGGATCTATGCTCTAAAATGATCTTGCAAAATTGATGGACGATGTGGATATGACACATACATCATGGTGGGACTCACCGAACTTGGTACGTCAAAACACCACCAAGGTAACCACACAATCCACTTCCAGGGCGGGTGCTTGGGCTTCTGTGCGCCCTTGTAAGCAAGGCCCGCCCAATTTTGGGGTTAGCTTGGGCTTAGTCCTTTTAGCCTGCCCAACCTAGCCCGACCCAGGTTTATACATGTGTTATGTCTAACAAATATGTGAGCGTGATCATTGATTAAGCAACCAATTTATCGTGAATGTCAACCACTGATTTCATTCCTACAGAATGTGTTTATCCCCTATCATCATTCCTCTTAAGAGCCAATCAAAGTAGATTGTGTATGATCTATACAAAATTCGCATGGTGTATTAAAAAATTTGAAAAGATTTCTTATCAAACGATATCTATAATCGGTCGCCACTATTTGACTTCCTCTGTTTCTCCCTTTGTCATTTATCCTATAACCATTTCTTCACGATTGCATTATAATCTATACACAATTCGCGTGGTGTATTCAAAAAATTGAAAAGATTTCTTAGCAAATGATATCTAGAATGTATCAGACAAAGTCACGTCAATACCTCAGCAACTGATGAAGATGCAATCGTGAAGAAATGGTTATAGGATAAATGGCAAAGAGAGAAACAGGGGAAGTCAAGTAGTGGCAAATGACTATAACAACCGTAAGAATGTGAGAAGAATCCAGATGGTTAGATTAAAGCAATAAATAGCAAAGGAATACCACCAGAAAAATTGTCTCATACCAACCCAAACAAACCGAATTATCTTTCAGTTACCAGTCCATTTACATTCCATAGTGTAATCGTTTACTTCTTTGTCAAGCAAATTACATTTCCTAGTGTAATCTTTTACTTTTCAACCCGCTATTTACATTTCATAGTGTAATCCGTAGCATTAACCAAGTAGCAGATAATCTTTGGTTGTAATTTGAGTCTACGCTTAAACGCTAGATTCAATTCTTCACTCGAAAGGCTTTCCGCAGCTATTCTTCATGACCGATTGTAAGAATCCTTTTCTTATGTTCTTTTATCACTATCAAAAAGTCCTTTCATACGTAAAGCAAAGGTACAACACATCATTAGAGGACGAACCCCACCCTATGAATATCATCCGGTCCTATTTACACATTAAGTGAGTGGCTGAATAGGCGACCAATCTCATCAGATCTCGATCATACACTACGTGTCTGCCTATCTTGGTGATTTGGGTCGTTGTTATTTGGTTTGAATTGAAGCCGAAAATTCAATTTTAGCATGCCTGCGCATAACTGAAATCAGAAACACGTGAATAATTTTTGTCACGCCTAATGGGATCCTATCTTTGATTAATCGACATAATATTACCCATTATAATATAGGAGGTGCTCACATTGATAGGATCGATCCCTTTACGTCAACTGCACCACCTCCAGTTGAGGACATGCCGGTTCTAACAACCCTTAAAGCGTTGAGTTTAAACAATAGTCCAACGCCTGGTACTAGGTATTAGGGAGGAGCATCAACTTCTTAGAGTGTTCTTCCGAACGAGTTAGTTGTTGTGCTGCGAGATGTATAGTTGAGCATTCAACTTGTACAATAATATGGAAGGGTCTAACAAGAGCAATTCCATATTCAAGCTGAAAATACTAATTGATATGTGACCAACCAGACGGAAGCCACGCATTGATTGATGGCTATGATGGCCGAGCGAATGTCATCGGTAATGCAATAAAATGCCGAGGGAAGTTCTATTGGCAATGCAGCTCTGCTGACATCTATGCCGCCTCAACAGAATCCAACACCGGTCCCTATCCAAGAGATAAGAAATGTTCCACCTCCTGTGAAACCTAAGCGACTGGAGCGAAAGGCTATGAATTTTATACCTGACAACCAAAATCAGGGATTTCTAGGAGGATTGAATCCCTAACAATTCCAAGGTAATGTGAACCGATTTAACCCCTACCAGTCGCTAGTCTAAGAACCTCAACGGATGGATCATGACTATATTATGCAAATCATCCAAGAAGTTACTAGTCAAGTACTCGATCGTAACACTATCCTGATGTATCTGATATGGCGGTGAAGGCCGCGCAAGTTGAAGAAGGAATATGCCAATATGTCCTCGAGAGGGGTGAATAGGACTTTTACAAGTTTTTATGAGTTATTTTAAAATCCTATTACACTAATCCTAATAACAGACATATATTAGGATTACTCAAATGTAACTCTACTGGCTTCTAAGTCTAGTAGAGGATCCAATCACAAACTATCTCAAGAAGTAGCAATATATATAACTTAGTTTATGATGGATATGACTATGAATGTGTATGAGGTGTGATCAGATATATAAATATGAATGCATTGACATAAATCACAAACACAAAAGAAGAGCAATCATAAACACAGTCATTCTTAAGTGGTTCGACTACTTTTCAACTCCACTCCCGGTAACCACACTCAACCCTTGAGTGTACCGGATTTCACTAAGGAGGTTTCACAGCGGTTTACATCAAACCTAAGGTTTTAAATTAGGTTTACCTTCAACTTTTATAACCTACACTGAGGCTGATTGTTTATGCTTTCAAGAGTAAGGGTCAACACAACGCACTCACTTTTAGGCACACTGGCCAAGGATCTTCCATAAGACTATAACGCCCTGAAAATTGAGGGTCAAGTAGCAACTCAACTCCTAAGTTCCAAAACATCACTTATGCAACACTTATGCTTATGATTTAATGTTGTCTGTGTTAGTGCATTAACCATGAGTGAGATTATACTAAAACAGTAATTCATTCTCCAGATCAGTTGTAAAACGCAAGCGGAAGACTGAAAAATATAAATATACGTATATAAGTCAAAGAACACAATCGGTCTCTAGAGTATGAATATAATACTGAGTCACTGTGTTCTTGAAATATTACATGTAATCTTACCAAAGTCAAAATATCAAAATGGTTCAACTGTTAATAAACCCTGTAGCCCCATCGAACAGGAGAGCTTACACATTCCTAGTATTGTTGTTAATCCAAGAATGCATGGATGTATGATGCATGCCCTCGCCTACGCTCCCTCAGCAACTTCATCTTACGTTCGCAATAACAACACTGCCTCAGTGCTTGACCTACAACGTCTGATTGCACGCATAATGTAGTGCATGTATTTGATTACCAAGTTCTTATTAGTCCTTTTCATACAATAGGATTGGGAAACTAAGGTCCCTCCCTTATATCATTCCCAAACAATGATCCATTCTAGGGTCGTCAGTCCTAGATAATCTTAGACGATGATGTGGTTCTAGGTCGCTATAAAGGGCTGCCAGGGCTGTTGCACGCACTCGTTGCACTGCTCCCCCATCACCTTATCAATACAGGCCTAGTTTATACTCTGTTTACTACGGGAAGACTCGTCGCCTCATCGCAGACTCAGAGTATACTTGAGGTCACTACAAAGGGCTCGTCACCAATCAGTGTAGGCCAACAGCTAGAATACAGTATCCCATACCACCGTATTCAGATCACGAGTCTGGGTTGCTCACTGGTCACTACAGGGAGGCTTGTCGCCCCAGCGTAGCCGACAGCTCGACCACGGTGTCCCATACCACCATATCCGACTCATGAGTCTTAGCGGATTAAAGTACCTAGGTTAAACGAGATTTCACTGGTGAGTTTGGTACCTTAGGTTCAAGCAGTAGCGTCCATACATGGTGAACATACAATGGGCCAATCGAGTTACTTGACGGGCTCGACTAGCACGAGTTCACATTGTATCGATCGACATGAAGTGCATAAGCACTTCGTGTGGTCTAACCACTACCGATGACCAACACACGACTCGGGTTTGTCAAACACGTCCTATGTGGTGAATGAATCTCAGCCATGACTTCAAGCCTGTTACCGATTGCCTGGACTATCACATAGCCCCAATCACATTCAATCCTTAACTAGCAAGCATGTATAGTAGTCTAAGCAGAGTTAACAAAGTAATTCAAACATGTTAACAGGCATGTTATGAAGCACAATATAAACAGGAAATATAGACACATACATTTCATAAGTAAGCGATTAAATTAAACAACTAACATGGAGGAAAACATATACATCTCTAAGGTAGTTGAGAATCCTATCTCAACACCTACCTAAAGCACAATCATCTAAGTACTTACTCACACAAGCATTTTCACAAACACTTAGAATACACTTATTAACATACATAACATACATTAGCCAAAACATGTATTAGGGATTTTCTTTCGCCGAGTTGGTATTACACTTATATATAGCATGTAGATACAGTAATTTATTATATCAAACATACTTTCAAAATTTATACGTATACAATATTTTCTACAAATATACAGAATACACTACACGCCATAATTTGTATACGTAACTGAATCGCAAAACGAACATCGCATTTTGCATGTACAATAACACACAGATCATGAATCTATCATTGAAAGCTTTGAAAACTATAACCTAAGCATCTAAAGTACGCACCTTACCCCGTAAAAGCGCAATGAATTTAATAGAAGTTCTAAGTCTTCGTCGAGGTTGATATGACGACCTAAATCACGAGTTGAGTCAGCTATTTCGCTACTTGCAACATTAGAAACTTTAAAATAGATTAGGGTGAGGTTTTCTTACCTAGGAACGAAGCTGGAATCGCCAGAAAAGCTATTAGATCGTGGTGGTTAAGCACGTAGGATAGCAGGGTAGAGTATCAGGAAGAATCCCTCACTCTTCTCACACTTTCTCTCTCTTTTCTCTCTTCTCTCTCCTACGGTTTCTCTCAAATTCATATGGGTTGAATGAGAGAGGGTTTAAGGTCCTTATATAGGCTTAAAACTCACTAAATTAGACCCAGGGTCATGGTATACCTAGGTTAAAACCAAAATGAGGTTGTTCTGTCTCAACGGAGCACTTCTGAAGCCCCCCCTTGAGCCAAAGGTCGGACTTAAGCTCAGTGACCTTGGATATAGGTCAAGTTAAGTTTTCGTTCCAGTCGGGTTCCCAGATCACACGTGGCAGACCAGTTTCAGTTCAACGGTCACTAAAACTCGATCGGGGTTACAAGTATACGGACATGTGTATGAAATTTCTCCTGATCTGAGGGTGTATTTGGGTCAGATTCTGACGGTTTGATTGCTTATATTTTGTCCGCAAGCGACAAGTCTCAGATTATTTAAATTAGATTTAATTTCTAAAGAAAACCATGTTTTCTCACACTCCTCGCTTCGAGCTTAAGCGAATAGCCCTGGGACACTATCTGGTTTTGACTTTCGAGATGGTTGTCAAGCCTAGTAAGGCGGTCCTGAACGCTTAATCTCATGGTCATCGGACTTTCGACGTACAGTCCAGATTTGATATGGAGTTTCAATGTGCTCTCGAGAGCAACTGGGTAATGAGATTGATCCTAGAATTTAGGGTAACCTAGCGTCACTGATTCTATAAGTTTTAGATCTTGCAGATCGTATTTAAAGTGGATCAAGTGGATTTTGTAGTTAATCTAGTTTAACACTTAGTTACTTTGTCTAATTTCTAAAGGATTTGATCCTGAGTCATTTCTGCCTGAGGTGGTACTCGGGTCTTTGTATGGAATTTTCCGAGACGTTACAATCTACCCCCTTAAAGAAAAATTTCATCCTTGAAATTAGTACCTTTTCGTACTCCTCGAGAATCTGAGGGTAGTTCTTTCTAACCTCGGCTTCAGTTTCCCAAGTATCCTCTTCCTCAGTCTGATGTGTCCATAATACCTTCACAAGTGGGATGTCCTTACTACGCAACACCTGCTCCTTCCTGTCTAGGATACGCGTCAGATGCAATACATACGTAGCGTCCCCGCTCAACTGCACTTGGTCCCACTTGATGATATGGGAAGGATCAGGAACGTACTTCTTTAGCATGGAAACATGAAGCACATTATGCACACCTGCAAGTGGAGTGGGTAAAGCCAAACGGTATGCCACCCTACCCACTCGGTCAAGTATCTGGAAAGGGCCAATGAACCGCAGCGTAAGTTTTCCCTTCTTACTAAACCGAATGACTTCCTTCATGGGGAAACTAGGAGGAATACATGGTATCCAACTTCAAACTTCAGCGGTCACCGCCTCGTATTGGCATAGGTTTTCTGTCCACTCTATGCGGTAAGAAGTTAAAGCTTGATAATGTCGATCTTCTCTGAGGTCACCTGTACTAACTCTGGCCAAATCAAACTACACTCGCCGACCTCTGCCCAACAATGTGGTGCTCGGCAAGGGCGCCCATATAAGGCCTCGTAAGGAGCCATACCAATACTCGCCTGAAAACTGTTATTATAGGCGAACTCTGCATACGGGAGACAGTCATCTCAACTGTCCTTGAAGTCCAAAATACAGTCCCGCAACATATCCTCCAAAATCTGATTCACTCGCTCCGTCTGCCCATTGGTCTGTGGGTGGAACGCAGTACTGAACTTCAATGTCACACCCATCGCTTCCTGGATACGAGTCCAGAAGATAGATGTGAATCGTGTGTCTCTGTCTGACACAATCTCCAAGGGAACTCCATGCAGATGCACTATCTCCTTAATGTATAACCCGGCCAACTCGTCTGCAGAGTTCGAAACTCTGATCGGAAGCAAATGAGCCAACTTTGTCAACCGGTTGACAATCACCCAAATGGAATCGCGTCCCTTCCCTGTCTTCGGCAGCCCCGATATAAAATTCATAGAGATGAAGTCCCACTTCCATTCAGCTATGGGCATGGGCTGAAGCAGTCTAGGAGGTCGGCGATGTTCATCCTTGACCAGCTGGCATGTAAGACAATGAAAAATGTATTCTGCTATGTAGACCTTCATATTGTCCCACTAGTAAGACCTCTTCATGTCCTGATACATCTTCGTGCTACTAGGATGCATCACAAGCTTCGATTTGTGGGCAGCCTCGAGAATCTCCTGTTTCAAGTTATGAATGTCTGGGACGTATAGGCGGCCACGGTAACATAGGCCCCCATCTGCACCAACTCTCCACTCAGAATCCTCGTCATCGCTAGCTTACTTTCGAAGCTCAGACAGTCACGCATCGCCCTTCTGGGCCTCGATAATCCTGTCATCCATAAGTGACCGCACCCGAATGTGCCCGACACTCATGAATGGCTCCTCCACAGTGAGTTTCTGCTCGAAGTCCTGCACGAACTCCACCATGTGCCATTCCTCAACCATCAGCGGAGTCGCAAATACTATCGCCTTCTTGCGGATCAACGCATCTGCCATAAGCTTGGCCTTGCCAGGATGGTAGGAAACCTCGAACTTGAAGTCCTTCAAGGTCTCCATCCATCGGTGCTGCCTCATATTCAAGTCCCGCTGAGTGAATATATACTTAAGGCACTTGGGGTCGCAGAAAAGCTAGAACTCCTCTCCGTAGAGGTAATGTCTCCAGAGCTTAAATGCGAATATGACCGCTGCTAACTCAAGGTCGTGCGTAGGGTAATTCTCCTCGTGTTTCCTCAACTATCTCGAGGCATATGCAATCACCCTGTCCTTCTGCATAAGGACATAACCCAAACCAACGCGAGACGCGTCAGTGTATATAGTGTACTTAACCCCTTGCTCTGGTAATACTAGCATAGGGGCGGACGTCAGTCTGTCCTTCAGCTCCTGAAAAGCTGCTTCCGCCTTCTCATTCCAGGCGAACTTCAGATCCTTCCGTGTCAACTGAGACAACGATTTGGCAATCTTCGAGAAATCTCGAATGAATCGTCGGTAGTACTTTGCCAGACTAAGGAAACTTCTCACCTCAATAGCCGAACCAGGCTGCTTCCAGTCCTGAACCGCGACTACCTTAGCAAGGTCCACTGCTATCCCTTCCTTGGACACCACATGTCCCAGGAACTTGACTTCCTCTTTCCAAAAGTCGAATTTCTTGTACTGTGCGAACAACTGGTTCTTCCTCAGAGTATCCAAAACTGCTTGTAAGTGTTCCTCGTGCTCTTCTCGACTCACAGAGTATATCAGGATGTCATCGATAAACACGATGACAAATCGGTATAGAAATGACCGAAACACCCGGTTCATCAAATCCATGAACAGGGCCAGTGCGTTCGTAAGATCGAATGACATCACAAGGAACTCGTAATGCCCAAAACTGGTCCTGAAGGCCGTCTTCTGTACGTCCTCTTCCCTGATGCGCAACTGATGATACCCTGACTGTAAATCGATCTTCGAAAAATACTTTACCTCCTTCAACTGATCAAACAGGTCATTTATCCTGGGCAAAGGATACTTGTTCTTCACGGTCAAGTGATTCAACCTACGATAATCAATACATAATCGTAGCGATCCATCTTTCTTCTTGACAAACAACACAGGGGCTCCCCAAGGAGACACATTGGGTCGTATGAAGCCCTTTTCTACGAGCTCGTCAATTTGTTTCCTCAGTTCTTCCATCTCACATGGAGGCATCCGGTACATAAGTAATGAAATTGGGGTCGTACCGGGCACAAGATCAATAGTAAAGTCGACTTGTGCCGAGGAGGTAATCCAGGGATTGTCCTGAACACATCCTCAAATTCCTGAACTACTGGCATGTTCCCTACCGTCGACCCATCAACATGCTCAAGTATAGCGGTGTAACATCCAACACGACATAACCAACTAACCTGTACTGGAAAAGTAAAGACTGTGCCGTCCGGTCCACTGGCTGACACAACTCGGTTATCGCAATTAATCTCTGCTTTCATCTCAGTGAGCTAGTCTATACCAAGGATAATATCATAGTGCCATAGGGGAGCGACAATGAGGTCAATGAATACTGTCCTGCTACCCAAATCTACTGAGAAACCCTCACACGTCCGTGTGATATCTGAAAAGGTCCCAGTAATAGTAGAGAGTTCACTTCCTGCATGAGAGTAGTATGTAAAGCTAGACGCTTAACTGCCTCACATGAAATGATGGAGGTAGTGGACCCAGTGTCCACCAATAAGAAGACAGGAGTACCTTGAACATGTGCAGTGACCTCGAAGGCTATAGGTGCTGTCTCTGGCTCTTCTGCTGTGAGCGCATGAACACGTGCCTGTTGTGGTTGGTTGGGCTAAGGCACCATAGGTCGCTGAGGTAGCCTGAATCGAGGTGCAGGAGGTCTGAAGGATGGATGCACAGGGATAGTACGTAGGGGTAGTGCTGAAATGGCCTGGGGATGAATGCGGTCGATCTTCTGTGGTGGCGAGAACCCACCGTCTCTCATATGAGCGAAACAGCTCTCCGTTGGGTGGCCTAACCTCCCACATGTAACGCCCTGAAAATCGGGGGTCGAGTATGAACTCAACTCCCGAGTTCCAACGCATCACTTATGCAACATACACAATGATGGTTAAATGTTGTCTGAGTTAGCGCAATAAACATGAATGAGATTATACCAAAACAGTAATTCATACTCCAGTTCAATTGTATAAAGGCAAGCGGAAGACTAAAATTTTATATTCAACATATGTAAAGTATCAAAATTTTGTGAACTCCAGAGTATGAGTACTAACTGAGTACCAATATACATGTAATGTCTCTAAGTCAAAAAAATCAAAATACAATCCTCAAAGAGGCCCTGTAAATCCCGCGATGCAGCCGGCCTAAGCGTAGCTCGTCAGAGTACTGCATAAAGGAGAACTCCTCCCGATCCTCCTCATAGTCTAGCTCGGCTCTGAACAGGCGCCATCTACACCTGTGACAGAGTCTGGTGGGTGTTGCAAACACCGTCCCGTAACGTGGGAGTGAGTAGCTAACTCAGTGGAACAATAAAGCATAGGTTAACATGTTATCAAATCAATCAAGCAGTAATGATAACGCAGTACAAATCAAACATTTCTAATTACTCTTGTTAAATGCAAAAATGATATGACATGATGTCTGTATGCCCTCTTGCCAAACCACCCTCAAGCGACATCATCTTACGTTCGCGAATGCTAACTCCCTCGGTGCGCCACATCTACAAAGCACATGCGGTGCGATGATGCTCATGATTACCAAGTTTTATTAATCCATTTCAACCACAGCGGTATTGGGAAACTAAGGTACCTCCCTTGTATAATTCCCAAACATGATCCATTCTAGGGTCGTCAATCTAGTTAATCTCATACGATGTTATGGTTTGAGAAAGCGTAGTGAAGGCATCGCAAAGGGCTCGTCACCGTCGGCGCGGATACGATCTCACCGTATGCGGCTCAATTGCGGCCGTCGGCTCGGTACATATCTCACCATACCCACAGCTCAATCACTAGGCCGTCGGCTCAAGTACAGGGTCTCACCGTGCCCTCTTGGCTCAACTCATACTCTGGTTCTTCGTGAAAGACTGTCGCCAATCACAGACACTTGGAGTACTCGAAGATACTACGGAGGACTCGTCGCCGCCGTCGGCACGAGCACGGTCTCACCGTGCTCGGCTCTCGCCGTAAAGTATCGACACGGCTCGAATATAGTGTCCCATACCACCATAATCGGCTCACGAGGTTGGTTGCGCAATGGTCACTACGGGAGGCACATGACCCCAGCGTGGGCCGACTCGACCACGGTGTCCCATACCACCATGTCCGGCTCATGCGTCTTAGCGGATCGAGGTACCATGGTTAACGGGATCGCCACTCGGTAAGTTTGGTACCCTAGGTTCAGCGAGGCGACCAAACATGGTGAACATACATATACACATATCGGTTTGCTTGACGAGCCTGACTAGCTCGAGCGCACCACAAGTTGAGCGATATGGAGCGCAAAAGCACTCCGTGTGGCCAACCACTATCACCAACCGAAGTACGACTCGGGTTTGCCAGACACGTCCATCGTGGCGATATGAATCTCGGCCACAACAGTAAGTCTGGTACCGAATGTGTGGACTATAGGCATAGTCCCAAACTCAATCGGTGGTAGAGCATAAAGTAAAGCATGAAGTAGAGCATGTATTATAAAGCATGAAGTATAGCATGTTATAAGGCATGTTGTAAAGCATGTTGTAAAGCATGTTATAAAGCATGTTATAAGACACTATACACATAGGGATACAAATACTTATAGTTCATAGGTGAGTGGTTAGAGTGAACAACCACATGGAGAGTGTCATATGTGACACTAAGATAGCGGAGAATCCCATCTCAGCACCTAACTAAGGTTCTAACACTTAAGCACTTACATTCACAAGTGATTTCACCAACACTTGGAATGCAAAGGTTCAACATACATGACGTATGCTAGGGCAGTGTGTACTAGGGTTGTCCCTTTACCGAGCTAGTATTTTATACATATACATCCTATGCATACAGCAAATAAACATAGCAAACACATCAGCAAATTTTATACGTATAGGGTACTTTCACGTATACCCAATTTACGACATACATAGCGTTACAAAGGAACATAGGTTTCGGTGATTCCTTTCGCCAAGCTAGTATTTTAATCATGTATTGTATAATCATACATTAAATACATATGTCAAACATTATTCCAAAAGAAATACGTATACGGTATTTCTACAATACGTATTTTCAACATACGGCACATTTACAAAGGAACATATATTTTGGCGATCTCTTTCGCCAAACTAGTATTTTATTCGTATGTTATATAATTAAACATTAAATAAACATGTCAAGCAATTATCCAAAAAAAATACGTATACGGTATTTCTACGTATACCTAGAATATGTGAAATTCCATATTTCACACCGCTAATCAAAACAGGAACGGAAAGCACTTTGTACATGTGCATTGCAAGCAGATCATGAATCTACCATTATCGACATTGAAAGCGTTGAAAACCTTAACTTATACACTTAAAGTCCTCACCTTTGCCTTTGGAAACGGAATAAATCGGCAAGGGTGATGGATCTTCCGTCTACTTCGATTTCTAGCCTAAAGAGCGGAATCGGTTAGGTCGCATACACCCTACCTCAATTCCACATCAAATCGGACCTAGGGTTAGGTTTTCTTACCTTCAAATGAGGCGGAAAACACCGGAGAACGCCGAGAACAAGGCGGTGTAGGCCGTGTAGCAAGCAGCAAAGCGGGAGGAAGATCTGCAACGATCTCCAAGTTCTTCCCTCTCTTTTCTCTCTCTCCCTCTAGGGTTTCTCCCTAAATTCGTATGGCTGTGAGAGGGGCTGCTCTAAGCCCCTTTTATAGCCTCAAACATTACGAAAACAGACTTAGGTTCATGGGTACTGCCTATATAGGTTTTTCGCCGCTTTTTCCTACTAAAAGGGTAGTTCTGTGGCCCCTTTTGAACCAAACGTCGACTTAAGCTCACCACCAATGGATCTACGTGGGATTACGTTTTGACTCATTCGGATACGCGGTCGCACGTGGCGGACCACTTTCGATTCGACGATCAACAATGAGCCACGATCGAAAATTCCAAGTACATGTAAATGTTCTGAAATTTTCTTAATCCGAGGGTGTAATTTGAGTGCGATTCGACGGTCGTTGCTTAATCTTGACGCGTCAACGAACGATGCCGATCACTATTCCGATATTTATCTTGGCTTGTGAATAGTGTTTTTCACACTACCTCGCTCCGATTCAAACGAATGGCCGTGGAATATCTGGATAAGGCCGATTTTTGAGATGATTGTTAAGCCCGGTGGGCGGTCCTAGTTCCTTAGCTTCGGGTTAATCGAATCCCGATGTGCGATCCAGACCTAATACTGAAATTTCGTTTCATTCCCGAGAGCGAGACGGAAATGAGTTTGGTTCTAAACTTTAGGGTAACCTAGCGTCAATGATTCTGCAACTTTTGGGTCTTGCAGATCGTATTTAAAGCGATCCTAACGGATTTCATACTTAATTGAGTTTAGTACTTAGTTAACTTTGTTAAATTTCTAAAGGATTTAATCTATGTGATTTCTGGTCGAGGTGGTACTGCGACCCAATGTACGGAATTTTCCAGGTCGTTACAATCTACCCCCCTTAAACAAAAAAATTTCGTCCTCGAAATTTATACCTGTTCGTACTCCTCGAGAATCTGAGGGTAGTTCTTCCTGACCTCGGCCTCAGTCTCCCAGGTAGCTTCCTCCTCAGAATGATGTGTCCAAAGCACCTTCACAAGCGGGATGACCTTGCTACGCGAAGCACTCTGCTCCTTCCTGTCAGGATGCGCGTCGGCGCAACTCATATGTAGCATCCTCGCTCAATCAGTACTGCTCCCATCCGATGATATGCGAAGGATCGAGGAACGTTCTTCTTGACATAGATACATGAAATACGTTGTGCACGGAAGCAAGCGGTGTAGGCAAGGCGAGACGATACGCCACATCACCCACTCGATCCAAGATGTCCGAAATGGACCGATAAACCTCGGTGTGAGTTTCCCCTTCTTCCCAAACCGAAGGACTCCTTCATAGGGGAAACCCGAAGGAACACATGATCACCGACCTCGAACTCCGGCGGTCGCCGCCTCGTATCGGCGTAACTCTTCTCACGCTCCGCTGCTGTGGAGTAATCGACGTCGATAATGTCTACCTTCTCAGTAGTCGCGCTGAACCAACTCGGGCCAATCAGCTACGCTCTCCAACCTACGCCCAACAAGCGGTGCCCTACAAGGTCGACCATATAGAGCCTCATATGGCGCCATGCCAATCGTCGCACTGAAGCCGTTATTGTAGGCGAACTCGCGTACGGAAGACGGTCGTCCCAATCGTCCTCAAGTCCAACACACACGCTCGCAACATATCCTCCGAGATCGATTCACTCGCTCACATCGCCCATCGGTCCCGAGGATGAAACGCCGTATCGAACTTCAACTTCACACCCATCGCCTCCTGGATACGAGTCCGGAAGATGGATGTGAACCGCGTGTCTCCGTCCGACACAATCTCTAAAGGAACCCGTGCGGACGGACGATCTCCCGATGTACAATCAGCCGGCTCGTCTGCGAGTTCGTAACTCGATAGGGAGGAAATGGGCCGATTTAGTCAACCGGTCCACAATCACCCAAATGGAATCGTGCCCCTTCCTCGTCTTCGGCAACCCGATATGAAGTCCATGGAGATGAAGTCCCACTTCCACTCCGCTATAGGCATGGTGAAGGTCCCAGAGGTCGGCGATGTTACCACCCTGGCCTGTGGCATGTCGACACCGAGACACAAACTCAAAGCAATGTGGGCCTTCATGTTGTCCCACCAATACGTCCGTCTCATATCCTCGGTACATCTTCGTGCTACCAGGATGCATCACGCAAACTTCGAATTATGGGCGGACTCGAGAAGCTCGCGTCTCAAGTCGTGCACATCTGGAACACATGGCGGCCACGGAACGTAAACCCCCATCGATCCAACTCTCCACTCGAGTCCACAAATCCGCTAGCTCGCTCTCGGCTCGGGGACCGTATGTCGCCCTCCCGGGCCTCAACAATCTGTCGTCGATAAGTGGTCGCACCCGAATGTGCGCAACACACTCAAATGGCTCCTCGACGGTGAGTCTCCGCTCGAAGTCCCGCACAAACTCTACCATATCCCACTCGGCTATCATCACGGTCAAGTCGCAAATGCAATCGCCTTCTTGCGGCTCAACGCGTCACGCCACAAGGTTCGCCTTGCCAGATGGTAGGAAACCTCGAACAAGTCCTTCAAGGTCTCCATCCATCGGCCTGTCTCATATTCAAATCTCACGTTGCGTGAATATGTATTTAAGGCTCTTGTGGTCGCAGAAAAGCTCGAACTCCTCACCATAGAGGTAATGTCTCCGAGCTTCAATGCAAAGATGACAACATTACCAACTCCGAGGTCATGTGTAGGGTAATTCTCCTCGTGCTTCCTTAATTGTCTCGAGGCATACGATATTACCCTATCTTTTCTGCATCGACACAACCCAAACCAACGCGAGACGCGTCGGATATACCGTGTATTTCACCCCTTGCTCGGCAATACTAGCACAGGGCGGACGTCCAACTTGTCCTTCGGCTCCTTAAAAGCCGCCTCCGCCTTCTCATTCCAGGCGAACTTCAGGTCCTTCCGAGTCGGTGAGACAATGGCACAGCGATCTTCGAGAAATCCCGAATGAAACGTCAGTAGTATCCACCAGGCCAAGGAAACTCCTCACCTCGATAACCGATTCAGTCCGCGCCAATCTGAACCGCGACTACCTTAGCAAGGTCCACTTGCTATCCCATCCTTGGACACTACATGTCCCAGAACTTGACTTCCTCCTGCCATAAGTCGCACTTCTTGTATTGCGCAAACAACTGGTTCTTCTTCAGTGTATCCAATACCGCTCGCAAGTGCTCCTCGTGCTCCTCCCGACTCGTGGAGTATATCAAGATGTCATCGATAAAGACGATGACGAATCGGTAGAGGAAGGGCCGAAATACCCGGTTCATCAGATCCATGAACACGGCCGGCGCGTTCGTCAGGCCGAACGACATCACTAAGAACTCGTAGTGCCCAAAGCACGTCCTGAAGGCTGTCTTCTGCACGTCCTCCTCTCTCACGCGCAGCTGGTGGTAACCTGACTGGAGATCAATCTTCGAGAAATACTTCGCCCCTCTCAACTGATCGAACAGATCGTCAATCCTGGGCAAAGGATACTTGTTCTTCACCGTGACTGGTTCAACCTACGGTAATCAATACACAACCGTAGGGACCCGTCCTTCTTCTTCACGAACAACACAGTGCTCCCCAAGGAGACACACTAGGTCGAATAAAACCTCTCTCTACAAGCACGTCAATCAGTGTCGCAGGCTCCTCCATCTCACATGGAGGCATACGATAAGTAGGCAACGAGATGGGCGTCGCACCGAGCGTAAGATCTATCGTAAAATCAATCTCACGCCGAGGAGGTAAACCCGGGATAGTCTCAAACACGCCCGCGAAGTCTCGAACCACCGACGTACTATCTATCTTGTCGGACCATCGGTCGGCACAAGCAAAGCGAAAGATAACAATCAACTCGACGGGGCCAATCGACCCGCACCGGAACGTGGAAAGCCGCACCGTCGGGTCCATAGGCCGTCACGATCCGAGTATCGCAATCTATCTCCGCCCTCATCCCGGTGAGCCAATCCATACCCGGGATAACATCGTAGTGCCACAAATGGAGCAACAATGAGGTCGACGAGCACCGTGTCGCTACCCAAAACTACCGAGCAACCCTCACATAACCGTGTGACATCCGAACGAGTCCCGAGCCGTAGTGAGTCTCATTCCCTTAGTGGGAATCGTATGCAAAGATAGGCGTTTCACCGCCCCACAGAAATAATAGAGGTAGTGGACCCGGTGTCCACCAACAAGGAGACGGAGTGTCGTGAATAAGAGCCGTACCTCGAAAGCCGTCGGAGCTGGGCCGACGTCTCGGGTGCCTCACCACGAGAGTATGAACGCGAGCCTGCTGGCGGCGGTTCGGCCGTGGAGCCAAGGGTCGCCGTGGCGGCCGGGGACGTGCGGGAGGTCGGAAGAAGGATGTGCGAGGAACGGTGCACCAGCGGCGGAGCCGATATGGCCTGTGGATAAGAGCGACCCAATCTCTGCGGTGGCGCAAATCCGCTAGCCCTCATACGTGAGAAGCAGCTCTCAGCAGGGTGTCCAGGTTTCCCGCAAAACGTGCAGGTCACCAACGGGCGTCTCATAGGAATAGCTGGCACTGCGGCCCTGGGGGGAGAATCAGCCCGAGGCCTCTTGCCTAAAATAGGCCTGCTCTGTACATCCTGTCGCGGTCTCGCAACCATAGTGCCCCGTGATCGGCCAGACGGTCCACATCCTGCTCGGCCGTCATAGACATGTGGACCAAAGCCGCATACGTAGGAATACCGTGGCGAGCATATCCTCGACCGAATCTCCGGCCGCAAACCCAAAGAAAATCGACGCATCCGCATGCCGCTCGTCCACTAGTATAGTCGGGACAAAGCGGCCCAACTCGGTGAAGCGGTGCTCGTACTCGTGATAGTCATGCCTCCCCGCCCGAGGCGCAAAACTCTTCCTCCCGCTCGTGCCGATAAGTCTGCGGGTAGTACTTTCGTGGAACCGAGACTCGAAAGCCTCCCGGGTCCACACGAAGTCTCTTGCGACGGTGCGCGGACGTCGTCCCACCATAAGCTCGCCTCTCTCAAACATGAAGGCGCCGGCTCTACTGCTTTCGCCTCCGAACGGTGAAGCATCCGTAGCATCTTGGAGATGCGGTCTAACGAACTCCGCCTCCTCGGGTGCCGTGAGAACCCATAAACGAGGGAGGCCTCAAGCGCCGGAATCGCTCGAGTAGGCCGCGTGTGCCGACCTCTCCGGTAGGAGGTGCGACGGATGGGGGCGAGGCACATCCTCAACCTGAGCAGGAGGCCCAGAATGCTCATCAGGACGTGTAGATGTCGCGGGTGGAGTCGCACTACCACCACGGGACAAGGCCTCAGCGATAGTGGCCATAAGCTGCTGATGCTGCTGCTGCTGTATCTCCTGCTGCTGCTGCTGCATCTCGCAACTTCTTTTGCATCTCTTCGATGCATCATCATCATCGGTACTCAAACCTATCGGTCGGCGGAGCGACTTCGGGAGTCATACTGCGCGCGACGATGATGGCCGAAACTGCTCACGGACCGGGGGCGTGTATGGTGGCAACCCACCAGCAGGACCAGTAGGGGGCTGATCGGAACCCAACCCACGGTCCGCAGGACCACCACTACTAGAAGGTGTCTGGTCCATGGAGCCAGTCAGACGAAGATGTGCGGTGCTCCGCGTATACTGTCGCGGCATACCCTACACAACACAGGGTACAGCATTGGTGAGATACAGCATAACACACATCATAAAGCGCTTTAGCATTCCACACATCATCAAACAAAAGAGGCTATATGCTTTTCATTAACTCAAAATTGTCATAATACATGGACTACAGAGTTTACATGAATCATGACGGAAATAACATTATAGCCAATACATCCACACATCAAACACCTAAACATGCTACTACCTAATGCAACATCCGTACGAAAACACAAACCGCCTATCGCGGTAACCAAAGCAAACACAACAAACTACAATGTGGATGACTAAGCATCCGAAGTAGGCGGTGGAGGAGGAGTATTCTTATCCTGCGCACAGCACAGGATGGCCTTCAACGTACGGGACATCTTCTTGAAATTCTTCTTCATGTAGGCTTCATTCTCTTCAAGTTTAGTTCGAACTTGACCAAGCTCAGCCCGAACCTGTCCGATCTCAGCCCGAACTTGTCCAACCTCTTGCTGCAGGGCGGCTTGCCTCTCCTCAAAACGGCAAATCGCGCATCAGATACATCTCGATCCACACCCTGCTCCGAGCCGCAGGGTGAACTCTCCTCTGTGTCCTGAGCCTCAGGTTCTTCCTCCTGTATGTCATCACTGCGCTCCTCATCACTCTCAGCCTGGAGGTCAACACTCTCCTCACCGGCGCTATCCGACTCATCTCCAGACTCGTCGAGTCGGGCTTGCCGCTGTTGGGGGCCGATCTTCATATTCCTGAGTGTCGCTTCATTTATGATTCGGACCGGTGCAAGATCCTCCATATTCAATCTGTAGCCTACATCACGAGCCATCCTGCAGATCAGTCGGCCAAATGGGAGCGAAAGATCGTTCCTGGCAGAACGAACAACATTAACTATCTGGGATAGGATGAATGTGGGTAGGCATATGTTTTCCCAGTGTCCCATCTTGTACAGAAAGTCCACCATCACCCTAGTACATTCCGTGCGGTTACCCCACCGTGGGTAAACATTGTATGTGAAGATGTGATGGAGCAAATGGAAGTCTTCAGACATCTTTGTCGCCGCAATACAATTTCCTCGCTTCCAAGTAACCCGGCGACCACAGAGAAATCGCGTGCGGCGATCCCTTTCCCGCGCAGTTCTAGAGAAGTCATCACTAGGATGCACTTGACCAAGCGGAATTTTTGTGATTCGAGCCACCTCATTCACAGTGATTGTGCGCCTTATGCCCCTCACGAGACGATAGCCGAAGAGGCTCTACTGATGAGTCTATGATGTGAGCGTAGAAGGCACGAACCGTGTGCTCACATGCGGGGACTCGCCTTCAAAAACATGATTCCACCCGATATCCACCAAGTGGTCCATCATCGGTGTAGACCAAACATCCTCTCATCCACCTGAGCTTCAAACACAACCTTACGGCCCGCGAAGCGCCCATATTCCATGCCGATCGGGTAAGCATTCCTGGCGGGGTGGTCAGGATCCAGGTCTCGCTTCGACCTAAACTCCCGCACGGTACTTGTGCCGGCCCCAACATCAGATTTTCTTCGGGAACGGGCTGGCCTACTTGGGCCGGCGTCATCGGCCGCGGTTTTCCTCTTTCCCATGAGAGATAGGATGGAGGAAATGGAGAAAATGGTAGCCACCACACCAAGGAGAGCCATGGAAATTTTTCCAAAATGGGAAACAAAGGGCTGACCTCTTTTACCTTCCACAACCAACAATCCAACAGGTGTGGAATAAGCTCTAGAGGTAGGAAATGAAGAAGAAACAAGAAGGAAATGAGATGGGTTAGAATATTACCCAATTTTGAGCTCCAAGGAGGGTTATGAGAGCTCCAACTTGTGGAAATGGGGAAAGGGAGAGGCTAGGGCTGTTGTAGGAGGTAGGGGTGTGTGAGTTATGGAAGAAAATGGAGGGATTGAAGGTTTGGAGGGATGGTTTTTCAGAAAAATCGAAAATGGAGGTGGTGGTGGGTGAAAAGAGGGGAAATGGGAGAGATGGGTGCTTCAGCCCCTAAAAAGCTAATCAAATGCCAAAATGGCACGTGCCATGGGGTAGGGGGGATCAAACCGACCAGTCCCACGTTTGAAACGTGGCCGGAAAGTGATCTGGGGCGCGGTCCGCCGCCGGTGCCGCGGTGGCGCCGCGGTCGGGCTTGGCCGGAACCGCGCCGCCGCGGTCTGGCCTTGTTCGTCAGACTCCCAGGGTGCCAAATGCACCCTGTCTTGGTCCAAAATGTTAACGGATTAGTCGTGGGGGCCCACGGACTCAGTTTTGTGCCAAACGGTCAGTTCCGCGCAAAATTCTGACATAATCTGGTTTTTCCTGATTTTTAACGACTTATTTTTGGTAAATTGTGACCTGGACACGTCAATAGACGGTCTAGGAGTGACTTGGGGTCCATAAGTGTGGTCGGGATCGAGTACGCACTCGATCAAACTGTCCGTGTGTAGCGAACCGCCGAACGGCGAAATCGGGAGACCCTAGGACTGTTGCTAGATTTTGCGCACCCTCCTAAGTGAAATGCGTCAGCGTACGTAGTGGGGACATAACTCAGGTCCAGTTTAATCAAAATCATGCTTTGATACCAACTTGTAACGCCCTGAAAATCGGGGGTCGAGTATGAACTCAACTCCCAGTTCCAACGCATCACTTATGCAACATACACAATGATGGTTAAATGTTGTCGAGTTAGCGCAATAAACATGAATGAGATTATACCAAAACAAGAATTCATACTCCAGTTCAATTGTATAAAGGCAAGCGGAAGACTAAAATTTTATATTCAACATATGTAAAGTATCAAAATTTTGTGAACTCCAGTATGAGTACTAACGAGTACCAATATACATGTAATGTCTCTAAGTCAAAAAATCAAAATACAATCCTCAAAGAGGCCACAGTAAATCCCGCGATGCGGCCGGCCTAAGCGTAGCCGTCCAGTCTTGCATAAAGGAGAACTCCTCTGATCCTCCTCATAGTCTAGCTCCGGCTCCCGAACAGGGCGCCATCTACACTGTGTGACAGTCCGGTGGGTGTTGCAAACACCGTCCCGTAACGTGGGAGTGAGTAGCTAACTCAGTGGAACAATAAAGCATAGGTTAACATGTTATCAAATCAATCAAGCAGTAATGATAACGCAGTACAAATCAAACATTTCTAATTACTCTTGTTAAATGCAAAAATGATATGACATGATGCTGTATGCCCTTGCCAAACCACCCTCAAGCGACATCATCTTACGTTCGCGAATGCTAACTCCCTCAGTGCGCCACATCTACAAAGCACATGCGGTGCGATGATGCTCATGATTACCAAGTTTTTATTAATCCATTTCAACCAGCAGTATTGGGAAACTAAGGTACCTCCCTTGTATAATTCCCAAACATGATCCATTCTAGGGTCGTCAATCCTAGTTAATCTCATACGATGTTATGGTTTGAGAAGCGTAGTGAAGGCATCGCAAAGGGCTCGTCACCCGTCAGCGCGGATACGATCTCACCGTATGCGGCTCAATTGGCCGTCGGCTCAGTACATATCTCACCATACCCGGCTCAATCACTAGCCGTCGGCTCAAGTACGGGTCTCACCGTGCTTGGCTCAACTCATACTCTAGTTACTTGTGAAAGACTCGTCGCCAATCACGGAGACACTTGGAGTACTCGAAGATACTACGGAGGACTCGTCGCCGTCGGCACGAGCACGGGTCTCACCGTGCTCGGCTCTCGCCGTAAGTATCGACGGCTCGAATATAGTGTCCCATACCACCATAATCGGCTCACGAGGTTGGTTGCGCAATGGTCACTACGGGAGGCACATGACCCCGGCGTGGGCCGACGGCTCGACCACGGTGTCCCATACCACCATGTCCGGCTCATGCGTCTTAGCGGATCGAGGTACCATGGTTAACGGGATCGCCATCGGTAAGTTTGGTACCCTAGGTTCAAGCGTGCGACCAAACATGGTGAACATACATATACACATATCGGTTTGCTTGACGAGCCCGACTAGCTCGAGCGCACCACAAGTTGAGCGATATGGAGCGCAAAAGCACTCCGTGTGGCCAACCACTATCACAACCGAAGTACGACTCGGGTTTGCCGGTTTCACGTCCATCGTGGCGATATGAATCTCGGCCACAACAAAGAAGTCCGGTACAATGTGTGGACTATAGGCATAGTCCCAAACTCAATCAGTGGTAGAGCATAAAGTAAAGCATGAAGTAGAGCATGTATTATAAAGCATGAAGTATAGCATGTTATAAGGCATGTTGTAAAGCATGTTGTAAAGCATGTTATAAAGCATGTTATAAGACACTATACACATAGGGATACAAATACTTATAGTTCATAGGTGAGTGGTTAGAGTGAACAACCACATGGAGAGTGTCATATGTGACACTAAGATAGCGGAGAATCCCATCTCAGCACCTAACTAAGGTTCTAACACTTAAGCACTTACATTCACAAGTGATTTCACCAACACTTGGAATGCAAAGGTTCAACATACATGACGTATGCTAGGGCAGTGTGTACTAGGGTTGTCCCTTTACCGAGCTAGTATTTTATACATATACATCCTATGCATACAGCAAATAAACATAGCAAACACATCAGCAAATTTTATACGTATAGGGTACTTTCACGTATACCCAATTTCGACATACATAGCGTTTACAAAGGAACATAGGTTTCGGTGATTCCTTTCGCCAAGCTAGTATTTTAATCATGTATTGTATAATCATACATTAAATACATATGTCAAACATTATTCCAAAAGAAATACGTATACGGTATTTCTACAATACGTATTTTCAACATACGGCACATTTACAAAGGAACATATATTTTGGCGATCTCTTTCGCCAAACTAGTATTTTATTCGTATGTTATATAATTAAACATTAAATAAACATGTCAAGCAATTATCCAAAAAAAATACGTATACGGTATTTCTACGTATACCTAGAATATGTGAAATTCCATATTTCACACCGCTAATCAAAACGAGGGAACGAAAGCACTTTGTACATGTGCAATTGCAAGCAGATCATGAATCTACCATTATCGACATTGAAAGCGTTGAAAACCTTAACTTATACACTTAAAGTCCTCACCTTTGCCTTTGGAAACGGAATAAATCGGCAAGAAGGGTGATGGATCTTCCGTCTACGACCGATTTCTAGCCTAAAGAGCGGAATCGGTTAGTCGGTATACACCCTACCTCAATTCCACATCAAATCAGACCTAGGGTTAGGTTTTCTTACCTTCAAATGAGGCGGAAAACACCGGGAGAACGCCGAGAACAAGGCGGTGTAGGCCGTGTAGCAAGCCAAAGCAGCAGGAGGAAGATCGACAACGATCTCCAAGTTCTTCCCTCTCTTTTCTCTCTCTCCCTCTAGGGTTTCTCCCTAAATTCGTATGGCTGTGAGAGGGGCTGCTCTAAGCCCCTTTTATAGCCTCAAACATTACGAAAACAGACTTAGGTTCATAGGGTACTGCCTATATAGGTTTTTCGCCGCTTTTCCGAGCTAAAAGGGTAGTTCTGTGGCCTTTTGAACCAAACGTCGACTTAAGCTCACCACCAATGGATCTACGTGGGATTACGTTTTTGACTCATTCGGATACGCAGATCGCACGTGGCGGACCACTTTCAGTTCGACGGTCAGCGAGCCACGATCAGAAATTCCAAGTACATGTAAATGTTCTGAAATTTTCTTAATCCGAGGGTGTAATTTGGTCCGATTACGGCGGTCGAGGTTGCTTATCACCGACGCGTCAACGAACGATGCCGATCACTATTCCGGATATTTATCTTGGCTTGTGAATAGTGTTTTTCACACTACCTCGCTCCGATTCAAACGAATGGCCGTGGAATATCGGATAAGGCGATTTTTGAGATGATTGTTAAGCCCGGTGGGGCGGTCCTAGTTCCTTAGCTTCGGGTTAATCGGAATCCCGATGTGCGATCCAGACCTAATACGAAATTTCGTTTCATTCCCGAGAGCAGACGGGAAATGAGTTTGGTTCTAAACTTTAGGGTAACCTAGCGTCAATGATTCTGCAACTTTTGGGTCTTGCAGATCGTATTTAAAGCGATCCTAACGGATTTCATACTTAATTGAGTTTAGTACTTAGTTAACTTTGTTAAATTTCTAAAGGATTTAATCCTATGTGATTTCTGGTCGAGGTGGTACTCGACCCAATGTACGGAATTTTCCAGGTCGTTACACCACAGTAGGTACAAATCACGCCTGGTCACCGCATCGGAACTGGTGGCACTAAAATCCTGGGAGGAGAGTCTGTGTGAGGCCTCTTACTGAGGAATGGCCTTCTCGGCATATCTGGTCATGGCCTAGTAACTATAGGGCCACGAGAGCGTGTCAGTCGCTCTACATCCCGCTCTTCCCGTATAGACATATGTACTAGCTCAGCATAGGAGGGTATGCTGACACAGCACATCTTCGACCGAATGTTAGGTCGCAAGCCCTCAGAAAAATATCGTATCCGCATCTACTCATCAGCAAGTATCGTAGGGACGTATCTGCCCAACTCAGTAAATCGATGCTCGTACTCGGTAATTATCATGCCTCCCTGCCTAAGACATAAGAACTCATTCTCCCTCTCATGTCGGTAGGTCTAAGGGTAGTACTTTTAGTGGAAACGAAACTCGGAATCTGCCCAGGTCCAGATATAGCCAACCGCAACAATCCGCAATACACTATCCCACCATAGGCTTGCTTCCTCTTCGAACATAAAGGCGGCTAACTCGACCTGCTCCTGCTCAGTACAATGCATTATCCTCAACATCTTAGAGATGCGGTCGAGCCAATATTCTACCTCCTCGGGTCTATGAGAACCCATAAAAGTAGAAGGCCTCAAGCGCTAGAATCGCTCGAGTAGACCACTCATACCCATATTCCCCGTAGGGTATGTAGTAGGTGTAGGAGGAGGCACACCCTCATCCTAATCAGAAGGTCTTACTGTCTCAGCAGGACGTATAGACGGTGAAGGTGGAGCAGCACTTCCACCCTGAGCTAGGGCTCATGTAATAGTAGCCAAGAGTTGCTGGTGCTACTGCTGCATCATTATCATCAACTGCTCTAACCTATCAGCAAGTGAGGCAGGCTCAGGCACATGCTGCGTCGAAGATGACGCACGGTTTTACTCACGAACTGGTGGTGTGTATGGTGATGGTCCAACTGCAGGACCAGTAGATGACTAAGACTTAGAAACAATCTCATGAACATGGCTCAATTCGGGGTCCGTATAACCATCCCTCTAGGGAGGTGCCTGATCCATCGTATCAGTCAGTGCGAGGCATGCCGTGCTCCACGTGACCTTCCGTGGCATGCTCTATATGACATAGGGTGCAACTCAGGTCAGATTCAGCATACACACAAACTCATTACACAACATTCATACACAAATTAAAGCAACTTCATGCATTTCATACACCAAAATTTGTCATAATACATGGAGTACAGAGTTTACATGAATCATGACAGAAAATGCATGTTAGCTAACATAACCTAAGCCTCAAACACTCCCTGCGATTGCTCCACCTGGGGTAGACTATAAACGTGCAAATATGGTGGTGTAGGCAAAAATCATCCTTCATGTGGGTCGCTAGAAGGCTATTGTTGGGCTGCCACTGAACCAATTGACCACAAAGGAACCATGTCCGGCGGTCCCTTTCACATACACTCCTCAGATTCGTCTCATTTGCATGGACTTGGCCAAGTGGTATCCCCATGAGTCGAGCTATCAGGCCAACATCAATTGTGGCCTCCCGACCTCGTCCTGAGGGAATCTTGAACTGCAAGGGCTCCAACGTCGGTTCTCGAATATGAGCATAGAATGCACGGACAGTGCCCACATTCGCACGATATGTGCCCTCAAACACAGGGCCCCAACTGGCCCCATCCAGGTGCTCCAACAACAGATACTCTTCAAAGAGTTGCCCGTCTACCTGAGCTTCAAAAAGAACCCTACGATCCTCATAATCTCCATGAGACAGCTCCGCCAACAGAGCCCTTTCAACAGGAGTTCGAGGATCAAGATCCCGCTTCTTTCGAAACTCCCAATTTGTGCTCACGGCGGCACCTCTCGGCCTCCTTGAACGCGTAGGGCGACGAGGCCTGGCCTCATCCACGACCCCCTTTCTCTTTCCCATGAGAGAAAGGACGATGGAAATCGAGAAAATGACCGCAATGAACTCAAAGAAGGCCATGAAAAGTGAAGATAAGGGGGAATAGGGTTGGAGTTTCTGGTTCTCCACAAATTTGAGCCTCTGTAAAGGCCCAAATGACAAGGATTAAAGAAAGAAAAGGAAGAGATGAGATGGGTTAGAGAGCTTACACGATTTTGAGCCACGAATGGGAGATGTAAGGGCTCAAATGAGAGAGAATGGAGAGAGTAGGCAGTAATGGAGGAGGGTTTACAATAAGGTGATGGAGAGGATGTATGAAAATGGGAGAGGGATCGATTGGTGGGGCAGTTTTTATCAAAAATCAGGAACTTGGAAGAGAAAAGAGAGCTTGGGGTGTAGTTTGTGAAGGAAGTAAGTGTTTGGGAGGGTTTTAAGCCACGTCCCACACCTCAAGGGGTCACCCTAGGCCCCAAAGACCATCGGCCCGAACGGCCCGCCGACCGAGTCCGCTGACCAGTGAGGGCCTCGCCACTCTCTGGACAAACTGGAGAGGCCTTGCCATTTGGGCAAGGACATCCTGCCCCCTAAGCCCCAAAAAGGTCTGGGTTACACCCTGGGTCCCTTTGGAATGGTGTGGGTAGGCCCACGACTCTGTTTTGAGTCGTTTCGGGTCATTTCGGGAAGTTTCTGATACATATTTATCTTACCTATTTCTAACAGTTGGGATAGGGTGAGTTGTGATCTAAACCCATCGTTTGACAGTCTAGAAGTGTTTTGGGGTCGACTCGTGCGATCACGGTTGAGTACAGACTCAAACAAAATGACCAATTTCAGTGAACTTCGCTGATTGGCGAAACTGGGACACCTAAGACTGTTTTTACATTTTCTCGCACCCTCCTATGTCGAAATGTGTTAGCGTACGTCATGTGACCATAACCCAGGTCCGGTTTAATCTAAATCATGCTTTGATACCAACTTGAAACGCCCTGAAAATCGGGGGTCGAGTAGTAACTCAATTCCCGAGTTCCAAAACATCACTTATGCAACACTTATGCTTATAATTTAATGTTGTCTGTGTTAGTGCATTAACCATGAGTGGGATTATACCAAAACAGTAATTCATACTCCAGATCAGTTGTAAAATGCAAGCGGAAGACTGAAAAATATAAATATACGTATATAAGTCAAAGAACACAATCGGTCTCCAGAGTATGAATATAATACTGAGTCACTGTGTTCTTGAAATATTACATGTAATCTTACCAAAGTCAAAATATCAAAATGGTTCAACTGTAAATAAACCCTGTAGCCCCATCGAACAGGAGAGCCTATGCGAATCCATCAGAGAACTGCATGTAAGAGTACTCATCCTGATCGTCGTAATAATCAGGCTCCGCCTCGGGAGTCACGCCATCATCTGCAATCAAGACAGAGTCTGGTTTGGTGTTTAAACACCGTCCCGTAATGTGGGAGTGAGCGATCAACTCAGTGGAACAATAGATCATAGGTTAGCATGTTATCAATTCAGTCAAGCAGTAATGATAAAGCAGTAAATCACACATTCCTAGTACTTTTGTTAATGCAAGAATGCATGGATGTATGATGCATGCCCTCGCCTACGCTCCCTCAGCGACTTCATCTTACGTTCGTAATGACAACACTGCCTTAGTGCTTGACCTGCAACACCTGATTGCACGTATAATGCAGTGCATGTATATGATTACTAAGTTCTTATTAGTCCTTTTCATACAGCAGGATTGGAAAACTAAGGTACCTCCCTTATATCATTCCCAAACAATGATCCATTCTAGGGTCGTCAGTCCTAGATAATCTCATACGATGATGCAGCTCTAGGTCGCTGTAAAGGGCTGCCAGGGCTGTTACACGCACTCGTTGCACTGCTCCCCCATCACCTTATCAATACAAGCGTAGTTTATACTTTGTTTACTACGGGAAGACTCGTCGCCTCACCGCAGACTCAGAGTATACTCGAGATCACTACAAAGTGCTTGTCACCAATCAGTGTAGGCCAACAGCTCAAATACAGTGTCCCATACCACCGTATTCGGCTCACGAGTCTGAGTATCTCACTGGTCACTATGGGGAGGCTCGTCACCCAAGCGTAGGCCGACAGCTCGACCATGGTGTCCCACACCACTATGTCTGGCTCATGAGTCTTAGCGGATCGAGGTACCAAGGTTAAACGAGATTTCACTGGTGAGTTTGGTACCTTAGGTTCAAGCAGTAGCGTCCATACATGGTGAACATACAATGGGCCAATCGGGTTACTTGACGGGCTCGACTAGCACGAGCGCACATTACATCGATCGACATGAAGTGCATAAGCACTTCATGTGGTCTAACCATTGCCGATGACCAACACACGACTCGGGTTTGTCAAACACGTCCTACGTGGCGAATGAATCTCAGCCACGACTTCAAACCTGTTACCGATTGCCTGGACTATCACATAGCCCCAATCACATTCAATCCTTAACTAGCAAGCATGTATAGTAGTCTAAGCAGAGTTAACAAAGTAATTCAAACATGTTAACATGCATGTTATGAAGCACAATATAAACAAGAAATATAGATACATACATTTCATAAGTAAGCGATTAAATTAAACAACTAACATGGAGGAAAACATATACATCTCTAAGATAGTTGAGAATCCTATCTCAACACCTACCTAAAGCACAATCATCTATGTACTTACTTATACAAGCATTTTTACAAACACTTAGAATACACTTATTAACATACATAACGTACATTAGCCAAAACATGTATTAGGGTGAATTCTTTCGCCAAGTAAGTATTACACTTATATATAGCATGTACATACAGTAATTTATCTTGGCAAACACACTTTCAAAATTTGTACGTATACGGTATTTTCTACAAATATACAGAATACACTATACGCCATAATTTACATATGTAACTGAATCGCAAAACTTATATCACATTTTGCATGTACAATGACACTCAGATCATGAATCTATCATTATCTGACATTGAAAGCTTTGAACACTATAACCTAAGTGTCTAAAGTCCACACCTTACGCCGTAGAAGCGCAATGAATTTAATAGAAGTGCTAAGTCTTCATCGAGGTTGATATGATGACCTAAATCACGAGTTGAGTCAGCTATTTCGCTACTTGCAACATTGAAAACCTTAAAACAGATTAGGGTGAGGTTTTCTTACCTAGGAACAAAGCCGGAATTGCCAGAAAAGTGATTAGATCGTGATGGTTAAGCACGTAGGATAACAGGGTAGAGTATCAGGAAGAATCCCTCACTTTCTCACACTTTTTCTCTCTTTTCTCTCTTGTTTCTCCTATGGTTTCTCTCAAATTCGTATGAGTTGAATGAGAGAGGGTTTAAGGTCCTTATATAGGCTTAAAACTCACTAAATTAGACCTAGGGTCATGGTATACCTAGGTTATAACCAAAATGAGGTTGTTCCATCTCAACGGAGCACTTCCGGAGCCCCCTTTGAGCCAAAGGTCGGACTTCTGCTCAGTGACCTTAGATGTAGGTTAAGTTTTCGTTCCAGTCGGGTTCCCAAATCACACGTGGCAGACCAGTTTTAGTTCAACGGTCACTAAAACTCGATCGGGGTTACAAGTTGTAACGCCCTGAAAATCAGGGGTCGAGTATAACTCAACTCCCGAGTTCCAACGCATCACTTATGCAACATAGATAATGATGATTAAATGTTGTCTGTGTTAGAGCAATAAACATGAGTGAGATTATCCAAAATAGTAATTCATACTCCAGATCAATTGTATAAAGGTAAGTGGAAGACTGAACTGTATATATATGTATGTAAAAGAAACAAAATCATTTCATTTTCCAGAGTATGAACCCATCTGAGTCATCATATACATTTAACTATTTAATGTTCAAAAAGTCAAAAATACATCTAAGGATGTAATCCCAACAAATTCCGTTGATCTGACAGTCTAGTCGAAGCCGCCTGAATACTGCATAAATGAGAACTCGTTGTGGTCCTCGCCATAGTTCGGCTCAGCCTCCTAGTCGCCAGCTCATCTAAACCTGAGACAGAGTCTGGTTGGTGTGTACAACACCATCCCATAACATGGGAGTGAGTAGCTAACTCAGTGGAACAATAAAGCATAGATTAACATGTTATCGACTCAGTCAAGCAGTAATGATAAAGCAGTATAATCAAACACTCCTAACTACTCTTATTAACGCAAGTATGAATGCAGTCATAATGGATGCCCTCACCGACATACTCCCTCATGCGACACCATCTTATGTTCGCGGCATGCTTGCTTTCCTCAGTGCTCCACATCTTCCAGGCACATGCAATGCATGATAAACATGATTACAGAGTTGTTATTAATCCATTTCAAACAGCAGGATTGGGAAACTAAGGTACCTTCCTTGTATCATTCCCAAACATGACCCATTATAGGGTCGTCAGTCCTAGACAATCTCATACGATGGTGTGTTTCTAGGTCGGTGCAAGGGCTACCAGGGCTGTTACACGGAATCGTTGCACCACTCCCCCATCACCTTATCAATACAGGCCTAGCTTATACTCTGTTACTACGGGAAGGCTTGTCGCCTCACCATAGATTTAGAGTATGCTTGAGGTCACTAAACTGGGTACAGTTAGGGCTGTCAGGGCTGTTACACGGAATCATTGTACCACTCCCCCATCACTCATCAAGTAGTGTAGGCCGACAACTCAAATATAGTGTCCCATACTACCATAATCGGCTCACAAGCCCGGTTGCTCACTGGTCACTATGGGGAGGCACGTGGACCCAGCGTAGGTCGACAGCTAGACCACGGTGTCCCATACCACCATGCCCAGCTCATGAGTCTTAGCGGATCGAGGTACCATGGTTAACGGGATTCCACTAGTAAGTTTGGTACCCTAGGTTCAAGCAATAGCGACCAAACATGGTGAATATACATTAGACATATCGGGTTACTTGAGGGCCTGACTAGCTCGAGCGCACAATCAATTGGATGACATGAAGTACATAAGCACTTCGCATGGCCGAACCACTGTCGCCAACTGACGTACGACTCGAGTTCGTCAAACACATCTTACGTGGCGACATGAATCTCAACCACGATCTCAAGTCTGGTACCGATTGTCTAGACTATAGACATAGTCTCAAACTCAATCAATCCTTGTTCATAGCATGTGGAGTAAATCATAATAAACAAAATAATTCAAGCATGTTAGTAAGCATGTCATAAAGCATGTTATAAAGCACTACATAAGTAGGAATATAAACACATATATTGCACAATAAGCGGTTTAAGTAAACACGCTCATGGAGGAAATCATACATGTCTCTAAGGTGTTGAGAATCCCATCTCAACACCCTCCTAAGGCATCATCATCCAAACACTTACTCACACAAGCATTTTCACAAACACTTAGCATACACTATTTTAACATACTGAGTGTATGTTAGCCAAACATGTATTAGGGCGAATCCTTTCACCAAGTAAGTATTTTATCCATATATCATATATTCATACAACAAATAATCATGTCAAACATATTTCCAAATATATACGTATACGGTATTTTCTACAATACACAATTTCTACATATATAGTGTATATTAGCATAACATGTATTAGGGCAAATCTTTTCGCCAAATAAGTATTTTATCCATATATCATACATTCCTACAACAACTAATCATGTCATGCACATTTCCAAAATAGATACGTATATGGTATTTTCTACGAATACCTATAATATGTAAAATTCCATATTCTACGTCTTTAATCGAAACAGAAATTAGAAAGCACTTTGTACATGTGCAATTGCATGCAGATCATGAATCTATCATTATCTGACATTGAAAGCGTTGAAAACCGTAACCTATACACCTAAAGTCCTAACCTTATACTGTAGAATCGCAATGGATCAGCTAGGTTTGCCAAGCTTCCGTATTCAGCAGTTTGGTAGCCTAATGAATGAAATAGGTTAGCTATTTCATAACCTACAACCCTTACAACTCCAAAAATAATTAGGGTTAGGGTTTCTTACCTCAAAACGAAGTTGGTATCACCGGGAAGGCGACAAGAACGGAGTGGTGGAGCTTGGGTAGTGGTAGGGAACAATAACAGGGAGATTCTCTCACTTCTCTCACTCTTTCTCTCTTTTCTCACTTCTCTCTCTAGGGTTTCTCTCAAATTCATATGGCTATGAGAGAGAGGGTTCTAAGGTCCTTATATAGCATAAAATCTCTCCAAACTAGACTTGAGGATAAGGTATACTTAGGTTATAACCAAAACAGCATTATTTCAGCTCAACGGAAGATTTCTGGCGGGCCTCCTTGAGCCAAAGGTAGAACTTAAGCTCATTAACACCGGATCTAGGTTTAGTGAAGTTTTCGTTTCAATCGGATTCCCAGATCACGCGTGGCGGACCAGTTTCAGTTCAACGGCCAGCGGATCCTAATCCAAAATTCCAAGTACATGGATATGTTTATGAAATTTTTCCTGATCCGAGGGTGTATTTAGGTCAAATTCTGACAATCTGGTTACTTACAAATTGACCGCAAGTAACAAGTCTTAGATCACTATTTAAGATATTTATTTTGTAAAGAAAACAAGTGTTTTCACACTCTCTCGCTCCGGACTCAAGCGAACAGCCGTGGGATACTGTCTGGGTCTGATTTCCGAGATAGTTGTCAAGCCCTGCGAGGCAATCCTAAGTCTTAACCTCGTATTATTCGGACTCCCGATGTGCGGTCCAGACCTGATACGGAGTTTCAATGTGCTCCCGAGAGCAGATGGGTAATAAGTTTGATCATAGATTTTAGGGTAACCTAGCGTCAATGATTCTACAAGTTTTGGGTCTTGTAGATCGTATTTAAAATGATTCAAACGGATTTCATTGCTACTCTAGTTTAGCACTTAGTTAACTTTGTCAAATTTCTAAAGGATTTAATCCTAAGTGATTTCTGGTCGAGGTGGTACTCGAGCCATCGTACGAAAATTTTCGAGTTGTTACACAAGTACATGGACATGTGTATGAAATTTCTCCTGATCCGAGGGTGTATTTGGGTCAGATTCTCACGGTCTGATTTCTTATATTTGGCCCGCAAGTGACAAGTCTCAGATTACTTAAATTAGATTTAATTTCTAAAGAAAATCATGTTTTCTCACACTCCTCGCTCCAGGCTCAAGCGAATAGCCCTGGGACACTATTTGGTTTTAACTTCCGAGTTGGTTGTCAAGCCCAGTAAGGCGGTCTTGAACGCTTAATCTCGTGGTTATCGGACTTTGGACGTGCGGTCCAGATCCGATACGGAGTTTCAATGTGCTCCCAAGAGCAACGAGGTAATGAGATTGATCCTAGATTTTAAGGTAACCTAGCGTCACTGATTCTACAAGTTTTGGGTCTTGCAAATAATATTTAAAGTGGATCAAGCAGAATTCGTAGCTAATCTAGTTTAACACTTAGTTACTTTGTCTAATTTATAAAGGATTTGATCCTAAGTCATTTATGCCTGAGGTGGTACTCGGGTTTTTGTATGGAATTTTTCAAGACATTACAAAGACCCTACCGGAGGTTTCTACACGATTTACCTCAAACCCAAGGTTTTACACGGTTTACCTCAAACCCAAGGTTTTACACGGTTTACCTCAAACCCAAGGTTTTATGCGGTTTACCTCAAACCCAGAGTTTTACTGGTTCACTCCTAACCAGATGTTTATGCTCTCCACAGAGCAAGGGTCCACACAATGCACCCACCACGTACACTCCCGCTGGAGGCCTCCTTGAGGACTTCAAAGGGTGAGAACCACTTAAGACCCAATCATACAAAGGAATGATCATAAGTGTCCTCTTAGACTCTAGATACTTACAAATAAGTTGATGAGTCCCGTTCAGCACAATACCAAAGATCTCCTCCTCCTTGTCGACGAAGAGTCTTCTGCTCCCTTGATCCGCAACACAAAAGATGAACCGATATATGGTGATGGGTTGGGTTAAGGTTATGATGAAATCTTACTCTCTGAAGGTTTTCCTATAAGGAAGATAGAGTAGTTGTAATCACCTAGGCATTCAAGGCATCTCAGCATAATAATTTGCTATTAGAGTAGTAGCTGGAGGATCCTTAAATGCGGAAGTTCATTCCTCAATCCACTCTATTGAATATCAATGGTGATGGTGGATTAAAGGATGAACTTCCTTGAGAGAAAGGGCTTTGGGTATATGATCTAAGGTTAAACACTCAAAACCTCTCTCTACTTTCTCTCCCAGCAACAATAGACAAGTCCTCTATATATAAGCAAAAGGTTCCAATGGATATAAAACAGTCACATTTATGAATGAGTTCGATATCATCAAGCGTATACTCTCGATAGCATCGATGGTCTGATCAATGACTCAATCTCAAAGTCATACGTGTAAGTGCTATGGTTTGATTCCTCTTTGGTTGACAAATTTTGTGTGTCAAAACCTCTGTATGTGTCCGTAACATCCCGAAACTCGGGGGTCGAGCATAAACTCAACTCCCGAGTTCCAGAACATCACTTATGTAACAAAATGAATGTTGACTGTATTCGTATATTGAACATGAGTGAGATTAAGCCAAAACATCATTTCATACTCCAGAGACAGTTAAATTGCAAGCGGAAGACTGTGATAGACATATAAAATATAAAAACTGTGGTGAGTCTCCAGAGTGTGATAAAGTTACCAGGTTAACTAATTACAAGTACAACTCTAAAATTTACCAAATGTGAGGAAGTGTAATGTCTTCTATCCCAAGTACCATAGCCCCGTTAATACAATACCAGGTCTTCATAGACCTGTCAGAGAGTTACATGTAGGAGAACTCCTCCTCAACATCATAGTAGTAGTCTGGCTCTGCTTCATAAGCATCACCATCACCTGAAACTCAACAAATCTGGTTGGTGTGTACAACACCGTCCCGTAACGTGTGAGTGAGTGATTAACTCGGTGGAACAGTAAAGCATAGGTTAACATGTTATCAATTCAGTCAAGCAGTAATGATAAAGAAGTAAAATCAAACACTCCTAACTACTCTTATTAATGCAAGTATGAATGCAGTCATGATGTATGCCCTTGCCAAACCACCCTCAGCGACACCATTTTAAGTTCGCGCATGCATTCATCCCTCAGTGTCCCACATCTACCAGGCACATGCAATGCTATGATGAGCATGATTACCGAGTTGTTATTAGTCCATTTCAAACAGCAGTATTGGGAAACTAAGGTACCTCCCTTGTATCATTCCCAAACATGATCCATTCTAGGGTCGTCAATCCTAGTTAATCTCATACGACAATGTGTTTCTAGGTCGTTGCAGAGGCTGCCAGGGCTGTTACACGGAATCGTTGCACCACTCCCCCATCACCTCTTTAACGATTCATCACTATACAGATACAGGCCTAGTTCATACTCTATACACTGCGGCAAAACTCGTCGCCTCACCACAAATTCAGAGTATGCTGGAGGTCACTACAAAGGGCTGCCAGGGCTGTTACACGGAATCGTTGCACCACTCCCCCATCACCTTATCAATGTAGGCCGACAGTACGAATATAGTGTCCGATACCACCATAATCGGCTCACGAGTCTGGTTGCTCACTGGTCACTACGGGGAGGCACGTGGCCCCGCGAGGTGACAACTCAACCACGTGTCCCATACCACCATGCCCGGCTCATGAGTCTTAGCGGATCGAGGTACCATGGTTAAAAGGGATTTCACTGGTAAGTTTGGTACCCTAAGTTCAAGCAGTAGCGACCAAACATGGTGAACATACATTAGACAGATCGGGTTACTTGATGAGCTCGGCTAGCTCGAGCGCACAACAAGTTGAACGATATGAAGCGCAAAAGCACTTCGTGTGGCCAACCACTATCGCTAACCGAAGTACGACTCGGGTTCGTCGAACACATCTCATGTGGTAAATGAATCTCAGCCACGAATTCAATCCCGTTACCGATTGTCTGGACTATAATCATAGCCCCAATCACATTCAATTACAGATAGTTAAAGCAGTAATGGATCAAGATTCATATCAAAAATCAAAGTATGATATTATCCGTTCAGGGCTGCCAGGGCTGTTGTACGGAATCGTTACACCACTCCCCCATCACCCATGATGGATCATACAACATAAACATGAATTTAAACATACGCATTACATAAATAAAATCATACAAGCAGTTGAACATGTTAACAAGCATATCATACAGCATATTATAAAGCATGTTATAAAGCACTACATAAATAGGAATACAAACACATATATTTCACAGGTAAGCTGTTTAAGTAAACAACCTCATGGAGGAAATCATACATGTCTCTAAGGTAGTTGAGAATCCCATCTCAACACCCTCCTAAGGCATCAACATCCAAACAATTACTCACACAAGCATTTTCACAAACACTTAACACACACTATTTCAACATACTTAGTGTATGTTAACAAACATGTATTAGGGCGAGTCCTTTCACGAAGCAAGTATTTTACGCATATATAGTATATTTATACAACAAATAATCATGGCAAACACATCTCTAAAATATATACATATACGGTACTTTCTACAATACAGTATTTCTACATACATAGTGTATATTAGCAAAACATGTATTAGGGCGAATCCTTTCGCCAAATAAGTATTTTATCCATATATCATACATTCATACAACAAATAATCATGTCAAACACATTTCCAAAATTTATACGTATACGGTATTTTCTACGAATACCTAGAATATGTAAAATTCCATAATTTACATCTTTAATCGAAACAGAAAACAGAAAGCACTTTGTACATGTGCAATTGCATGCAGATCATGAATCTATCATTATCTGACATTGAAAGCGTTGAAAACCATAACCTATACACCTAAAGTCCGCACCTTTTATTGTATAATCGAGATGGAGTCGATAGAGTTGCTAAGTTTCTGTGTACGGCAGTTTGGTAACCTACAGAATGAAATAGGTTAGCTATTTCATAACCTATAACCTAAACAACCCCAAAATAGATTAGGGTTAGGTTTTCTTACCTAGAAACGGAGCTGGAATCGCCGGGAAAGTGATTAGAACGGAGTGGTGAAGCTCGTGGAGCGGCAGGGAAGCATGGCAGGGAGATCCTCCCACATCTCCCACACTTTCTCTCTCTTTTCTCTCTTTCTCTCCTAGGGTTTTCTCAAATTCGTATGGCTGCAATGAGAGAGGGTTTAAGGTCCTTATATAGTCTAAAAAGTCTCCAAATTAGACTCCAGGTCAAGGTATACTTGGGTTATAGCCAAAGTGGGCTGTTTTCAGCTCAACGGAGGACTTTTGGCGGGCCTCCTTGAGCCAAAGGTCGGACTTAAGCTCACTAACACTGGATCTACGTTCTATTAAGTTTTCGTTTTAGTAGGGTTCTCAGATCACGTGTGGCGGACCAGTTTCAGTTCAACGGTCAGCGGATCTCGATCGGAGATTCCGAGTACATGGATATGTTTATGAAATTTTTCCTGATCTGACGGTGTAATTTGGTCTGATTTTGACGGTCAGGTTGCTTAATACTAACCCGCAAGCGATAAGTCTCAGATTACTATTCAAGATATTTATTTTGTAAAGAAACAAGTGTTTTCACACTCTCTCGCTCCGGGCTCAAGCGAATTGTCATGGGACATTATCTGGATTTGATTTCCGAGATGGGTGTCAAGCCCAGCGAGGCGGTCCTAAGTCCTTAACCTCGTATTATTCGGACTCCCGATGTGCGGTCCAGATCTGATACGGAGTTTCAATGTGCTCCCAAGAGCAGACGGGTAATGAGTTTGATCCTAGATTTTAGGGTAACCTAGCGTCAATGATTCTATAAGTTTTGGATCTTACAGATCGTATATAAAGCGATTCAAACGGATTTTGTAGCTAATCTAGTTTAGCACTTAGTTACTTTGTATCATTTCTAAAGGATTTAATCCTAAGTGATTTCTGGTCGAGGTGGTACTCAGGCCTTGTAGTTTGTTATAGAGTGATCCAAGTTGTACTACTTAGCTAGTTTAAGATAGTGTCTAGAGTGAAAGTACTTAGGAAAATTGAAAGAACAAGGTGGTGAAGGGTTGGATTTGTGAAGGAAATGGATTCAGAAGCGATTTTAGACTGTGGGATTCAGTTCTGACAAGTTAATAAGGTGTCAGGAGTGGCCCATTGCCTAAGGACGTCTAATTTCAGGTTGGCAAAAATCCGGGCTATTACAATCTACCCCCCTTGAAACAAAATTTTGTCCCCGAAATTGGCTAAGGGCAATAAGTACGGATGCTATTATTTCATTTGCCTAAGGCTTAGTGATTTCAAGTCTCTATGCGCAGTAGGGTGTATCTTGTGCGTACTAGTCTAGTACATTTTAGGCTACCCCCCTTAAAAATTTATTTCTTTATCCACTTCTCATACCCTAATGGTTTGCTACAATTTATTTCTTTACCTCTTTGGAGTCTTAATCTCGATTCCCAACTAGTTAGAGTAAGTTAGTTGTTTTCATTGTTTGACCAACACGGAGAGACGTTTATGGTGGGCTTAATCCCGATACATCGATCATCTACCTGACCAGGGTAGAAGGCTCATCGTATCCCTTCCGAATCCTGGCAGATCCTAGTCTTCTGCTCGGTCAAGCAGTGAGTCCATTGTCACCCAGGATTGAGAATTGGGTCAAGCCGCGAATGCTTCGCAATTGTATATTTCAGTAACTCCATAGTCCGATCACTCTAAAAATGTAGGAAATGTCCGTCATTGAAAGGCTCAAATTTCCTACTATCGGTTTGCCCTTTAGGTCTTAGTCTAAGAGAGTCCTTGTTATTATCTATGTCCAAGGAAATGGTGAATCAAATCTTACTAGATCATCCTCAAACGGTTTCTCATAGTAGAACTGTAATACCCCGGATTTTTGCCAACCTGGAATTAGACGTCCTTAGGCAATGGGTCGATCTTAACACCTTATTAACTTGTCAAAACTGAATCCCACAGTCTAAAATCGCTCCTTAACCCATTTCCTTCACAAATCCAACCCTCACTACTTTGTTGTTTCAATTTTTCAAAGCACTTTCGCCCTAGACACTATCTTAAACTAGCGAAGTAGTATAACTTGGATCACTTTAGATACAAACTACAAAGGACTAAGTACCACCTCAGACAGAAATCACGTAGGACTAAATCCTTTAGAAATGAGACAAAGTAACTAAGTGCGAAACCAGGTTAGCTACGAAATCCGTTTGAATCGCTTTAAATACGATCTGTAAGACCCAGAACTTGTAGAATCATTGGCGCTAGGTTACCCTAAAACCTAGGATCAATCTCATTACCCTATTTGCTCAAGGGAGCATCTCGAAACTCCGTATGGTCTGGACCGCACGTCTAAGTCCGAATAACTCGAAGTTAAGGAATTAGGACCGCCTCGTTGGGCTTGACAACTATCTCGGAAATCAAGTCCAGACAATGTCCCACGGCCATTCGATCGCGTCCGGAGCGAGGGAGTGTAAAAACCACTATTTCCTTTACAAAATAAATATCTTGAATAGTGATCTGGCACCATTTGTTTGCGGATCAGTATTAAGCAACCAGACCGTCAGAATTAGACCAAATTACACCCTCGGATCAGGAGAAATTTTATACACATTTACATGTACTCGGAATCTCCGATCGAGATTCGCTGACCGTTGAACTGAAACTGGTCCGCCACGCGTGATCTGGAATCCCGACCGAAATGAAAACTTAATAGAACGTAGATCCAGCGTTAGTGAGCTTAAGTCAGACCTTTGGCTCAAGGAGGCCCGCCAGAAGTCCTCCGTTGAGCTAAAAAAGTCCCGCTTTGGCTATAACCTAGGTGAACCTTGTCCAGAAGTCTATTTTGGTGAAGTTTTATACTATATAAGGACCTTAAACCCTTTCCCATTTCAGCCATACGAATTTGGATTTGAGAGAGAGAAAAGAGAGAAAGTGAGGGAGATGTGGGAGGAACTCCCTGCTGCTGTTCCCTGCCGCTATTCGGGCTCCACCGCCTGATTCTCATCGCTTTCCCGGCGATACCGACTCCGTTTTAAGGTAATAAACCCTAACCCTAGACCCGTTTTGAGGTGTATAGGCTACAGGTTATGAAATAGCTAACCGATTTCACTCTTTAGGCTAGAAAACTCCCGAATACGGAAGCTCCTCAACCCTTGTCGATCCGTTGAGATTCCAAGAAGAAAGGTGAGGACTTTAGGTGTATAGGTTACGGTTTTCAACGCTTTCAATGTCAGATAATGGTAGATTCATGATCTGCATGCAATTGCACATGTACAAAGTGCTTTCCGTTTTCTGTTTCGATTAAAATTGTAGAATATGGAATTTCACATATTCTAGGTATTCGTATAAAATACCGTATACGTATTTTTTTTCGAAATGTGTTTGACATGTTTATTTGTCGTATGGATATACGATATATGGATAAAAGACTTATTTGGCAAAAGGATTCGCCGAAATACATGTTTTACTAATATACACTATGTATGTAGAAATACTGTATTGTAAGGAGTGTCGTATACATGTATATTTTGGAAATGTGTTTGCCATGATTATGTGTCGTATGATTATATGATATATGGATAAATTACTTATTTGGCGAAAAGAATCGCCGTAATACATGTTTGCTTGTATACACTATGTATGTTGAAAATGCGTATTCTAGAAAATACTGTATACGTTAAATTTTGGAGATGTATTTATCATGATTATTTGCTGTAGTAATATATTATACATGGATAAAATACTCACTTGGCTAAAGGATAGCCCTAATACATGTTTTGCTAACATACACCATGTATGTTGTAATAGTGTATTCTAAGTGTTTGTGAAAATGACTGAATGAGTATAGAATTCTCATTCGTGCTCGCCATGACTAATTGTCATGGATAATTGATTGTTGTATTGGCAATACCCCTTTGACGAAAGGATTTGCCCTAAATCACGCCACGGCCAATACACACTATATATACTAAAATGTGTGGCCCAAGTGTTTGTGGAAATGACTGAATGAATATGGAACTTGGATTCCTGCTTGCCATGACTATCCGTCATGGGTGTATGCGTGTTATGATTGGGGTAACTCCCTAGTGAAAGGATTTGGCCTCATACCTCTGTGATCAACATATGTCATGTATGTTGATTCCTGTATTTTAAAGTGTTTATTGAAATGTCTGAATGAGTAGTAGTTAGTAAATTGTAATGTTTAAGGGTGTTGAGATATGATTCTCAACTCCTTTAACTATGTGTATGATTTCCTTGAATAGCTATGTGATTAGGAATTGAATATGTACAAACTCATGCTTGTGTTGTGCTTTATAACATGCTCAACTGCTTTTATGATTTTTTTTTTTGTAATGTATATGTTAAATTCATGTTTATGTTGTACGATCCGTCATGGGTGATGGGGGAGTGGAGCAACGAATGCGTGCAACAGCCTTGGCAGCCCTAAACGGATATTATCAAACTTTGATTGTATGATCTGAACCTTGATCCATTACTGCTTTACTATTTGAAATTGATTGTGTTTGGGGCTATGTTTATAGTCCAGACAATCGGTACCAGAATTGAATTCGTGGCTGTGATTCATTTGCCACGTGAGATGTGTTCGACGAACTCGAGTCGTACTTCGGTTGGCGATAGTGGTTGGCCACGCGAAGTGCTTATGCACTTCATGTCGTTTAACTTGTTGTGCACTCGAGCTAGCTGAGCTCGTCAGGCAACCCGATCTGTCTTATGTATGTTCACCATGTTTGGACGCTACTGCTTGAACCTAGGGTACCAAACTTACCAGTGGAATCCCTTTTAACCATGGTACCTCGATCCGCTAAGACTCATGAGCCGGGCATGGTGGTATGGGACACCGTGGTCGCTGTCGGCCTCTGGGGCTACGTGCCTCCCCGTAGTGACCAGTGAGCAACCAAACTCGTGAGCCGATTATGGTGGTATGAGACACTATATTCGTGCTGTCGGCCTACATTGATAAGGTGATGGGGGAGTGGTGCAACGTATGCGAGCAACAGCCCTGGCAGCCCTTTGTAGTGACCTCGAGCATACTCTGAAATCGCGGTGAGCCTTAGAGTTTGTCGCGGTATATAGAGTATGAACTAGGCCTGTTTCTGTATAGTGATGAATCGTTTAAGGGGTGATGGGGGAGTGGTGCAACCTTTGTGCGTAATGCTGACCACAGGCACCTCTGCGTGACCTAGAAAACACACCATCGTCTGATATTAACTAGGACTGACGACCCTAGAATGGATCATGTTTGGGAATGATACAAGGGAGGTACCTTAGTTTCCCAATCCTGCTGTTTGAAATGGACTAATTAAAAACTCGGTAATCATGCTCATCATGCATCGCATGTGCCTGGAAGATGTGGAGCACTGTGGGATGTAAGCATGCCGTGAACGTGAGATGGTGTCGCATGAGGGAGTATGTCGGTGAAGGCATCCATCATACCTGCATTCATACTTGCATTAATCAGAGTAACTAGGAGTGTTTGATTTACTGCTTTATCATTACTGCTTGACTGTATTGATAACATGATAACTTATGCCTTATTGTTCCACTGAGTTAGCTACTCACTCCCACGTTACGGGATGGTGTTGTACACACCAACCAGAATTGTTGAGTTTTAGATGATGGCGATGCTTATGAAGCAGAGCTGGACTACTTCTATGGTGATGAGGAGTTCTCCTATCATGTAATTCTCTGACGGGTCTCTGAAGACCTGGTACTGTATTGACGGGGCTATGGTACTTGGGATAGAAGACATTACACTTACACATTTGGTATATTTTAGCACTGTACTTGTAATTATTTAACCTGGTAATGTTATCACACTCTGAAGACTCATCATAGTTTATATATTTTATCTATCTATCATAGTCTTCCGCTTGCAAATTTAACTGTCTCTGGAGTATGATATGCTGTTTTGGCTTAATCTCACTCATGTTCAATGCACGAATACAGTCAACATTCAATCATCATTCATTTTGTTGCATAAGTGATGTTCTGGAAACTCGGGAGTTGAGTTTATGCTTGACCCCCGATTTTCAGGGCGTTACAAGAACTTGCTAGGGCTTCTATAATGTTCGTATTCAATGAGTACACTTTCGATCTTGGGCCAGTGGGGTAGGGTCCACCACGCTTCCGCTGCGCCACCCAGATCAAAGAGGTGTATTAGGTGACCTAACTACATCAATCGGTCTCTGGCATTCTCTAATGTAACCAGTAGTCTAGTTTTAATTTAGGAGTAGTGGAAAACCATAGGTGTAGTCCAAAGTCTATGCTCATACGCTAGATGATTTCACATCATTTCTAATACAAGGAAGAGTTTTATCACTTAGGGTCAACGTTGTCTAATTAGAACTGAGTTGTACGAACATAAATTTAACTATTCTCGAGCACTTCACACATGCTCATACCAGCTAGAAGGGTCCTAAGGTTCACATTATAAATTTGTTGAATTCCCTATATAGTCGGGTTTGTCGAAATCTAGGAGCACCGCTCTAGGTCCAAAACTCTAAGGGCCCATTTGTCAAACAACCATTTACTCTAAAAGCTTAAGCTATCAGAGTGTGGTGGATTAATGTATATCGAGGGACTTTATCACTTCAACACTATTTGGCCAGTGGTCTTAAGTGGTATTAAATGGGACTGTATTGCTAATCTCTCCTCGGGATTGGGAGTGGCTTGTTTGGTAGGAGGGTGGGAGGGGATTAAAATTAATGGTATAGGCTTTGGAAAATGAGCCTGGTGTTGGAAAAGTGTGAGATGGGATTTTCAAATCCCAGGATAATGAATTTCTAAGTGTTATTTGAAAGGATATCTCGGAATTTACTTTTAATTGCATACATTCTAAACATGGTGTCGGAAAACATGGGATACACCCAATCCAAGGACAATACCTAACACATGCATTTATTATTACTTTTACAATTCCATCGACCTAATCTCACTTAATGTAGTTGATCGAACGGGCCCCAAATGTCCCATCATTTGGAGGTTGTGAAGGCTATGGAAAAGTGAAGAAAAGGGGAGAACAAGGGTTGATTTCTCTGGTTCCCCACGGACTTGAGCCTCAACAGAGATTATAAAGGCCCCAACTGACAGGGATTGAAGGAGGAAAATAAATAGATGGGATGGGTTGAGAGCTTACCCGAATCTGAGCTCCAAATGGGGCATGTAAGTGATCAAATGAGAGAGAATGGAGAGGGTAGGGGGTAGGTTATGTTGTAAACGTTGGAGGAGGATGAGTTGGGCAGGAAATGATGAAATGAGTGATTAGAGTGGAGGTTTGAGAGAGAAAACAGCAAGTTGAAAAGGGAAAAGGGGCTTAAAGGGTGAAATGAGAAAAAGGGGGGCAAACAGACCTAAAATAGGAGTCCCCCAGCAATTCTGCATGCATCACACGTGCCTAGGAATGTTTTAAGGTCGACCCGTGCGACCATGGTTGAATACAGACTCGATTTCGACGTTCGTTTTCAATTAACTTCGCTAATTGGTGAAATCGGGATACCTATGACTATTTCTACGTTTCGTCGCTCCCTCCTAAGTCAGAGTGCGTCAGAGTGTGTCGTGTGACCATAACCCAGGTCTGGTTTAATTCAAATCATGCTCTGATACCAACTGTAACATCCCGAAACTCGGGGGTCGAGCATAAACTCAACTCCCAAGTTCCAGAACATCACTTATGCAACAAAATGAATGTTGACTGTATTCGTGCATTGAACATGAGTGAGATTAAGCCAAAACAACATATCATACTCTAGAGACAGTTAAATTGCAAGCGGAAGACTGTGATAGACATATAAAATATAAAAATTGTGGTGAGTCTCCAGAGTGTGATAAAGTTACCAGGTTAACTAATTACAAGTACAACTCTAAAATTTACCAAATATGAGGAAGTGTAATGTCTTCTATCCCAAGTACCATAGCCCCGTCAAGACAATACCAGGTCTTCATAGACCTGTCAAAGAGTTACATGTAGGAGAACTCCTCCTCAACATCATAGTAGTAGTCTGGCTCTGCTTCATAAGCATCGCCATCACCTGAAACTCAACAAATCTGGTTAGTGTGTACAACACCGTCCCGTAACGTGGGAGTGAGTGATCAACTCAGTGGAACAGTAAAGCATAGGTTAATATGTTATCAATTCAGTCAAGCAGTAATGATAAAGCAGTAAAATTAAACACTCCTAACTACTCTTATTAATGCAAGTATGAATGCAGTCATGATGTATGCCCTTGCCAAACCACCCTCAGCGACACCATCTTACGTTCGCGCATGGATTCATCCCTCAGTGTCCCACATCTACCAGGCACATGTAATGCTATGATGAGCATGATTACCGAGTTGTTATTAGTCCATTTCAAACAGCAGTATTGGGAAACTAGGTACCTCCCTTGTATCATTCCCAAACATGATCCATTCTAGGGTCGTCAATCCTAGTTAATCTCATACGACAATGTGTTTTTAGGTCATTGCAGAGGCTGTCAGGGCTGTTACATGGAATCGTTGCACCACTCCCCCATCACCTCTTTAACGATTCATCACTATACAGATACAGGCCTAGTTCATACTCTATACATTGCGGCAAAACTCGTCGCCTCACCGCAAATTCAGAGTATGCTTGAGGTCACTACAAAGGGCTGCCAGGGCTTTTACACGGAATCATTGCGTGACTCCCCCATCACCTTATCAATGTAGGCCGACAACACAAATATAGTGTCCCATACCACCATAATCGGCTCACGAGTCTGGTTGCTCACTGGTCACTACGGGGAGGCACGTGGCCCCAGCGTAGGCCGACGCTCAACCACGGTGTCCCATACCACCATGCCCGGCTCATGAGTCTTAACGGATCGAGGTACCATGGTTAAAAGGGATTTCACTGGTAAGTTTGGTACCCTAGGTTCAAGCAGTAGCGACCAAACATGGTGAACATACATTAGACAGATCGGGTTACTTGATGAGCTCAGCTAGCTCGAGCGCACAACAAGTTGAACGATATGAAGCGCAAAAGAACTTCGTGTGGCCAACCACTATCGCCAACCGAAGTACGACTCGGGTTCGTCGAACACATCTCACGTGGCAAATGAATCTCAGCCACGAATTCAATCCCGTTACCGATTGTCTGGACTATAATCATAGCCCCAATCACATTCAATTACAGATAGTTAAAGCAGTAATGGATCAAGATTCATATCAAAAATCAAAGTATGATATTATCCGTTTAGGGCTGCTAGGGCTGTTGCACGGAATTGTTACACCACTCCCACATCACCCTTGACAGATCATAAAACATAAACATGAATTTAAACATACGCATTACATAAATAAAATCATACAAGTAGTTGAGCATGTTAACAAGCATATCATACAGCATATTATAAAGCATGTTATAAAGCACTACATAAATAGGAATACAAACACATATATTTCACAAGTAAGCTGTTTAAGTAAACAACCTCATGGAGAAAATCATACATGTCTCTAAGGTAGTTGAGAATCCCATCTCAACACCCTCCTAAGGCATCAACATCCAAACAATTACTCACACAAGCATTTTCACAAACACTTAACATACACTATTTCAACATACTTAGTGTATGTTAACAAACATGTATTAGGGCGAGTCCTTTCGCCAAGCAAGTATTTTATGCATATATAGTATATTTATACAACAAATAATCATGGCAAACACATCTCTGAAATATATATATATACGGTACTTTCTACAATACAGTATTTCTACATACATAGTGTATATTAGCAAAACATGCATTAGGGCGAATCCTTTCGCCAAATAAGTATTTTATCCATATATTGTACATTCATACAACAAATAATCATGTCAAACATATTTTCAAAATTTATACGTATACGGTATTTTCTACGAATACCTAGAATATGTAAAATTCCATAATCTACGTCTTTAATCGAAACAGAAAATAGAAAGCACTTTGTACATGTGCAATTGCATATAGATCATGAATCTATCATTATCTGACATTGAAAGCATTGAAAACCATAACCTATACACCTAAAGTCCTCACCTTTTATCGTAGAATCGAGACGAAGTCTATAGAGTTGCTAAGTTTCTGTATACGGCAGTTTGGTAACCTACAGAATGAAATGGTTAGCTATTTCATAACCTACAACCTAAACAACCCCAAAACAGATTAGGGTTAGGGTTTCTTACCTAGAAATGGAGCTGGAATCGCCGGAAAAGTGATTAGAACGGAGTGGTGAAGCTCATGGAGCGGCAGGGAAGCATGGCAGGGAGATCCTCCCACATCTCCCACACTTTCTCTGTCTTTTCTCTCTTTCTCTCCTAGGGTTTTCTCAAATTCGTATGGCTGCAATAAGAGAGGGTTTAAGGTCTTTATATAGTCTAAAAGGTCTCCAAATTAGACTCCAGGTCAAGGTATACTTGGGTTATAGCCAAAGTGGGCTGTTTTCAGCTCAACGGAGGACTTTTGGCGGGCCTCCTTGAGCCAAAGGTCGGACTTAAGCTCAATAACACTGGATCTACGTTCTATTAAGTTTTCGTTTTAGTAGGGTTCTTAGATCACGTGTGGCGGACCAGTTTTAGTTCAACGGTCAGCAGATCTCGATCGGAGATTCCAAGTACATGGATATGTTTATGAAATTTTTCCTGATCCGAGGGGTGTAATTTGGTCTGATTCTGATGGTCAGGTTGCTTAATACTGACCCGTAAGCCATAAGTCTCAGATTATTATTCAAGATATTTATTTTGTAAATAAACAAGTGTTTTCATACTCTCTCGCTCCGGGCTCAAGCGAATGGCCATGGGACACTATCTGAATTTGATTTTCGAGATGGTTGTCAAGCCTAGCGAGGTGGTCTTAAGTCCTTAACCACATATTATTCAGACTCCCGATGTACGGTCCAGATCTGATACGGAGTTTCAATGTGCTCCCGAGAGCAGACGGGTAATGAGTTTGATCCTAGATTTTAGGGTAACCTAGCGTCAATGATTCTACAAGTTTTGGGTCTTGCAGATCGTATATAAAGTGATTCAAACGTATTTCGTATCTAATATAGTTTAGCACTTAGTTACTTTGTCTCATTTCTAAAGGATTTAATCCTAAGTGATTTCTGGTCGAGGTGGTACTCAGGCCTTGTAGTTTGTTTATAGAGTGATCCAAGTTGTACTACTTAGCTAGTTTAAGATAGTGTCTAGGGTGAAAGTACTTAGGAAAATTGAAAGAACAAGGTGGTGAAGGGTTGGATTTGTGAAGGAAATGGGTTCAGAAGCGATTTTATACTGTGGGATTCAGTTCTGACAAGTTAATAAGGTGTCAGGAGCGGCCCATTACCTAAGGTCGTCTAATTCCAGGTTGGCAAAAATTCGGGCTGTTACTGTGTCTTTTATTTATATCTTGATAAAATTGTTCGAGACACCATGTCAAGAAGTTGAATTCCTCAAGCTAGTTCAAGCTACAAGATAGAAGATATTAAAGAAGAATTCAAGCTCAAGACTCAAGCTCAAGTTCACATGTAAGAACTCAAGCTCAAGTTCATGTGTACTCAAGGTCAAGACTCAAGCATAGTTTGGGACTCAAGTGCAACTCAAAATAATATTGATTTTAAAGTTTGTGAAGTATTCAAGCTGCATTAAGAAGAACTCAAGCTTCATAATGATCAAAGTCCAAGCAAATGAAGTTTTCAATGTCCATACTTCTTGTCCCAGGTATGATAAACCTTAGATTGACCATAGGGTAGGTCACTTTGGCTACATAATTCATTTGAATATTATTACATGATTTTGATCTATTCTAAGACTAGTCCTAGACCTTGTTCGACCAGTCTTAGCACTGGTTCGACCAGTCTAAGAAGTTTTAGGACCAGTCTTAAAATTGTTGTAATTTATCAAATTTTCTAGTTTAGCTACGACTAGTCCTGGAGTCTGCTCGACCGGTCGTGGGATGGTCTCCACTCGACCTTCGACCAGTCGTAAAGCTACGACTCAAACTCCAGCGACTAAATCAATTGTCGCACGATCAATCGTAGAGAGGTCTCGACCAGTCGTGGACTGCCTAAGACCGGTCGTACAACGGTTTGATCCGATCACGCTCAAAAATTCAAAAATCTATTTATCCTTCGACCAGTCGTGGTGACCCTAGGACCAGTCGAAGATGAATTTCTGCTGCTATAAATAGCACACAATTTTTAGAGTTTTTCATTGAAAATTAAGTGAATTCAAGGCTCCACTCTGAGATAAGTCTGTGTTTGTTTTTAAGCTATATTATGCATAATTCTATTTCCTTTTGCTAGCTTATTGTTATTTGATTTTGATTTGTATTCCAATCTGATTAGAAAAAGGGGAAATTCTTAATTCCTTCTTCACGGAATCAAAATCAAATACAGCTAGCCCTACGTTGATTAAATTTAAAATCAATTAGAACTTATAACCATTGTAAAGTGAGTATTGGACATTGAACTTCCATATTCGAACTTCTACTTCGATTGGTTCTTCAGGGCTGCTACAAGAGGAGAAATCCATGTATTTTACAATTCTGTAAAATTTCTATTCCTTTGGTTTTTCTTTGGGATTCGCCAGAAAAAATTCCATTTGTGTGGTTATCTGAGCAGAGCCAGAAAACTCAGAAAGAGGGGTTTTTGGATTGTGTAAGCCCAAGTTAAAAAGATACAATTGTGAAGGTTTTAGGTGAACCTGTGAAACCTATTTTGATAGTGAACACTAATATCCCTTGTGTGAGGATATTAGGAGTGGAGTAGCATTCTGTGTGGCTGTTGTTTAACAGTTGGTGAACACACAGGCGAACCACTATAATTCTTTGTCTTGTGGATTGAATGCTTACTTAATCTTTTGCCTTTTATCATTCAAAGCTGTGGAATGTATGTGTGTTGTGAATGTTGTAAATATTTACATTTCAAGCAAGTATAGGGAATGTTGTAATAGTTTAGATTTAAATTTCAGCAATTTCTTTCTAGCTATTCCTTTATTAAGTTTGAGCTTCAGTATCTTTAATTCTTCTTATAAGGTTGCCCTGTCATTTGTATAGTGCATGGTTGTCCTAAGAACAAACAATATTTAAAATTGCTTTTTATTCTTCCGTACAATTTGAATTTATTTATTTCTCTACGGTTTAGGTTCTTGATACAAAGACCTTTCTAGAAATCAGGTTGTCCTACCATAAACTTTGGTTTTTGGTGTAAGGTTGTCCTTAGAACAACTTTTATATCAATCTCTCAATACTTATTCATTGAGGTTGCTATTCATTTCAATATTGTGGATTGATTTACTTTATTTGGCTATCTTGTTATTTAATTTCGCTGTAATTATTTTAAATTTGGCATAGTCCTATTCCACCCCCCTCTAGGACATATAGCTTGGCCATTTCAAGTAGTATCAAAGCGTAATAGCTCACTGTTATTGCTTTTTATTTGGATTTAATTCCTGAGCTAACGATCTAAGCTATATATATAAGATGTCAAATTTTGATAGCCTATCAGTCACTAGGCCTCCACCCTTTGATGGCTCCAACTATGCCTATTAGAAAGCCCGAATGAGGATCTTCCTCAAATCAATGGATGAGAGTGTGTGGCAAGCCACAGTGACTGAATGGAGCCCTCCTACCATTGAAGTAACTGGTATCAATGGATCAAAATCAATGAGAATAACACCTTATACTTCTTGGTCCACACTTCAGAAAAGTGAGAGTAGTGCCAATGCAAAAGCACTAAATGCAATCACTTGCGCACTATCACCGGATGAGTTCAAAAGAATCATATCCCGTGATACTGCAAAACAAGCCTGAGATATATTAGAAATGACACACGAGGGTACATCAATTGTCAAAAAATCTAAAGTCCAACTCCTCACAACCAAATTTGAAGAAATTCATATGGAGGAAAATGAAATGTTTATGGACTTTTACACAAGATTAAATTACATTGTAAACTTAATGTGGGGTCTTGGCGATAAAATCCCAGAAAGTAAAGTGTGTACAAAGATACTATACTCACTTCCTAAATGATTCAACTCTAAAGTAACCGCGATCCAGGAACTTCGTGATACGGACAATATGAGGGTAGAAGAACTAGTTGGTTCTTTACAAACCTATGAGTTAAACTTTAAACCTCCTAAAGGTAAATCTATAGCTTTGAAATCCTCTAAAAATGTTTCTGAAGAAAACTCTGATTCTGAAGATGATATGGCTCTTTTAGCAAAGAAGTTTTATAAGATTTTCAAAAGTAAGAAAAGAGTTGATTTTTAATCAAATGATAAAAAGAAATTTAGACCCAAAACTCGAAAATCATTGAAAGACAGTCAGTGTTACAACTGTCATGAACATGGACATTTAGCAAACAAATGTCCTAAAAAGGACAAACCCAAAAGGAAGGGTATGTTGGCTACTTGGGATGAATCATCTGAGTCTGAAGCTACTTCTGATTCAGAAGATTCTGAAACCGAGTCGGGCAATGAAGTTAAGGCCCTAATGACTATAGACAAGTTCACTTTTTCAGATCATGATGATTCAACTAGTGAAGAAAATCTGAATAGTGATTATGAAAATGAAGAAGATCTACAAGATGCTTACAATGCCCTATACAAGGAAAGTTGTAAAATTGCTGTGAAACTTAAACTTTAAAAAGAAAAGTTTTTAAAGTCAAAGAATGCTTCGATTTACTTATTTTAGAAAAATCCCAAATTTCAGATAGTTTTGAAAAATCAAAATGTGATTTGGGATTCAAAACCTCCCCGATTGAAGATTTGAAATCTGAAATTGAGAAACTCAAGAATGAAGTATCTTTTCTTCTAAGTTTGGAGGAACATGGAGGTATGCCCAAGGAGATCCGAAGTTAGAAAAGCTTTTATCCAGATCTAGAAAATGTGGCGAGCGATCCGGGTTAGGTTATGATAAAAACATACCTCATAAATAGAAGAGTACTCCTTCTAACTTTGTGAAAGGAGAAGCCTCTAACTCAAAAGTAAAAGGTACTTGTCAAGGTTTTTCTAAAAATACAAAAACTTTTCAAAAACCTAAACATAGCTATATCAATTTCAAAAATCAGAATAGTAACCCACTGGCTGAAAAAATAGTTGATTTACTCAAAGAGCTCTTAAAATCTAACTCAGTAGGTCATTCCCACAACTATAAACAGAAGAAGACCAACTATGTTCCTAAACCCAAAACAGTTCTGAAATGGGTTCCTAAAGTTGCCTGCTCGGTTGCCCACACTGCCTTCAAAGCAACAAGCCATTCAAAATGGTACCTAGACAGTGGATGTTCCAGGCACATGACAGGTGAGAAGGCTTTATTCACCGATCTAAAAGATATGACTGATGGGTCAGTCACATTTGGTGATGGTAGCAACTGCAAGATTATTGGCCAAGGTACAATTCAACTCTATAATCTTCCCTTATTTAAGAATGTTTTATATGTTGAGGGACTAAAACATAACCTGTTAAGCATATCTCAAATATGCGACAATAACCATAGTGTTAAATTTTATAATCATGGTTGTGAGATTATAGATAAAAAGAGTTCTGTAATATTAACTGGTCATAGAACTTCTGAAAATTGTTATATAGTAAGCAACGGTAGCTCATCTAATCAAACGTGTTACATGGTCCATACCGATGAGATAGAATTATGGTATAAACGCCTTGGACATGTACACTACCGAAATTTATACAGATTGAGCAAAGGAGAACTTATTAGAGGTCTACCTAAGATTCAAAAAGTAGACAAGTATGTGGTGAATGTCAGTATGGTAAACAAACTAGGAGCCCTCACAAAAAGGTGAACTCCAATACTACATTAAGACCACTCGAACTTCTCCATATGGATCTTATAGGACCAATTAGATTGAAAAGTCGAGGTGGCAAAAAATACATCTTGGTTATAGTAGATGATTTTACAAGATTCACCTAGGTTTCATTTTTAAGAGACAAATCAGAAACCCTTGATGAAGTGAAAAAGATTATCAAACGGATCCAAACTGAAAAATATTCTCAAGTAAATAAGATCCGAAGTGATCATGGATCCGAATTTGAAAATAGTGGTTTTGAGAAATTCTGTAGTGATCAAGGAATATCACATGAATTCTCTGCGCCCAAAACTCTACAACAAATTGGTATTGTGGAAAGAAAAAATAGAGTACTCCAAGAAATGGGAAATGTTATGTTAAATAGCATGAAGCTCCCTAGAAATTTATGGGCTGAAGTAGTGAATACCGCCTGCTACATTATTAACCGTGTCTATACTTATAATTCCAATAATAAAACGGCTTATGAGATGTGGTTCGATAAGAAGTCGATTGTCGAATACTTTCAAGTTTTTGGCAGCAAGTGCTACATTTTGCATGACCGTGAAAATCTGGGAAAATTTGACACTAAGAGTGATGAAGGAATCTTCTTAGGATATTCTTTAAACAGTCGTGCATATCGTGTACTGAACAACAGGACCGGTGTGATTCAAGAGTCAATTAATGTGGTCATTGATGATCACCTGAATACACCTACACCTAGTTCAAATATTGATGAAGTTCTTGTAATTGAAAAACCAGATACTTCATCAAGTGAAATTAATTCTGAATTAAGGATTGTTAAAGATCATCCAACTAATCAAATTCTTAGAAATTACGTAAAAGAATTACGTAATTTCACTTGATGTGCGCACTCGTAGACAACTAGAAGACATATGTAATTACGTGTGCTTTACATCTCAGGTTGAACCGGTAAACGTAAAAGAAGCACTTTCTGATGAAAACTGGATAGTAGCGATGCAGGAAGAACTTAATCAGTTTGTTCGAAATGATGTTTGGTATCTTGTTCCTAGACCTAAAGATAAACACATTATAGGAACTAAGTGGATTTTCAAAAATAAGTCTGACGAACTTGGAAATATAATTCGAAACAAGGCAAGACTGGTTGTACAAGGGTACACTCAAATAGAAGGTATTGATTATGATGAAACCTTTGCTCCAATTACTCGCCTTGAATCAATTAGACTTTTTATATCCATTGCATGCTTTAGAAAGTTTAGAATTTTTCAAATGGATGTGAAGAGTGCCTTCTTAAATGGCGATTTACATGAAAAAGTATATATTGAACAACCTACAGGGTTTAAAGACCCTAAGTTTACTAATCATGTATACCACCTTAAAAAGGTTCTCTATGGTTTGAAACAAGCTCCCAGGGCATGGTACAAAAAATTGACTAAGTTTTTACTAAGTCATAATTTTCAAATGGGTAGTGTCGATAAGACTCTCTTTGTTAAGAAACATAATGAAGATATTTTAATGGTTCAAATCTATGTTGATGATATTATTTATGGATCAACTTGTACTAACATGACTGTTGAGTTTGGTGATTTGATGAAATCTAAGTTTGAAATGAGCTTGGTTGGGGAATTAAATTATTTCTTAGGATTGCAAGTAAAACAATAATCTGATGGAATTTTTATTTCACAATCTAAATATGCTTTGAACTTGATTAAGAAGTTCAGATTTGAGAATTGTAAGAATTTTGATACTCCTATGAGTACAACTCTAAGACTCTCAAAAGACTCTACAGGTAAAGATGTAGATCCTAAATTGATAGGCAGTTTGCTTTACTTAACTGCAAGTAGACCTGATATTGCTTTAAGTGTTGGAATCTGTGCTAGATATCAGTCTAATTCTAAAGAATCTCACTTAACTGCTGTTAAGAGAATTATTCGATATGTCGCAAGTTCAGTTAATTTAGGTCTTTAGTATTGATGTTTTATTTAAACCAACATGATTTAAATGATTTTTAAACTCGCAAGTATACGAATCAAATGTAGATATGGTACGTATTACGAGATCGTTCCCATGAGGACTGGTTGTCACAATTCAAATCTATGATTTTCCTTTACTAATCCAACAAATAATGGAGCGAACTACTAAGCACAATTCTATGAAAAACAATTGAGAATAGGGAAGAAAATTCATTCAGAGAGAGCACTAGGACTTTCGAATCCACCCCTAATTATCCTATCCCTTGTTTTATCTGTTGATTCACCCTAATTTAGATTAACACAACTTATATAAAGAAAGCACAATCTGTGTCCTTAGTCGAACATACAGAATGTCTAATCTCCTAAAGCAATGCAATGAATAACACATTCTATGTCCTTAGTCGGGCACATAGAATGTACAATTCATTAAAGCACCCTGTTTCTTCCTCTATAGGAAACCTGTTCATGTTCAGACACAAGCACTTAGAATAAGCATCCAGACAACATCCATATATAGACTTTGGTCAAGTTCATATATGGAGAAGTACAGAATTTAAACCAATCAAGCACACTAGAGAAAGAAACAAATCAATCAAGTTAAGATGAAATCAACAAACAAGGATCATTCAAGTTAGGGGCTTCATCTCAGCCCTAGCTAAGGAAATTAGCTATCCATGAGATCAATTAGAAAGTAGGAAAAATACAATTTAAACAATAAGAACATCTTTCCCTTCTTTCTTCCTCTCTCTCTCTCTCTCTCTCTCTCTCTCTCTCTTTCTTTCTCCTTTCTTCTCACTTGATCTAGCTCCCAGCTCTCGATCCCCTCAAGCTCTGGATCCCTAGCTCTCCTCCGGTGTTCCCTTTAATAGCCTGCTCCAGGTGGTGGAAGAATTCGAATTCCTGAAGTCGGTGGAAGGGCTGCTGAAGTTGGTGCGTGTAAGCCTATTACGCAGCCAAAATCGGAGCTCCACACGTCTTATTTCCTTGTCTTTCCTCCAGAATATTACCGTCCCTTTGGACATTTTTGAGTGGCCTACCCGATGGACGGATCGGATCTAGCATCCGATCATCACCGAGACCACACCACAGCCCGCAAAATTGGGCTGCGTTCGGTCGCGGAACAGGGACCACGGATCTCTTCTGCTGTGACACTGGTGGGGCCCATCCCTTCATTATTTTGAAAAATCCATTCCGTCCATCGGATGAAGGATGAAGTTTCAGTTGGGAATATGTAGTTTTTGTCTTCTGTTGATGAGGTCCACCTAACTTCTCTTGTTACCGTCCGTCCAACATTTGAATGGCTAGGATCCCGTTCTCTTGATCGCTTCAAATTCCGTCACCTAGGGCTTCGTAAACTGGGCCGTAGGAATCTAAGGGACAGTCCAGATTTTTTATATGGACAATATGTGGGGCCCACAACTGAGGACCGCAGGTCGGTTTGCGGACGCTGGAAACGGCAACTGCCGTTCGGTTTTTGAATTTGGAAAGGAGAGTCGGTCAGCGCATGCTGACCGACTTTTGGTTTTGTTGGTGCACGGCGAGTGCTCATGTGCACTGTACACATGCCACCCTAGGTAGGATCCACTGCAATGTCCTTGAGAAATCTAATCCGACCATCTATTTTGTCTTGGCATATAATGAATTGAGACCAAATTTGAGGTAAATTCAGATACCAGGTGAGCCCCACTCAATGAATTAAGGGGCTGATCTAGCCGTTGGCCCACTTCCATAATGATCTGAGAACTGAAATTTGATATGTACGGTTAATTTATGACCCTCATCCCATGTATGAAGTTTCGAGCCAATCGGAAGGTGGGAATCATGTGATCTTGCATTTTACACCAATTTCGGGCCTCTTTAACATGAATGACTTGATTTTTTGGACCCCCGGCATGTAAATTCTTCAATCTTAGTCCTCTGGAGTCCGTTCCTTGCTCTGGTGTCTTCGGAATGTTAGATCTACACTTTTAATATCCTTTTTCCATCAACGCTCCTGATTTCATCCTGCAACAGAAATATAATTAAAATACTCCGTTAAGCATTATCATATAGGTAAAATCATGCAATAAATGGGGTCTGATATGCAATATTCGACCCTCATCACAACCCCCAACCAGCATTTTGCTAGTCCCGAGCAAAACATGCGAAAATGATTTCAGAAATAAAAGGGCAATTCCTGCAAGCTCGAGTGACTTGTGAACAAATAATTGAGATATGAGAATTCTAACATTCATGAATGGTGAGTGAAATTTTCTCCTGGAATCAAGCTCACGGTAAACTTCATAATCAAATTCAAAATATTAATCCATGAATTAGAACATTGTAAACATTGAGTTCCATGAGTGCATAGTGTAATCTCGGCTTACGATCATTAAGAGATCCAATTGTCAATTTCATGATATCATTGGTAATTAATAACAGAATTCATAACAACAAAACCTGAAACTAACACTTGCCTTACAGATTAACTTTTCATTCTATCAGCCTTTGATATTTTTATGAACAGTAACGCCAAGGAGGGGAATCAAATCCTCACTTATAGGGAGCAAACCTATGGTGAACACTTGTCGCCTAACTATTTTTTATTTTTTTTTCATATGTCAACCATGGGGTATTGAATCTACACCTATAGGGAGCAAACCTATGGTAAAGATTATTCATCTTACCCTTTTAATTCTTCTTTATAAACTGATGCTAGAATTCTGTTTTTCAAGCTGGTTCCTTTCATGCTTAGTGATAACCAAGTTAATCATTCAATTATCGAACCGGAACCTTAATGTGTAAGCTAGATGTAATATGTGAAATCATGGCTCAATCAATGTTTACAAGTTCTAATCATGGATTATCAATTCAAAATTGACTGTGAAATCAAGCAGATGGCCGAATCCAAGAGTCATAGGTTACCAACATCACGTATTTTGTAATTCTCAAATCACAACTATCCTTCAAAATCACTTCAAATGCACAAGAGATTTCAGAAAAATTTTAAAAATTTCACAATTTGTGCTCAAGGCTAAGAAAATACTGATTAGGTAACCTAATCGCCCACCCCCAACCTAAAATCTACATTGTCCTCAATGTAAAAGAAAGAAGCATGCGATGCACATGAGACAACGAAAAGAAAAGAGGAGTGAGGGAAAGATAGTACCTGGACGGAGAATCAAGAGGCTTTCCAAAAAATATCAACGTAAAAGCGAGTCAGCACAAGAGAGAAATCAGCAAAATATAAAAAATAAAATCATAAAAGATCCTACCTATACCACTTTCGCAGGTGCTCTCGATTGCATTTAGCGTATGCAACAAGCCTTTAAACCCCTAGGTTACCCCTAGTGGACGAGTTGTAGTCTCGTGAGGGTTTGCAATAATGTTACCCACAAACATTGAAGTAACTAACTAGGAAAAAGCAATACAATAAAACAAAAGGCTGAGTTGCCTCCCAGGAGCGCTAAGTTTAACGTCTTCAGCCAGACAAGAACGGACCATGAATTAACTAATCTTTATAACCAGGGTCCGCCAAAGAAATTACCTCAACACCTTGATTAACCAATCCCAGACAAGTGATGTGAGTTCCCATGAACTGTGCTATCTGAAATGAGGTAACTGATATTATCGTCAAATAATTTAAGAACTTCAGCTCGAACGACTTCTTCCATGTTAGGATCATGCTTCATTTGCATTTCACGCAACATTTCGCAGCATGATCCATACATACCGTGGGGCATACTCCCTGTATTTCCGCTTTCTTCTGTTCAATTGCTGCCTTATATGCTCTAAGAACATTAAGCAACCTGCTCGCCTTTGCCTTCTCAGAGTTAGAAACTGTGTTGTCAGGCAGGGTCTCAGAGGGACCTAACAATGCATACTCGAGATTTTCAGGTAATTTTTTAATGTCAGGATTAGGTGGTTTTTCAACAGACGGAACCAATTTAGACTTAGAGGGTGGAAGAGGTTCCACTTTCGCTTTCCATTTTGAAGTCTCCATTATAGGAGTAGAATCGAGCAATGCATTGACTTTGTGGATGGGACTATCTATGTCAAAATCCATGCCACATTGTGCTAAGTAGGTCTCAAGTGGATCTTTAAAAGATTTACAGAAGGAATCCTGCACTAGACTCTCGATCATGTCCGCTTCAAATATGTCTTCTAAATCTGCGGATTGTTATCCAGCATTAAAGACATTGAGTTTAATATTCATGTTACCAAAGGACAACTTCATAACTCCATTCCTGCAATTTATAATAGCATTGGATGTGGCCAAAAATGGACGACCCAAGATGACCGGGATCTGACTAGTCGGATTCCGGACAGGCTGAGTATCTATAACGATGAAATCCACTGAAAAATAAAACTTATCAACCTGGATTATCACATCTTCAATAACACCCTAGGGCACCTTGACAGATCTATCAGCTAGTTGTAATGTTACTTTAGTTGGTTTCAACTCACCAAGTCCTAGCTGCTCATAAAACGAATATGGTTACAAATTGACGCTCGCCCCTAAATCAAGCAATGCCTTCCCGATCTTATGATCTCCTATGACGCAAGAAATGGTGGGAGCTCCAGGATCCCTAAATTTAGGAGGGGTGTTATGTTGAATCATGGAGCTGAGTTGCTCTGCAAGGAAGACTTTCGTATGAACATTCTGCTTACAATTTTGAGTGCATAAATCTTTAAGAAACTTAGCGTAAGCAGGGACTTACTTGATAGCATCAAGCAACGAAATGTTGACTTGCACTTTTTTAAACACATCTAAGATTTCATCAAAGTTGTTTCTTTTCTTTATTGGTGCCAGACGTTGAGGAAAGGGTGCTTTGGGCACATAGGGTGGCACATTAGTGGCTCTTGGAGAGTTAGAGAGCTTTTGGACTTTGGATGCATTAGTGTGTCTCTCTGCTTCATCTTGATCTTCTACTTTAGAATTTGATTCATCCCTAGGCATCTCTATTCTGTTGTCTATCTGTTTGCCTGACCTAAGGGTAGTGATCGATTTGGCTTGCTCATGATATTGCCTTTGGTTGGAATTAGAGCCAATCTCATACTGTCCCTTTGGATTAGCCACAGGTTGGCTAGGGAACTTGCCCTTCTCTCTCTCACTCAATGTGGCAGCAAGTTGACCTAACTGTACTTCCAGCTTGGTAATGGATTGCGCATTTGTATGTACGCCTTGCTGGTTAGCTAGTAAAACTTGTTGGGTGTCTTTCTGAAATTGAAGAGAACTCTGCATAAAAAGATTGAGTGTATCATCGAGAGATGGTTTCCTTGATTGTGCAGGCAGTTGTTGATATTGCAGAAACTGTTAAAGTTATTGATTGCCAGCTTGAGCGTAGGGTTGCATGGGAGGATTTCCAGATGGTCCTCCTTGTTGTGGTCCTTTTGCCCAAGAGAAATTTGGATGCCTAGCCCAACCTGGGTTGTAAGTTTCTGAGTAAGGATTATTCACAGGTCTTTGAAAAGTGTTCATTGCATGTACTTGTTCAGAAAGAAGTTCTGGGAAAGCTGCACCAGATGGACAAGACTGCGTAGGATGGGCAGGACTAGAACATATGGCACATGCCTCAACTTGAGTTGTTTGTGGAGGTCCATTATGCAACATCCGAGCATCAACCTTCTTTGTCAGGCCATCAATCTTGGCATAGAGATCTGGCGTGACTCCTATCTCATATATACCACCTCTCTTCTGTGGTTGGGGACTTCTGTCACCTCTATTTGAATAGTCCCATTGCTGAGAATTTTCACTCAAGGTTTCAAAGAAATTCCACGCTTCAACATCACTTTTGGTCATGAATGACCCTCCACTGGTGGCATCAACCATGCGCTTGTTCTGGGGTGTCAAACCGTCATAGAAGTATTGAACCTATTGCCACTTTTCAAAACCATAGTGTGGACATTTAAGAAGTAAGTCCTTCCATCTTTCCCAACATTCATGAAAGTGCTCACCCTCTTTTTGTGTGAAATTAGTGATTTCTCTACGGAGAGCATTAGTTTTGTGAACTGGGAAGAATTTGTTTAAGAACTTCCTAGACAGGTGATCCCATGTAGCGATAGATCCAACTTCTAGAGAATTCAACCATGCTTTCGCCTTATCCTTCAAAGAAAAAGGAAACAGGCGTAGGCGGATTAAATCGTCTGAGAAGTTTTGGAACTTAAAAGTGGAGCAAATGTCTAGGAATTCTTTCACATGATGATATGGGTCATCCTTGTCTAACCCAAAAAAGGATGGCAACAATTGTATGACCCTAGGTTTAAGTTCAAAGTGTGTTGCCGTAGTGGCTGGCAACACTATGCATGAAGGCGCATTAAATTGGACAGGAGCTGAATAATCTCTGAGAGCTTTAACTTCATTCTTGTTTGCCATTTCAACTGGATTTTTTCTTAATCTTCCACGAAGTGTTCTTTTTATTTCAGGATCAAAAGGTGCTAGTTCTATATTCAGAGATCTACGTCCTAGCATGAACTAAGTTACTACAATGCAAGAAAGCTAAACTATGATGCAACCTAAGAGAAATAAAGCTAGAACTAAAAACTATGAATTCCTAAAAAAACAAGAAGAAACTATGAAAACATGAATTGGAAGAAAGAACCCGAAAAAAGGGATGATCAATGATCGACGGATTGAGAGCTCCTCCTCTTTAAAGACTGTTATTTTCAGCTCCTTAATTTCTGTAGACAAAATAAAAACAAAGATAGATTAGATTTCCTAAAATAACGTTAGACTAAACCTAAGCAACGGTTAGTTTCTAAAAATGAAAGTTTCTAAAACTAGAAAATAGAAAGTTTCTAAATCTAAAGTTAGAAAATAGAAAATTCCTAAAAAATAAAAACCTAATTCTCAAAATAGAAAGTAGAGAAGAATGGAGAATTTAGAAAGATGTTACCAAATTAGAAGTATATGTCAGGACCCTACAAAACAGGAAATAGGTTAGTTTCTAAAATAAAGAAACGAACTCTAAATCTACAGTCAGTAAAATCCTAAGCTATGAATTATGATAAGAGAGAATCCTAAATTCAATTTGGAACGAAACAGTCCCCGGCAACGGCGCCAAAAACTTGATGTTTTATTTAAACCAACATGATTTAAATAATTTTTAAACTCGCAATATACGAATCAAATGTAGATATGGTATGTATTACGAGATCGTTCCCATGAGGACTGGTTGTCACAATTCAAATCTATGATTCTCCTTTACTAATCCAACAAATAATGGAGCAAACTACTAAGCACAATTCTATGAAAAATAATTGAGAATAGGGAAGAAAATTCAATTAGAGAGAGCACTAGGACTTTCAAATCCACCCCTAATTATCCTATCCCTTATTTTATCTGTTGATTCACCCTAATTTAGATTAACACAACTTATATAAAGAAAGCACAATCTGTGTCCTTAGTCGAACATACAGAATGTCTAATCTCCTAAAGCAATGCAATGAATAACACATTCTATGTCCTTAGTCGGGCACATAGAATGTACAATTCATTAAAGCACCCTGTTTCTTCCTCTATAGGAAACCTGTTCATGTTCAGACACAAGCACTTAGAATAAGCATCCAGACAACATCCATATATAGACTTTGGTCAAGTTCATAGATGGAGAAGTACAGAATTTAAACCAATCAAGCACACTAGAGAAAGAAACAAATCAACCAAGTTAAGATGAAATTAACAAACAAGGATCATTCAAGTTAGGGGCTTCATCTCAGCCCTAGCTAAGGAAATTAGCTATCCATGAGATCAATTAGAAAGTAGGAAAAATACAATTTAAACAATAAGAACATCTTTCCCTTCTTTCTTCCTCTCTCTCTCTCTCTCTCTCTCTCTCTCTCTCTCTTTCTTTCTTCTCTTTCTTCTCACTTGATCTACTCCCAGCTCTCGATCCCCTCAAGCTCTGGATCCCTAGCTCTCCTCCGGTGTTCCCTTTAATAGCCTGCTCCAGGCGGTGGAAGAATTCGAATTCCTGAAGTCGGAGGGCTGCTGAAGTCGGTTTGTGTAAGCCTGTTACGCAGCCAAAATCGGAGCTCCACACGTCTTATTTCCTTGTCTTTCCTCCAAAATATTACCGTCCCTTTGGACGTTTTTGAGTGGTCTACCCGATGGACAGATCGGATCAAGCATCCGATCATCACCGAGACCACACCACAGCTCGCAAAATTGGGTTGCGTTCGGTCGCGGAACAGGGACCGCGGATCTCTTCCGCTATGACACTGGTGGGGCCCATCCCTTCATTATTTTGAAAAATCCATTCCATCCATCGGATGAAGGACGAAATTTCAGTTAGGAATATGTAGTTTTTGTCTTCTGTTGATGAGGTCCACCTGACTTCTCTTGCTGTCGTTTGTCCGACGTTTGAACGGCTAGGATCCTGTTCTCTTGATCTCTTCAAATTCCGTCACCTAGGGCTTCGTAAACTGGGCCATAGGAATTTAAGGGACGGTCCAGATTTTCTATATGGACAATATGTGGGGCCCACAACTGAGGACCGCAAGTCGGTTTGCGGACGCTGGAAACGGCAACTGCCATTTTATTTTTGAATTTGGAAAGGAGAGTCGGTCAGTGCATGCTGACCGACTTTTGGTTTTGTTGGTGCACGGCGAGTGCTCATGTGCATTGTACACATGCCACCCTAGGTAGGATCCACTGCAATGTCCTTGAGAAATCTAATCCGACCATCTATTTTGTCTTGGCATATAATGAATTGAGACCAAATTTGAGGCAAATCCAGATACCAGGTGGGCCTCACTCAATGAATTAAGGGGCTGATCTGGCCATTGGCCCACTTCCATAATGATTCGAAGACTAAAATTTGATATGTACAGTTAATTTATGACCCTCATCCCATGTATGAAGTTTCGAGCCAATCGGATGGTGGGAATCATGTGATCTTGCATTTTGCACCAATTTCGGGCCTCTTTAACATGAATGACTTGATTTTCTTGGACCCCTGGCGTGTAAATTCTTCAATCTTAGTCCTCTGGAGTCCATTCCTTGCTCTGTTGTCTTCGGAATGTCAGATCTACGCTTTTAATATCCTTTTTCCATCAACGCTCCTGATTTCATCCTGCAACAGAAATATAATTAAAATACTCCGTTAAGCATTATCATATAGGTAAAATCATGCAATAACTGGGGTCTGATATGCAATATTCGACCCTCATCGAGTATCCTCATGACACTAGTGTTCAATTAACTAGGTATTCAGATGCTGATTGGGCAAGTAATATCGATGAAAGAAAATCAACCAGTGGTGGTTGTTTTTACATTAGAAATTGTTTGGTTTCTTAGTTTAGCAAGAAGCAAAGTTCCATATCACTCTCAATTGTTGAGGCTAAATACATTGCAGCTGGAAATGATGTATTCAGCTAGTTTGGATGAAACGTATGTTGAGTGATTATGGAATTGCACAGGACTCAATGGTTTTATACTGTGATAATTCCAGTGCGATAAACATTTCGAAAAACCCAATCTAGCATTCACGTACTAAGCACTTTGACATTAGATTTCATTATATCCGTGAATTAGTGGAAGAAAAAGAAATATCTTTAGAATATATTCCAACCGAGACTCAGCTTGCTGACATTTTCACTAAACTGCTCGACGAAAGCAGGTTTAATAAGTCAAAATTCAATCTCGGTATGTGTAATTTAAAATGATTGAGCATGCATCTCTGTATCATAGTGTAAATACTTTAATGTTTTATATTTCAAAATTTCTTGAAAAATGCATGTTTATTTTTTTTTTCTGTACACGACCAGTCGAGGACGTGCTCGACCAGTCGTGGCACGAACGGTCGAGGATGTCCTACGACTAGTCGTGTAGCGCGATGATTGCTTTTATTTGGGGAAAACCATTTCTTCTTTATTTCATTCCTCTTCTCCAATGAGCCGAGCTTCCACTAGTCGAACCCCACTGTTCGATTCACTTAGGTTAGAGTGTTCTCTCTTAATTTCTTAAAGAATCTTAGTCTTTTTTCTAAAATTTCTTGATTATAGTTGTCTATTTCAACTCGTTCTTCAAGTTTTTGGGTTTTTCTTCTCATTTGCTGAATCTAGAGAAACTCATCTCTCTTTTCTTGATATTTCTGGTATTTCTTCAAGAAAATAGATTCTAGAGGTAAAAAGAAAAATCCCAGAGGTGCTTCTTCTTCTAGATCGAATGTTATCATTAGACGTCATCTTAGGGATCCTGAAGATGATCCACCACATGTACGTGACTTGCAAATGCGAAATATGATAGTTGAAAATGTCGTTGATTTAAACCATATCGCTCCTTTCAATCTCCTTCCTCTCCTTCAATTTGTAGGACGGAAAAACATTTTACGCTGGGGCGGGCCAGCATACCAGTCCATAGCGCAGGCCATGGTTGCATGCATAACTGACTTTTCTACTGAGCAACTAACTTTTACTATTACAACTAGAGAAGGGCCTTTTCCTGTTGATCGACATTTAATTTCAGGCCTTATGGACACACCAGTAAATGATGAAGGTATTCATCCTAGCACACTTGCTGAGAAAGTGTCAGAATCGGAAAAACCTGTATATACAAGAGCATTGTATAACATGAATGCACCATGGACTGCAAATGGGAATGCCCTCAAAACCAGATACTTGTTACCCAAATACAGAGTTTTGCATTGTATATTCACTTCTAATCTGTATCCTCGCTCTAGAAACAAGACTGAGTTGACTTTGTTTATGGTTCGTATTTTGTACTTAATCATTACTGGTGCTAATGTCTGTTTACCTTCCTTGATTTATTCCTCTATCATTCAAATCCGTAGTCATCCTGGTCATAGTGATATTCCATTTAGATATCTGTTGAATATATTAGCCACTCACACGTTAGTCGCTATGCCCGTCGAAGAGGCTCCAATCCAATACCTCATATTTAACAACTCTAACTTAAACAAAATGAAGTTGAACTTGGCTCCAGGCCAAGTTCATGTTGGTGACGATGGAGTTGCTGCTGAGGCTGGGAATGATGAAGAAGGTGATGATCTTCCTTCAGATGATATCAATACAGACGATATTTTTAATGAAATGGATTCTGACTCTGGGAATGATCCCAACTTTGAGCCTTCTGATTTCAATGCTCGTCTAAGTGCATTAGAGGAGAAGGTAGAGCATATGAATGTTGGCCACAATTAGCAATTCAAAAATATGCTCAAGTATATTAGGCGCTTACAAAAAGGCCTTCATCAAATTGATCCTACCATTCCTGGTCCTTCTTCTGGATCAGATTAAGATTTTAACTCTCTGGTCTGTAATAACTATAATACTTTTTCCTTTCTATGGTTATGTTAAACTCTATCTATCTTGACTTTATCACTCCTTATGCTATGTTTCGTACTCTTAACTTTCAATCTTTCTAACTTTATGACTTGCTCATTACTCTCCTGTCTTTTCAATCCTATTTGTGTTTCTTCCTTTATCATATTTTGACAAAAAGGGAGAGAAATTTGAGAATTTTCTATGGGTTATGCTTGGATTGATGATGTGAATGAGATGGTTGAGGTATACTAATAAGGGGGAGTAAAGGGGGAGTTACACAAGAGAAGTTAACTGGTTGTGCATGAGGTTGTATGTTGTATGATAGTTCATGACAACTGGTGCATGATTCGTTAATATACATGTTGTGCTTTTCTTGTTGAAGTTTGGTTTGTCACAAATTTGACAAAGGGGGAGCTTGTAAGTGCTATGGTTTGATTCCTCTTTATGTGTCTTGTGTTTATATCATGATAAAATTGTGTGTCAAAACCTCTATATGTCAAAATTGTGTGTCAAAACCTCTGTATGTCAAAGGGGGAGCTTGTCAAATTTTGTGTGTCAAAACCTCTGTATGTGTCTTGTGTTTATATCATGATAAAATTGTTTGAGACAAGAAGTTGAATTCCTCAAGCTAGTTCAAGCTACAAGATAGAAGATATTAAAGAAGAGTTCAAGCTTAAGACTCAAGCTCAAGTTCACATGTAACAACTCAAGCTCAAGTTCACGTGTACTCAAGGTCAAGACTCAAGCATAGTTTAGCACTCAAGTGCAACTCAAAATAATATTGATTTCAAAGCTTGTGAAGTAGTCAACCTGCATCAAGAAGAACTCAAGCTTCATAATGATCAAAGTTTGAGCAAATGAAGTTTTCAATGTCCATACTTCTTGTCCCAGGTATGATAAACCTTAGATTGACCTTAGGGTAGGTCACTTTGGCTAAATAATTCATTTGAATATTATTACATAATTTTGGTCTATTTTAAGACTAGTCCTAGACCTTGTTAGACCAGTCCTAGCACTGATTCGACCAGTCTAAGAAGTTTCAGAACCAGTCTTAAAATTGTTGTAATTTATTAGATTTTCTGGTTTGGCTTTGACCAGTCCTGGAGTCTGCTCGATCAGTCGTGGGATGGTCTCGACTCGACCTTCGACCAGTCGTAAAGCTACGACTCAAACTCCAGCGACTAAATCAATTGTCGCACGACTAGTCATAGAGGGGTCTCGACCAGTCGTGGACTGCTTTCGACCAGTCGTGGACGACCTAAGACCGGTCGTACAATAGTTTGATCCAATCGCGCTCAAAAATTTAAAAATCTGTTTATCCTTCGACCAGCGTGGTGACCCTAGGACCAGTTGAAGATGAATTTCTGCAGCTATAAACAACACACGATTTTCAGAGTTTTTCATTGAAAATTAAGTGAATTTAAGGCTCCACTCTGAGATAAGTCTGTGTTTGTTTTTAAGCTATATTGTGCATAATTTTATTTCCTTTTGTTAGCTTATTGTTATTTGATTTTAATTTGTATTCCAATCTGATTAGAAAAAAGGGGAAATTCTTAATTTCTTCTTCACGGAATCAAAATCAAATACAGCTAGTCCTAAGTTGATTAAATTTAAAATCAATTAGAACTTAGAACCATTGTAAAGTGAGTATTGGACATTGAACTTCCATTTCGAACTTCTACTCCGATTGGTTCTTTCGGGCTACTATAAGAGGAGAAATCCAGGTATTTTACAATTCTGTAAAATTTCTATTCCTTAGGTTTTTGTTTGGGATTCGCTAGAAAAAAATTCCATTTGTGTGGTTATCTGAGGAGAGCCAGAAAACTCAGAAAGAGGGGTTTTTGGATTGTGTAAGCCCAAGTTAAAAAGACACAATTGTGAAGGTTTTAGGTGAACCTGTGAAACCTATTTTGATAGTGAACGCTAATATCCCCTGTGTGAGGATATTAGGAGTGGAGTAGTATTCTCTGTGGTGGTTGTTTAACAGTTGGTGAACACACAGGCAAATGGATTGAATGCTTGCTTAATCTTTTACCTTTTATCATTCAAAGCTGTGGAATGTATGTGTGGTTGTGAATGTTGTAAATATTTACATTTCAAGCAAGTGTGGGGAATGTTGTAATAGTTTAGATTTAAATTTCAGCAATTTATTTCTAGTTATTCCTTTATTAAGTTTGAGTTTCAGTATCTTTAATTGTTCTTGTAAGGTTGCCCTGCCATTTGTATGGTGCATGGTTGTCCTGAGAACAATCAATATTTGAAATTACTTTTTATTCTTTCGTACAGTTTAAATTTATTTATTTCTCTATGGTTTGAGTTCTTGATATAAAGACATTTCCAGAAATCAGGTTGTCCTACCATAAACTTTGGTTTTTGGTGTAAGGTTGTTCTCAGAACAACTTTTGTATCAATCTCTCAATACTTGTTCATTGAGGTTGCTATTCATTTCAATATTGTGGATTGATTTACTTTATTTGGCTATCTTGTTATTTAATTCTGCTGTAATTATTTTAAATTTGACATAGTCCTATTCACCCCCCTCCCTCTTGGACATATAGCTTGGCCATTTCAATACACTTTTGAAACCTTTTGCCAGTTGGTGGATGAATCGAAACCACTGTCGATGTCATCGAATTTCGAACTCCGATTCTATCTATGGTAGGATCGATCCATCGACTCTTAAAAAATGAGAGAGACTTGACATAAAATATTTCAGGTTTTAAGGATATGATTGAGGATCAGCCGATGTCATCAGAATTTGTATATCGATGATATCAAAGGCAGTGTCGACGCATCGATAAATCCTATAGATTTACCAAGAAGTTATTTGGAGCGACGTTTGTGTCGATTTGATCAATCGACTTCGGCCTCGATATCATTGACATATGAATTCGATTTACTCGAATGGCTCCCGATCAAAGTTAAAAACAACCTGAAATATCTGGTGGAAGAAATGCGTGCCCATGGTCGATTTCATCGATGGACTCCTGATCTTATCGATATTTGATTTCAGATCATATCGGAAGGTGCATTGATATATCGAAGGATTTTTAAATTTTCTTTAAAAAACAGGGGTGCCAAAAATCTGCTTGTCGATCTTATCGAGCCACTTCCGATGAGCTCGAGATTTGAGTATCAATGATATCGATAGGTGTATCGATACATCGATAATTCATCCAGATATGTTGTGAGGTTGCTGGACATATTTGGTCCTCTTTCCGTTGGTATCGATGAAGCATCTAGTACTCGACAGCACAGGTCGATCATATCGAGGGTGTTTTCAATAAAATCGTCAAGGCAAGAAAAACTTAGATATTTTCTTATTTTGAAAAAGTTTTTCTCACCATAAAACCCTATGATTTTCTAACTTATTTTAAGGGTTTTCTTCACCTGGTGTTTTGGGACATGGGATGTGAGGCTTTAAATTTACCTATGGCGAGCTTGCACACATCTGGTTGAGGCAGTTGCTTGAATTGATCTTCCTATCAAGCTTTGTAGACAATCTGACTCATCACTCACGTAACTTGACAAACCAGGGAACTTTCAATCTCCCCCTTTGTCAATTACGTGACAAAAACCCAAAACACCCTAGAATACTCTAGACGAACACACCCTAAATTGTGTGTACATGCTTTTACACAATTTTACAGTTTCTAGCCCATGTCACAACTTGTAGCTGCTCCCCCTGACTTGTATACTCCCCCTTTCTTGTTGCAGCTGCTCCCCTTAAACACCTGCACAACCATTTAAGTAGATACGCAATTTTCCGTTCGGGGTGTTTGTAAATGTTCTCCCCCTTTTCGTCAGTCATTGACAAAGATAAATCAAGTGATATTGACTGAAGAGTGAATTATTTGGGAGAGCTAACCAAGCAGAAGCGGATCAATTGATGTATAATAGTTAACATAGTTTTAAGCAAACATCAATTTTGAAATGTATGGATGCATAGTAGATCAGATAAAACATTGATGTAACAGTTAGAATAATCAGTAAAGAACAATACTTGCATACCATATTAGAAATTTGATAAACAGGGGATTGTAAACATAATTATTGCATTAACCATATGAGTTCTATTCACCCATATGCCAAAATGAAACCAAGATATTCAACTATCCAAAATAAACTGCCCAAGATTGGCAGCAAATTAACAGTTATCCTAGAAAAAACACTAAGCCCACGCACAGGTACCTCCAAAAAAATATAGTGATATAGAACTAGCACAATCAGCTTCTACCGTCTTCGAGAATCACCATGTGTGAGTAAATCAACTACTTTCTGATTTGTTTGCTAGAGAGCATCGACTTTTTCTTCAATCACGGTGAGACATTTCTCACAATTGTGAAGTCGCACCTCCACGCTTGCCATACCGTTCAGTAGGTGACGTTCAAGGTGATGAGTTTGGCGATTTGTGATAGACTCCAGAATCAGCAATTGCGTTCAGTTGGATCCCCATGGATATGACGGATGAGCATATGGAGTAGCTGACTGCAGGAGGCATTGTTCTCAGGAAGAGCTGAAGAAAGACAGCTGTTGTGCCACCTGAGCCGAATCACTATCAAACCACTTCTCTGAATAAACTCTATCAGATGAGGCAGGAATACCAACATGATGGGCTAATTTACAGATGAGTACAGGAAAAGCTAGTGTATCCTGATGATTTCCTTGAATGACCCGAATTAGCTGCTTAAGAAGAAGTGTTGGGAGGCATAACTGAACTTCTTGATACACATCATACAACACATTTAACACAAAGGGAGATAGATGATTACCATTCACATCACAAGGATAGACATTGGACCCAAAAATGTCATGAAGGATTTTAAAGGTGGGTCCAAGATGATTAATATGAAGGGAATTGTCATCGTTCTGAGAAATAGTAGTTCCCTGGCATAGTGAACGAGTTATCTCTCCCGAGACGCCCAGACAATTTAGATTTCGGCTGTTGACTGGAATGCAAGTGACCTTGAGGTCCAGAAGATTACTCAAAGTGATGGGAGTGATGTGCTTGGAGTAATGCAATAATTCAACTTGAATGCAAGGTGGATCGTCACGAATAACATGACTTTCACTGAGGATGTCATGGATCACCCCTATTTGATACGAACCACCAAGGTTTAGAATATTTTTCCATCCTATTACTTCTAGAAGAAGATCCACACCAAAAGACTCAATGACACTGTTAAGAACCAGACGTTCAACACCAGTGGCTGGATGTCTCACCGATGGAACGAGTTGATGCATGCTGGGTTGTTTTGCTTTTCCTTTTGAAGACTGAGAAGGAGACTTACCTTTCCCTTTGTTCATGATTTTTCAGTGTAAGAGACAGGCAAAGGTAAGAGCAGAAAATACTCGATTAAAAGCGAAGTTAGACTCCGGAGTGAAAGAAATGGGAAGACAATACTCGTTTCTTTTGAAGCTTCTGGGACCCACTGATGGTTTTCTGGCCGAGGATTCGAGCAGAGAGTAAAACAAAAATTTTCAGAGAAATAAGATTTTTCTACTCGACCGCCTTTTATCGGTTGACAATCTTCGATTTTATCGAACTGACTTTCGATTATATCGATGATCTTCATCCGATGTTATCGACATTTGCTTCGATAGTAGTCCCGATCATGTGACTTCCCACATTCTGAAGAGATATCGATGATATCGACTCATGATCGATTAATCGGGAATGACATATTGATAGATATATTGAAGAAGGATATTTTTCTTTTTCAGCATACAGACGATCTTCAAGTATTTCTATGACTTATTAACATACTCAGCAATATTATGTTTAATGACTGTACACATCAAAAATTATAAACATTTGAATGTTTATATATAAAAGATTGAGGTGAGGAACCTCAGATATATCATTTGACGCTCAGCAAAATTGCATCATTTCAACAAATATCCAGATATGGATGTATGATCTGGCCTTGTCTTTTTATGCTCAAAACTTCTAGGAATCAGTTCTCTCTATGCCTTTGATAGTGTAGCAGTGATTGCTTGTGCGATGACCCTTCATTACTGATTTTCCTGATTAGTCTAGGATTTCGCACTCTTGTTTGTTAAATTTGACCACATGCCCATTATTATAGATTTGAGATATGCTTAGGAGATTATGTGTCAGACCTTTTATGCAGAGAGCATTCTCATTTTCAAGCAACTGAATTCCTTTTATGATTCCCTGTCAAATTACTTTAGCAGTGGTTCCATCTCCATAGGTGACCATCCCATTATGAAGATTCTTATAATTTGAAATAAGAGACATGTCACCGGTTACATGTCTTGAGCAACCACTGTCAAGATACCACTTAGTATTATTGCCTGTTAAGTGATTTGAGTGAGTAGTAAGACAATTCTTCTTTTCTTTAATTTTTCACTTTGTGACAGGATTCTTACTTGTAGTAGATTTAATTTTCTTATCTGATTCAACTTCTTGAATAGTCTTTGTGTTGCTACTGGAGGCATTAGATTTTTCAAGTATTTGTATTCCATTCCCAGTTCTGACTCTAACTTTCTCATATCCTAAGTCATTTTTGTTATTTCCAGTTTTTCCCATACCTACAAGTTTTTCTAACTTCTCACCACTTTGGAAAAACTTCCAGTTTTTCTTGGCAATTCTTTTGGACTCTTTTAGATTAAACAGGAGTGTATGATTTTCATTTTGAAGGAGCATATTTTTGTCTTTTAATTGCTCAACCTGTTTGTTTAGTTTTTCAGGCTTAGATTTAAGGCAGGTGTTAATTCTTTCAAGTCTATCGTTATCTAAGTGATGTTGCTGTAAATCATTGATCAGATGTGTATTGATTTCTACAGTTGTGTCCAAATCTTTTTGCAGCAATTCCTTTTTATTCTTAGATATTCCAAGTCTTTTAAGGATATTTATGTTATGGATATAGAGTTAATTATAAGCATCTTGTAGTTTATCCTTTTCTTCTTCTTCTTCCCCAGTTTCCTCATTATCAAATGAAAATGATTCAGTGGCTAGCTGTTCTTTCTCGTTCTCAGATTCAGTGGGAATGATTGAGGCAGTAGAGACCATGAGTATTTTCAATGATTTCTGATCTCCATCGCTTTCTGAGTCACTAGATTTTGAATTTGACTCCTCAGTATCATCCCACGTGGCAGCCATTGCCTTGTCCTTAGTTTTTCTATTTGGACATTCAATAGATAGGTGTCCATACTCCTGACAAGCATAGCATTGTGGTTCTTTGGTTCTTTTACCAAATTTTTCTGCAGAAGGTTTATAGTTCACCTTTCTTCCCTTGGAAGGACGACCACGATTCTTTTGAAAGAATTTCCTGAATCGTTGTGCCAATAAGGCCACTTCCTCGTCTTCATCTTCATTTTCGCTCTCACTGTCCCTCTATAATGTTTTCTTAGAAGTTTTGACGACAGTTGTTTTGGATTTTGGGATTTGTTTGAAGTGTAGTTCAAAGGTTTGTAGGGAACCTACCAATTCTTCTACTTTCATCTCATCTATGTTCCTACACTCCTCAATTGTTGTAACCTTGGGATTAAATAATTCTGGTAGGGATCTTAGAATTTTCCTACAAATTTTTGGTACCAGAACTTTCTCTCCCAATCCACCCATGGAGTTGTAAATAATATTCAACTTGGTGAAAAACTCCGGTCACTTGGTAAATAATATTCAACTTGGTAATGCAATAAAATCCCAAGGGAAGTTCTATTGGCAATGTAGCTCTGCTGGCATCTATGCCGCTTCCACAACAGAATCCAACACCGGTCCCTATCCAGGAGATAAGAAATGTTCCACCTCCTGTGAAACCTAAGCGACGGGAGCGAGAGGCTATGAATTTTATACATGACAACCTGAATCAGGGATTTCTAGGAGGATTGAATCCCCAACAATTCCAAGGTAATGTGAACCGATTTAGCCCCTACCAGTCGCCAGTCTAAGAACCTCAGCGGATGGATCGCGACTAGATTGTGCAAATCGTCCAAGAAGTTGCTGGTCAAGTTCCTGATCGTAACACAATCCTGATGTATCTGAATTGGCTGTGAAGACCGCGCAAGTTAAAGAAGGAATATGCCAATATGTCCTAGAGGGGGGTGAATGAGACTTTTAAAAGTTTTTATGAGTTATTTTAAAATCATATTACACTAATCCTAACAACAAACATATATTAGGATTACTCAAATGTAATTCTACTGGCTTTCAAGCCTGGTAGAGGATCCAATCACAAACTATTTCAAGAAGTAACAATATATGTAACTTAGTTTATGATGGATATGACTGTGAATGTGTGTGAGGTGTGATTAGATATATAAATATGAATGCATTAACATAAATCACAAACACAGAAGAAGAGCAATCACAAAGGCAATCATTTTTATAGTGGTTTGACTACTTGTCTACTCCACTCTCGGTAATCGCACTCAACCCTTGAGTGTACCGGATTTCACCAAGGAGGTTTTACAATGGTTTACCTCAAACCTAAGGTTTTAAATCAGGTTTACCTTCAACCTTTACAACCTATACTGAGGCTGACTGTTTTTGCTCTTACGAGCAAGGGTCAACACAACGCACTCACTTTTAGGCACACTGGCCAAGGATCTTCCATAAGACCCTACCGGAGGTTTCTACACGGTTCACCTCAAACCCAAGGTTTTACACGGTTTACCTCAAACCCAAGGTTTTACAGGATTTACCTTAAACCCAGAGTTTTACTGGTTCACTCCTAACCAGATGTTTATGCTCTCCACAGAATAAGGGTCCACACAACGCACCCACCACGTACACTCCCGCCAGAGGCCTCCTTGAGGACTTTAAAGGGTGAGAACCACTTAAGACCCAATCCTATAAAGGAATGATCACAAGTGTCCTCTTAGACTCTAGATACTTACAAATAAGTTGATGAGTCCCATTTATCACAATGCCAAAGATCTCCTCCTCCTTGTTGACGAAGAGTCTTCTGCTCCCTTGATCTGTAATACAAAAGATGAACCGAATATGGTGACGAATTGGGTCAAGGTTATGATGAAATCCTACTCTCTTATGGTTTTCCTATAAGGAAGAAGAGTACTTCCAATCATCTAGGCATTCAAGGCATCCCAGCTTAATAATTTTCCATTAGAGTAGTAGCTGGAGGATCCTTGAATGCGGAAGTTCATTCCCCAATCCACTCTATTAAATATCAATGGTGAGGGTGGATTGGAGGATGAACTTCCTTGAGAGAAAAGGCTTTGGGTATGTGATCTAAGGTTAAACAGTCAAAAGCTCTCTACTTTATCTCCCATCAACAATAGACAAGTCCTCTATATATAGATAAAAGGTTCCAACGAATATAAAACGGTTACATTTATGACTGAGTTCAATATCATCGAGCAGGTTCGATATCATTGAGCATATACTCTCGATAGCATCGATGGTCTGCTCGATGACTCAATCTCAAAGTCATACGCTTTTGAAACCTTTTGCCAGTTGGTCGATGAATCGAAACCACTGTCGATGTCATCGAATTTCGAACTCCGATTCTATCGAAGGTAGGATCAATCCATCGACTCTTGAAAAATGAGAGAGACTTGACATGAAATATTTTAGGTTTTTAGGATATGATCGAGGGTCAGCCGATGTCATCGGAATTTGTATATCGATGATATCGAAGGCAGTGTCAATGCATTAATAAATCCTATAGATTTACCAGTAAGCTTGCTGGACAGTTTGTGTCCAGTTTCGATGCAATCGACTCGGCCTCGATATCATCGACATATGAATATCGATTTCCTCGAATGACCCCCGATCAAAGTTAAAAATAACCTGAAATATCTGGTGGAAGAAATGCACGCCCACGGTCAATATCATCGATGGACTCCCGATCTTATCGATATTTGATTTTAGATCATATCGGAAGGTGCATCGATATATCGAATGATTTTAAAATTTTCTTTAAAAAATAGGGGCCCCGAAAATCTGCCTGTCGATCTTATCGAGCCACTTCCGATGAGCTCGAGATTTGAGTATCAATGATATCGATAGGTGTATTGATACATCGATAATTCATCCAGATATGTTGTGAGGTTGCTGGACATATTTGGTCCTCTTTCCGTTGGTATCGATGAAGCATCGAGGACTCGACAGCACAGGTCGATCATATCGAGGGTGTTTTCGATAAAATCGTCAAGGCAAGAAAAACTTAGATATTTTCTTATTTTGAAAAAGTTTTTCTCACCATAAAACCCTATGATTTTCTAACTTATTTTAAAGGGTTTTCTTCACCTGGTGTTTTGGGACATGGGATGTGAGGCTTTAAATTTACCTGTGGCGAGCTTGCACACATCCGATTGAGGCAGACGCTTGAATTGATCTTCCTATCAGGCTTTGTAGACAATCTGACTCATCACTCACATAACTTGACAAACCAGGGCACTTTCAGTATCATAAAATGTACCCCAAGTCGATAAAACGACAACACCCATTCTTAAGGAACTACCAGTCATATTTTACCTTATTTTCAGGTGAACCTGGCCAATCGACCATCGAACATGTTGGACGATTTACAATGCAATGCGGAGAATTGGCCAACAATGATTATCACAACTTGCAGTTATTTGGTCAATTGCTAATAGCAGTGCCCTTCACGTGGTATTTGAATACATTTTGAGATTCAGTACACACTTGGAAAGAAATGGAAGAGAAGTTCCACGCCCAATTTTTCTCTAAGAACATAGAAATCACTATAGCTGATCTCGCCCGTTTTCGGCAGTTACTCGGAGAGACATGTGAGAGTTATTTCACACGGTTTAAATGGGAAAAAAATCACTATAAGGTTGTTATAACTGAAGCCGAATTTGTGCAAGCTGTGCAAGATGGGCTTAAATATAAACTCCGTAAGAAGTTTATAGGCACAAAGTTCATAATTTTATGACTTAACCGAGAAAGTCTCTCACTATGAGGAACTCCTATAAGAAGGAACAACAAAAAAAACTCGTCATTAGGGAAGTATTATAACAACCTGAATTATGAGATTGCAATTGTTTAGGTGGTGACTAAGAAGCCACTAGTATGATTTGCATTGGTCAAAGCAGAATTGACCGCATCGACTACACATAAAGCTCAAAAGGTTTACACATTTTGTGAGGCCCACATCTAGTATCCATTCTATTCCCGATAGGTCCCGCGGTCCTCCCAGTCGAATTCTGGTGACCCACAACCCATAGATTGTATTTGCAATCATCCATAAGTTCTGTCCTATAAACCCAATCCAATTTGACCCGAAACTTGTGCCATTACGACCGCATCGTTGCCTGGGTTCCAATGTCGTGTCTCGTGCGACAATCCGATGGGTAGATCAAAAGATGTACCCTTTGTATTATTTGAGCCCTTGATTTGATGTGGGACCCACTTTAGGGGGTATGCACATTTCCTAGGTAGCAAGGCCCCACCCTAGGAGTCGTCATTTCCTAGGTGCCTAAGCCAACTTATTGCCTAGCCTACACCTACACCCTACATTGCTAGCTATTATGAGTTTTCTCTAACCTAGGCAGTCATGAGCCTCCATCTCTAGAAAACCATCATGCCTTGCTCTAACCAAGGCCACCTTTCTCTAGAAAATTCAGCTTTTCATGCTACATCTCCACATTCCCTAGCAAATCTCATCATTCCTCTCTTACATCTCCTTTTCCCTCCTCTTTCTCCCTCATTTTTTCCATATTCTCTCCCTTGCAAGAGACACAACGTCCAACCTTTATCCTCCATTTCTAGCTACATTTCATCCTAATCTCTCATCATCTAGCCTTTGGAACATCATCTCACCCATAGATCTTCATCCCTTGGTGCCTAAGGACCTTGGTGTTGAAGTTTGGTGGAGATCCATGAGGTGGGTGAGCATTTAGGATAGGTTTCATTATTTTTCCTTCATATATCTTTCTTTTGCTTTATGTTGAGAGTGTAGGACCCACCAATCAATGGTGGAGGTCCTACACAACTCCTTGGGTGTGGCCATTGGCCCACGATTTGCATGCATCATGTCTTGATGGGGTCATCCTTCATGGACCCCATCTTGATGATTCTTCTCTTTGATCTATAGTCTTTGGTCATCTAGACCCTAGATCCTTGGTGGGGATGGCATCCTCACCTTAGATGTTGATTTGTAGGGCCCATGCATGCATGAGACCCTTGTTCATCTTGCATGTACATGTTGATTCCTTGATTGTGGAGGGCTCATAGTGGTGGAGCCCTCCCTATGGCCGTATTATGTCCTTTCTCTGTCTTTTCTTCCCTTTCTCTGATATGGATCTGAAGTATGTGTGGCCCACCTGATGTGCCATGCAACCAGACCTCCAAGTTGTTGGGACGTCTAAACCGAAGTTGCTGGACATCCAGGCCCAACGTTGTTGCCCCATTTTGTTAGATGATTTAGACGACCTTTAGGACTGATTTTATGGCTGATCTCGGAAGGGGCTTGGGTCTGAGTGTTATGTGACCCATCTAGGTAGACCCAACCTTAAGGAATTTGTGATTTATTCCCCTATTATTCATATCTGGGGCTGGTCTAGACAGCAACATGTTGTTGTCCAAATTGCTAGAATTTTTATGTTGCTGAAATGTTTGGACTGTAGGTCCTGTTTATGGATCTTTTCTCCCTGATTTCTTGGACATTTCTCTGAGTTGTGGACCCCACCTTGATGTATGTTAAATCCCACCTCATCTGGCCCTTGATTGGAGTCCATGGGGTAGGCCCAAGAGGGCTGGACGGTCCAAGTTTCTAGACTGTCCAACAGACCCATATATTATGAAAAACATAAATTTCTCCATTTACCTTAGGGATGGTTGTTCACTCCCCAAGTATAGGGTTGTGATGTAGTAATAAACTCGGTAAGATCGAGGTCGAATCCCACGAGGACTGATCGTCACAATTCAAATCTGTGATTCTCCTTAACTAATTCAACAAACAATGGAGCAAATTTACTAACACAAATCTATGAAAAAAAAACAATTGAGAATAAGGAAGAAAATCCAATCAGAGAGAGCACTAGGACTTTCGAATCCACCCCTAATTATCCTAACCATTGTTTTGTCTGTTAATTCACCTTAATTTAGATTGATCTAACTTATCTAGAGAAAGCACAATCTGTGTCCTTAATCGGGCATACAGATTGTCTAATTCCTTTAAGCAATGCCATGAAGAACATATCCCATGTCCAAATCGGGCATATGGAATATGCGATTCAATAAAGCACCACTGTTTCTTCCTCTACAGGAACCTGTTCATGATCAGATACAAGCACCTAAAATAAGCATCCAAACCACATCCATCCATAGACTCTGATCAAAATTCATAGATGGAGAAGTATAGAATTTAAAACAATCAAGCACACTAGGGAAAGAAACAAATCAATCTAATTAAAGTAAAATCAACATAGAACAATGGGTGTTCAAATTAGGGGTTTCATCCCAGCCCTAGCTGAGAGATTAGTTACCCATAAAATCCATTAAACAAATGGATAAATAAAGATAAAAAGTCATAAAAGGAAAATCAAACCAATTTCTCTCTCTCTTATTTCTTCTCTCTCTTCTCTTTCTTCTCTCCCTTGCTATAGATCTGGAGCTCCTCCCTGTTTCTGAATGTTTTTCCCATGTCCAAGACTCCTTTTTTATAGTTGCTGGAAGGCTGGATCAGTGGCAGAGTTGTAGCAGGACATGGAATGGAGATTTTCGCAGCCATGATTGGTGGGCCCCACCGAAGTGTTTTCTGAAAAATCCACCCCGTCCATTGGATTCAGGATGAAATTTCAGTCAAGAATGGGTGGTTTTGAACGTCCATTAACGCGGCCCAGAGAAGAAAACACGAAGAGATCAGTTTTGAACGTTGCAGGGCAGCCCTTTTGTGGCCTCTATATCATGCACGTGTGTACGCATGGGAGTGGAATATCAGCATGGGTTTGTAGTGCTCGCGGCCCTCTACAAGATGGACGGCTCGGATCAGCCGTACGGGTGACGTGTGGGGCCTACTGACGTTCACAAAAATGGCCAACGGCCTGTCGTTCGCTGACGCGTAACAGGGACGCGGGCTGCTTCCGCTGCGAAGATGGTGGGGTCCACTGTGATGTTATTTTGAGAAATCCACTCCGTCCATTGGATCCCTCTCGAAAAATCGGTCAGACCTGCTGAGATTGGAGTGATTTCGGTGTGGTCCATCTGATTTCTTCGATTCACCGTCCGACTGCATTTGAACGGTTAGATTTCCATACTCGCTCTCATTTGAGATTCGGCCACCTACACGTTGATGATTGGGCCCCTTAAAACATGATGGATGGTCCAGATCTTCTGGTTGATGGATGGTGTGGACCCACAACCGATCGCAAGATCGGACAGCGTTAACGCTGATCCAATTTTTGCGTCGAGCGCGGTCAGCGGTCTGTTTGACCGAAACAGCGGTGCGATGCACCGCCTGGTGCGAGTGTACTGTGTACACTCTCCGAAGCCACAAGCCCTACCGTGATGTTTACGAGAAATCTACCCCATCCATTCTCTTTATCTCCCTGATTAATGGGTTGGGACCAAAGTTGAGGCATATACTGTTATCAGGTGGGCCCCACTTACTGATTTAAGGGGCTGATCTGGCCGTTGGAACACTTCCCGAGATCTTCAAGGGCTGAAATTTAATATGTACGGTTGATTTACGGCCCCTATCACATGTATGAAGTTTCGAACTGATCGGATGGCGGGAACCATGTGATCTTCCATTCTGGACCCCTTTCGGGCCCCTTTGGCTCGCTTTCCTCAGATCCCAGGCGTGTAAACTCTTCATTATTGGTTCTCTGGGGTCCATCCCGTGCTCAGGTGGCTTTGGATCATCAAATCCATGCTTTTAATCCTCTTTTCAGTCCAACGCTCATTATTACATCCTGAAATGAAAATACGATTAAAATATTCCATTAAGCCTTATCAGGTATGTAAATTTAGGCAATTACTGGGGTCTGATATGTAATATTCGACTCTGATCACAACCCCCAACCAGCATTTTGCTAGTCCCGAGCAAAAAATGCGAAAAATAATTTCAGAAATAAAAGACAATTCCTGTAAATTCAAGTGACTTGTGAACAGATAGTCGAGATGTGATCATTCTACGATTCATGCATGGTGAGTGGAATTTTCTCCTGGAATCAAGTTCACTGTAAATTTCATAAACAAGTTCAAACTATTAAACCATGAATTAGAATAATTCTAAAACATTGAGTTTCATGAGTGTATAGTGTCATCTCAGCTTTCAACCATTAAGAGATTCAATTGTCAATTTCATGATATCATTGGTAATTAACAACGGAGCTCATGTCACCCAAAACTGGAACCAACACTTGCCTTACAGATTAACCTTTCATTCTACCATTTTTTTGATTTTCTTTATGAATAGTACGCCAAGGAGGAGAATCAAATCTGCACCTATAGGGAGCAAACCTATGGTGAAAATTTGTCGCCTAAATCTTTTCTTATGTCAACTATGAGGAATCGAATCGTCATCTATAGGGAGCAAACCTATGATGACGATTATGCGACTTATTTTTCAATTCTTCTTTATAGTGATGCTAAAAATTTTGTTTTTCAGGCTGGTTCCCTTCATGCTTAGTGATTACCATGTTATCAATTAATATCGAACTGAAAACTTAATGTGTTAACGAGATCTGATATGTGAAATCATGGCTCAATCAACGTTTACAACTTCTAATCGTGGATTAGCAATTCAAACTTAAGTGTGAAATCTACCGACAACCGAATCCAAGAGTCATAAATTTCTCACATTCAATCTTTGTAATTTCAAAATCACAACTATCCTTCAAAATCACTTTGAATTCAATAGAAATTCGAGAAAAATTTTAAAAATTTTCACAATTTTTGCTCAAGACCAAGAAAATACTGATTAGGTAACCTAATCTCCCACCCCCAACCTAAAATCTACATTGTCCTCAATGTAAAAGAAATAAGCATGCGATGTAGATGAGAAAAAGGAAAGAGGAGTGAGGGAAAGATAGTACCTGGATGAAGAATCAAGAGACTTTCCCAAAAATATCAACGTAAAAGTAGGTCAGCACAAGAGAGAAATCAGTAAAAATAAAATAAAATCACAAAAAGAAAAACCCTACCTATACCACTTTCGCAGGTGCTCTCGATTGCATTTAGCGTATGCAACAAGCCTTTAAACCCCTAGGTTACCCCTGGTGGACGAGTTGTAGTCTCGTGAGGGTTTGCAGTAATGTTACCCACAAACATTGAACTAATAAAAAAAATAAATAGAATGAAATGCTGGGTTGCCTCCCAGGAGCGCTAAGTTTAACGTCTTCAGCCAGACAAAAACGGACCATGAATTCATTAATCTTTAAGACCAGGGTCAGCCAAAGAACTTACCTCAATACTGTGGTTAACCAATCCCAGACAAGTGATGCGAGTTCCCATAAACTGTGCTATCTGAAATGAGGTAATTGACACTATCATCAAACAATTTAAGGACTTCTGCTCGAACAACTTCTTCCATGTTAGGATCATGCTTTCTTTGTATTTTACGTGACATTTCCACAGCATGATCCTTACATACAGTGGGGCACACTCCTTGTATTTCTGCTATCTTCCGTTCAATTGCTGCCTTATATGTTCGAAGAACATTAAGCAACCTGTTCTCTTTTGCCTTCTCAGAGTTAGAAACTGTGCTGTCAGGAAGAGTCTCAAAGGGATGAAGAGGTTCCACTTTCACTCTCCATTTTTCAGTCTCCAATATCGGAGTAGAGTCGAGCAGTGCATTGACTTCGTGGATGGGACTATCTATGTCAAAATCCGTGCCATGTTGTGCTAAGCAGGTCTCAAGTGGATCTTCAAAAGATTTACGGAAGGAGTCCTGCACTAGACTCTCGATCATGTCCACTTCAAATATGTCGTCCAACTCCGCGGGTTGTTGTCCTGCATTAAAAACATTAAGTTTAATATTCATGTTACCAAATGACAACTTCATAACTCCATTCCTGCAATTTATAATAGCATTAGATGTGGCCAAAAATGGACGACCCAAAATGACTGGGATCTGACTATGAGGATTCTGAACAGGCTGAGTATCTATAACTATGAAATCCACTGGGAAATAAAATTTGTCAACCTGGATTAGCACATCTTCAATAACACCCCGGGGCACCTTGACAGATCTATCAGCTAGTTGTAATGTTATTTTAGTCGGTTTCAACTCACCAAGTCCGAGCTGCTCATAAACCGAATATGGTAACAAATTGACGCTCGCCCCTAAATCAAGTAATGCCTTCCCGATTTTATGATTTCCTATGCCGCAAGAGATGGTAGGAGCTCCTGGATCCCTAAATTTAGGAGGGGTGTTATGTTGAATCATGGAGCTGAGCTGCTCTGCAAGGAAGACTTTCTTATGAACATTCTGCTTACGCTTTTGAGTGCATAAATCTTTAAGAAACTTAGCATAAGCAGGGACTTGCTTGATAGCGTCAAGCAACGGGATGTTGACTTGCACTTTTTTAAACACGTCCAGGATTTCATCAAAATTGTTTCTTTTCTTCATTGGTGCCAGACGTTGAGGAAAAGGTGCTTTGGGCACGTAAGGTGGCACGTCAGCGGCTCTTGGAGAGTCAAAGAGTTTTTGGACTTTGGATGCATTGGTGTGTCTCTCTGCTTCACCTTGATTTGATTCATCCCTAGGTATCTCTATTTTGTTGTCAATCTGTTTGCCTGACCTAAGGGTAGTGATTGATTTGGCTTGCTCGTGGTATTGCCCTTGGTTGGAATTAGAGCCAATCTCATACTGTCTCTTTGGATTAGCCACAGGTTGGCCAGGGAACTTGCCCTTCTCTCTCTCACTCAATGTGGCAACTAGTTGACGCATTTGTACTTCCAGCTTGGCAATGGATTGCTCATTTGCATGTAAGCTTTGCTGGTTGGCTAGTAAGGTTTGTTGGGTGTCTTTTTGGAATTGGAGAGAACTCTGCATAAAAAGATGGAGTGTATCCTCAAGAGATGGTTTCCTTGATTGTGTAGGCAGTTGTTGATATTGTGGAAACTGCTGAGGTTGCATAGGAGGATTTCCAGATGGTCCTCTTTGTTGCGGTCCTTTTTCCCAAGAAAAATTTGGATGCCTAGCCCACCCTGGGTTGTACGTGTTTGAGTAAGGATCATTCCCAGGTTTCTGAAAGGTGTTCAAAGCATGAACTTGTTCAGAGAGGAATTCTGGAAATGCTGTACCAGATGGGCAAGATTGCGTAGGATGGGTAGAACTAGAACATATGGCACAAGCCTCGGCTTGAGTTGTTTGTGGAGGTCCATTATGTAACATCGAGCATCAACCTTCTTTGTCAGGCCATCAATCTTGGCATGGAGATCCGTGTGACTCCTATCTCATATATGCCACCTCTCTTTTGTGGTTGGGAACTTCTTTCACCTCTATCTCGAATAGTCCCATTCTTTGGGAGTTTTCACACAAGGTTTCAAAGAATTTCCATGCTTCGGTATCGCTTTTGGTCATGAAGGACCCTCCACTTTGGTGGCATCAACCATGCGACGGTTACCTGGGTGTCGGGCCGTCATAAAAGTATTGCACTTGTTGCCACACTTCTCAAAACCGTGGTGTGGACATTTAAGAAGCAAGTCCTTCCATCTTTCCCAACATTCATGAAAGTGCTCTCCCTCTTTTTGTGTGAAATTAGTGATTTCTCTACGGAGAGCATTAGTTTTGTGAACAGGGAAGAACTTGTTTAAGAACTTTCTAGACAATTGGTCCCATGTAGTGATAGACCCAACTTCTAGAGAATTCAACCATGCTTTCGCCTTATCCTTCAAAGAAAAAGGAAACAGGCGTAGGCGGATCGAATCGTCTGAGAAGTTTTGGAATTTAAAGGTGGAGCAAATGTCTAGGAATTCTTTCACATGATGATATGGGTCCTCCTTGTCCAACCCATAAAAGGAAGGCAGCAACTGTATGACCCCAGTCTTGAGTTCAAAGTGTGCTGCCGTGGTGGTGGGCAACACTATGCATGAAGGCGCATTGAATTGGACAGGAGCTGAATAATCTCTAAGAGTTTTAGTTCCATTCTCTTCTGCCATTTCAACTGGGATGTCTTTCAATCTTTTATGGAATGTTCTTTCTATTTCAGGATCAAAAGGTGCTAGTTCTTTATCTAGAGATCTACGTCCTAGCATAAACTAAGTAACAACCTAAGAGAAAGAAAACTAGAACTAGAAATTATGCTATTAAAAAAAAAACAAGTTAAAACTATGTAAGTGAGAATGGGAAGAAAGAACCCGGAAAAGGAGATGATTGGTGTTAAGAAGCTCCTCCTCACTTAGTAGCTTTCTTCCTCAATTCCTGAAAATAGAAACAAAACAAATCAGGTTTCATAAAATAATGACAGAAAAATCCTAAGCAATGGTTAATTTCTAAAAAGGAAAAATAGAAAGCTAAAAAGGAAAGAAATCCTAGAATTAGAAAGTTACTAAATGTAAAAAGCTAAGTAAGTTTCTAAAAAGGAAAAAGAAATTTCTAAAATTAGAAAATTTACTTAAGAGAAAAAAAAATCTAAATCTAAAAATAGAAAATTTAACAATTCACAAGAAATTCTAGAATTAGAAAATTTCTAAAAGGAAAAAACCTAAAAAATAAAAATTAGAAAAAGTAAAGAATTAGAAAGGGATTACCAAATTAGAGGTTTATCTCAGGACCCTACAAAACAGAAATAGGTTAATAAAGAAAGGAACTCTAAGTTAGTAAAATCCTAAGCTATGAATTATGATAAGAGAGAATCCTAAATTCAATTTGGACCAAAACAATCCCCACTAAGAATACGCTACTAAAAACTTGTTCACTCCCCAAGTATAGGGTTGTGATGTAGTAATAAACTCGGTAAGATCGAGGTCGAATCCCACGAGGACCGATCGTCACAATTCAAATCAGATTCTCCTTAACTAATTCAACAAACAATGGAGCAAATTTACTAACACAAATCTATGAAAAAAAACAATTGAGAATAAGGCAGAAAATCCAATCAGAGAGAGCACTAGGACTTTCGAATCCACCCCTAATTATCCTAACCATTGTTTTGTCTGTTAATTCACCTTAATTTAGATTGATCTAACTTATCTAGAGAAAGCACAATCTGTGTCCTTAATCGGGCATACAGATTGTCTAATTCCTTTAAGCAATGCCATGAAGAACATATCCCATGTCCAAATCGGGCATATGGAATATGCAGTTCAGTAAAGCACCCTGTTTCTTCCTCTACAGGAACCTGTCATGATCAGATACAAGCACCTAGAATAAGCATCCAAACCACATCCATCCATAGACTCTGATCAAAATTCATAGATGGAGAAGCATAGAATTTAAAACAATCAAGCACACTAGGGAAAGAAACAAATCAATCTAATTAAAGTAAAATCAACATAGAACAATGGGTGTTCAAATTAGGGGTTTCATCCAAATCCTAGCTGAGAGATTAGTTACCCATAAAATCCATTAAACAAATGGATAAATAAAGATAAAAAGTCATAAAAGGAAAATCAAACCAATTTCTCTCTCTCTTCTTTCTTCTCTCTCTTCTCTTTCTTCTCTCTCTCCTTCTTTGTAGATCCGGAGCTCCTCCTCGTTTCTGAATGTTTTTCCCATGTCCAAGACTCCTTTTTATAGTTCTTTGGAAGGTGATCGATGGCGAGTTGTAGAAGAAGACATGGAATGGAGATTTTCGCGACCATGATCGGTGGGCCCCACCGAAGTATTTTCTGGAAAATCCACCCCGTCCATTGGATTCGGGACGAAATTTCGATCAAGAATGGGTGGTTTTGAACGTCCATTAACGCGGCCCGAGAAAGAAAACACGAAGAGATCGGTTTTGAACGTTGCGGGGCGTACCCTTTTGTGGCCTCTGTATCATGCACGTGTGTACGCATGGGAGTGGAATATCGGCATGGGTTTGTAGTGCTCGCGGCCCTCTACAAAGATGGACGGCTCGGATCGGCCCGTACGGGTGACGTGTGGGGCCTACATCGACGTTCACAAAAATGGCCGGCGGCGGTCGTTTGACGCCGACGCGCACGGGACGCGGCCGCTTCCGCGCGAAGATGGTGGGGTCCACTTTGTGATGTTATTTTGAGAAATCCACTCAGTCCATTGGATCCCTCTCGAAAAATCGGTCAGACTGTCGAGATTGGAGTGATTTCGGTGTGGTCCATCGATTTCTTCGATTCACCGTCCGACTGCATTTGAACGGTTAGATTTCCATACTCGCTCTCATTTGAGATTCGGCCACCTACACGTTGATGATTGGGCCCCTTAAAACATGATGGACGGTCCAATCTTCTGGTTTATGGATGGTGTGGACCCACAACCGATGCAATCGGACGGCGTTAATCGCGATCGATTTTTGCGTCGAGCGCGATCACGGTCTGTTTGACCAAAACAATGGTGCGGTGCACGCCGGTGCGAGTGTACTGTGTACACTCTCCGAAGCCACAAGCCCTACCGTGATGTTTACGAGAAATCTACCCCATCCATTCTCTTTATCTCCCTGATTAATGGGTTGGGACCAAAGTTGAGGCATATACTATTATCAGGTGGGCCCCACTTACTGATTTAAGGGGCTGATCTGGCCGTTGGAACACTTCCCGAGATCTTCAAGGGCTGAAATTTAATATGTACGGTTGATTTACGGCCCCTATCACATGTATGAAGTTTCGAACTGATCGGATGGCGGGAACCATGTGATCTTCCATTCTGACCCCTTTCGCCCCTTTGGCTCGCTTTCCTCGATCCCAGGCGTGTAAACTCTTCATTATTGGTTCTCTGGGGTCCATCCCGTGCTCAGGTGGCTTTGGATCATCAAATCCATGCTTTTAATCCTCTTTTCAGTCCAACGCTCATTATTACATCCTGAAATGAAAATACGATTAAAATATTCCATTAAGCCTTATCAAGTATGTAAATTTAGGCAATTACTGGGGTCTGATATGTAATATTCGACCCTGATCAATGGTGGGCCAATTTTGTGGACCCCATTTGATGTTCCTTTATGGGAGCATGTATTCCACCCTTTTCCCCCCTTGATTGGAAGGCCTGGGCCAACCCTATTGGGTGTCTAAGTTGGGGACAGTCATAGTTTCTGTAGCAAAATTTTTATTTCAACCTTGCTGAACATTTTTGTAACTGATAAAACATGTATTAATGGATCCCCAACTTGCCTTCTTGTGGCCCACCTTGCTGGGACCCACTTCATGTGCATATGGGCCATCCAGACCACCCTATTTGGGGTTATCATTGCAGGGCTAGCAGCCCTGCTGGACATTCCAGCTGGGCTGACGTCTAGCAGGGGCTGGTCGTCTCTAGCTTTTAGGCTCACCATGATGATGTGCTTCATCCTTCCGTCCTTCCATCTTAGTGTGGCCCACTTGGATGTGTCCCACCCTTGGTGGGACATCCCTAGTGGGGCCCACCTTGAGTACTCTTTAAGGGCCAGCTGTCCAGGCCCATGGGACGCCCCTAGTGATTTTGGGTGTTGCTGGACTTTTGCCTAGCAGCAGGCTCACCTTGTATTTTGTGTGTATCTCCACATTCCATCTGGTGGGACCCACTTTCACATGTATGGGCCACCTTGAGAATTCTATTTTACTTAGATTTATGATTGACTGGACTCCAACAGGCCCAGGAAGCTGGGTGGGCTGAATGTCTAGCAATGCCTTAGAAAATTCTGCTTGTAATTGGGTATTTTGAAGTTGGTTGGCCCACCAGATGGAAGGTGCTTTCCATGCCCACCTTGTTCATGATTTCCTCAGATTATCAGACTTCTTGTATGCCTTGTAAGGCCCACCTTTGGTTGATTATTGAGGAGCAAATAGTTAAGATTTTTGGGATGTCCAAATAGGCCTAGATGGGCTAGATGCCCAACCTTAAGCCCAGATTGATGTATGAGCTGCCCACTTTGTATAATGGACCCCATGTGCTGGCAGTAAGCCCGATTTGAAGTGTAAGAATGGATCTTTATTGCCCATATAAATATATTATCCAGTTTTTGGGCTGATTTATAAGGCCTTGTTGATGAATATTGGATTGACCATTGGCTATGTACTTTGGGCATATGGGCTGCCCATTAGGCCCATCATAATGCATGGATTCGGTGGCCATTGAGACTTGGGCCATGGTTGCCCCATTGGCTCATGTTGATGTATGCCTTAGGCCATAGTTATCCCATTGGCCCATATGGATGTATGTAGGCTTTGGGCCATTCCTTGAGGCCCATCATGAGATATATAATGACATGTATTGCTGCCCATTTAGTATTCATAGTTGTATCCAGGCCTTGGGCCTTGTTTTAGCTAGTTTCTTTATTGGGCTACCTTATAGGGGACAATGGTGGTTAAATGTCCACATTGTGTACCCATATAGGCCCCGTTGTTAAGTCTATTCTCATCTATTACACTCATAGTGTTGTTTACCTAGTCATAGTGGGCTAACCCAAATAGTTGGGCCCCCACTAGTGGTTGTGCATATACCTTGACTTGTAGAATAGTCTAAGTACCTAGACCCAACCTTGCTTTGAGGAGAGCACATCATCACCGCATGTCATGCGTGGTTCATCTTCATGATTCATTCCCATATGCATCATATGTATGCTTGGATTGAGGAGTCATTGATCATGATATATGCCATTGGGCAGACTATTTTATGCAGTTGGGAAGACTGTTTTATGGGACTCTCAGGGTGATGGAGTTGCCCCACATGAGTGGGGGGATGCGTAGGACTGATACATGGTTGATTGGTATGATTCATGCATCTCATATTTCCATGACATGGATATTATACGCCCTAGCGACATCAGGGTCGTAACCTCTAAAGTCACAACATGGGTGGCCAAATTTGGACACCGAAAATGTTGGTTCTATCACTGTGGGCACGTAGGATGTCCTTGGGTGAAAGTCCTAAAAACTTTTTGGTACTAGAAGATGCTCCAACATCTAGACCAAGTGGAGATATGAGCACCGGTGCCTATACCATAAGGCTGTGTCTCCCACTATGTTGTGGTTAGTCGGAAGGGGGTGTGGCCTTACCCGCCTAAGTTAGAGAGCTATAAGCTAGGCTAAGTTTGACTAGCTCGCAAATGGGTCCGCTATCGACGTGCCAAGTAGATTGGCTGACTACTGGACAGGCAGGTAGTGAGGTCTCTTATGCTCGCTGGGCTACGCGGCTAGGGAAGCAGCAGTCAGTGTGGAGTGTATTTGACCCCGGTGATTTCGCAGAGAGGAACTGTACTGGTATGTAGATTGGATATGAGCATTGGCATGACTGCAGTGCACCTTACATATGGCATTTGGCTATGTAGGCCTCTCAATCCATTGGCTTGGTATGGCGGTTTAGCATTCATGCTTGGTATAGCATAGCCTTGGTATGGCTGATGACACTCCTGCCTTATATTGCATAGCCTTGTTACGGTTGATGGTTTTCATGGTCTTGCCAGCATATTCCGCATACTCTAATATTGCATACTTAACACCTGTCCTGTACACACTTACACCACCCTCTAAGCTTTCTATAAGCTTATACAAGATTAATGCGTGTAGGTGATGCTAGGCGTAGTAGTGTAGGAACAGGAGTGTGCGGTGGAGCTTTTTTTTAGAGTTCTGATTATTAACCATTGTATATTTCTTATGCGCCTTGTATTGTAAAAGTTTTTATTCCAAGTGCATTTTATAATAATGTTCCTGTGGTTATTATTAGTGGGTTATGATCTTGAGTATGATGATTATAAAACAGACTTATGTATAGAAATCCTCCTTGTAGGATCCCAAGATCGGATCCTGGTATATGGGTATCAGGATCCAAGAATGGGGCACTACGGAGGCTGTTGGCGCCAGATTCGGCGATCAAAATTTTTGTGAGACCAGTTTCCAAGTTTGCGGTGTGACAAGAGTTGGTATCAGAGCCTATCAGAGAATAACCTACAGAATAACTTAGGACAACATCACATATCTGCTACAGCCTTAGGAGAAGTAGTGTCCCGAATGCGTATCCTTTGATTTGGTTCCCTAACATCTAAAGCCCTCGAAGATTCTCAAGGTTGATGGATGCCTTTGTTGATTCTGGAGACGATGCCGCCTAGAAGAGGCATGAGAGGCACCCCGTGGTGCTCGAGCCACCCTAGCATTTCCTGCTCCACCGATCGAGGATCCTATTCTTGAGGTCCTTATTTCACCTCCAGTTGCTCTAGTTCCCCCACCCAAGCCTGATGTACCTATGCCAGAGGCTCCCAGAGTTCCCATGCCTCCGCTTAAGACCAGTGCAACCCCTGCATTTCCTACCATTCCAGTTGGAGCCGAGCAGTTGCAGCAGATGCTGCATGCATGCACTGCCGCCCTATAGGGACAGGGGTGACATCCAGTGGTGACTTCTGAGCATGCAGACCAGATGCGAGCAAGCGCTCTGCTACTAAATTTCTGTTAGCATGATCCCCCGCATTTCAGGGGTGAGTCGGATCCTTCAGTATCTAAGTTGTGGCACTCCAAGGTGGAGAAGATCTTCGACACCATGCGGTGCACGACGCAGTAACGAGTTCCATTGGCAGTTTTTCTTCTTCAGGGAGAGGCTCAGCATTGGTGATCATCCATCTCCCGATCGGCCACACCAGATTTTATATAGACCTGGGAGGACTTCATGGATCGATTAGACCAGAAGTTCTTCCCTAAGCACGTTCAGCAAATTTGAGACGCTTGCTTAGGGGGATATGATTGTGTCTCAGTCTGAGGCGCACTTCGTCTCTTTGTCCTGATTCGCTACCTATCTTATTGATGATGAGAAGCGGAAGGCTCGCCATTTTGTGAGCGGTTTGCTTCCCGCCCTTCGTAGCCGTGTGGTTGGACATTTGCTTACTACATTCGACTAGGTTGTTCAGAGGGCCTTGGTCTATAAGGACAATTGAGCTACCTTATAGATGACTCACGATCAGGGAGGAGACCAGAAGAGGAAGGCGCCCTCCGGTAGCTCCCGTCAGTAGCAGCATCGTCAGCGTACTAGTCGCCCAGGCTTTCAAGCACCAGCAGCGCATTCAGCCTCATCTTCAGGGCATTCACCAGAGTTTATTTTGGTTTCAGTAGGACAGGACACCGTAGGCATGAGTGTCCTCATCCTCAGTAGCAGCAGCAACCGAGGGCACCATTGCAACCCCCACAGTAGCAGTAGTAGCACCAGCCCTCGAGGCCTTCTCCGCAATAACAGAGGTAGTAGGTTAGGCCGCCGCAATGGTAGCATTAGCAGCAGAGACCGCAAAGGGGATAGGCACCTCCCCCGCTGGCCTAAGGCAGATTTTATACCGCACAGCAGGACCCTCAGTCATCTCGAGGAGTAGTCGAGGGTATTCTTCCTGTCTCCACTTGCATTGTGCATGTGTTGTTTGATTCTAGAGCATCTCATTCGTTTGTGGTCGAGGAGTTTTGCCAATAGACTGGTCTACCATTGGAGTCTACGCATGACGCTTGTCGGTATCAACTCCCTTGGGGAAGACTATAGTTTTGGGTCATTTTTGTTTGTCTTACCCCATTTTGGTTGGGGATATCTTTCTACTAGTGAATTTTTTTGTGTTGCTGATGTTATCCTGGGTATGGATTGGCTTGCCGAGTATCACATTGTTTTGGACTGTGCCACGGGAACAGTCACGTTCTGTATACCCGGCTTGTCGTTGTTCTAATTCATTACCAAGCCCTGAGGAGAGCCGTTGTATAGCTTGATGGCATGTGCAGTTGAGGAGTCTATACCATGAGTATCGACTAGCTGCCGGTTGTTTGTGATTTCCCTGACGTGTTTCAGGAGATTCAGGGATTATCACCGTGTCGGCATGTGGAGTTTTAGATTGATCTTGTACTTGGTACCACGCCTATCTCGAAGGCCCCATATCGTATGACACCGATGGAGTTACGGGAATTGCAACAGCAGTTGGACAAGTTACGGGAGTTTGGCTTTATTTGTCCAAGCAGTTCTCCGTGGGGAGCCCCAATACTATTCGTGAAGAAGAAGGATGACTCGTTGAGGCTATGCGTGGATTACCGCGAGCTCAACCGGGTCACAATTAAGAACAAATACCTGCTCCCGAGTATCGATGATTTATTTGATCAGCTACAGGGTGCACTGTTCTTTTCAAAGATTGACCTACAGTTTAGTTATCATCAGATTCGGGTCTGAGAGGAGGACATCCCGAAGACAGCTTTCCGGACGCGCTATAGTTATTTTGAGTTTCTGGTCATGTCTTTTGAGCTGACCAATGCGCCCGCCGTCTTTATGTAGTTGATGAATGAGGACTTTCGGCCCTACCTTGATCAGTTTGTTGTAGTCTTCATCGATGACATTCTAGTCTATTCGAAGACCCGGGAGGACTACGAGCAACATTTGTAGATTATTTTGGAGACCCTCCATGCCTACCAACTCTATGCGAAGCTAGAGAAGTGCGAGTTCTGGTAGGAGGAGGTGAAGTTCCTCGATCACGTGGTGATGAAGGAGGGTGTCGCCGTGGACCCCTCGAAAATTGATGCGGTGTATCAATGGGGCCAACTTAGGAACGCGTCCGAGATCTGTAGTTTTCTTGGTCTGGAGGGATACTATCGGCTATTCATTAAGGGATTCTCCTGCATTGCAGCACCACTGACCAGGTTGACTAGGAAGGGTGTCGAGTTCGTCTGGAGTGACGCCTGTGAGTAGACATTTATGGAGCTGAAGGACCGCCTCACGTTTGTTCCTCTCCTCACTCTTCACTTTGCGAGTGATGGATTAGTTATTTTTACTGATGTATCGAGAGTTGGTTTGGGTGTTGTCTTGATGTAGCACGGGAAGCCAGTGGCATATGCCTCACGCTAGCTCAAGGTCCATGAGTTGAACTACCCCACGCATAATCAGGAGTTAGCAGTAGTTGTCTTCGCACTGAAGGTGTAGATGCCCTATCTTTATGGGGTCAGGTTTGATCTCTTCTTTGACCACAAGAACCTGAAGTATCTATTTTCACAGTCGGAGTTAAATATGCGACAAAGGCGCTGGATGGATCTCCTGAAGGATTATGATTTTGACCTTCAGTACCACTCGGGCAAGGCTAACATGGTGGCGGATGCGCTCAGCCGTTAGCCACGAGGTTTGGTAGCATAGATGATGGTCTAGGAGTAGAAGATGCTCGAGGATGTAGCAGAGTACGACTTCGAGTTTGGTCTACAGTCTTCTATTGTTCAGCTTTCGAGCCTGTTGATTCAACCCTCTCTTGTCGCAAGGGTAATCGAGGCTCAACAGACGGATGAGTCGTTACAAGGTTACCGAGCAGAGGCCGCATCTGTGAAGCAGTCAGACTGGCAGATTAGTTCCAATGGTGGACTTTGTTTCAGAGGTCGATTGTGTGTTCCGGATGTGCCAAAGTTGCGTAAAGATTTGATGATAGAGGCACACTGATGGCGACTTACTATCCACCCGAACTCCATGAAGATGTATCGTAACATGAGGAGGTAGTATTTTTGGTCGAAGATAAAGGGTCAGATTGCTAGCTTTGTGGCCAAGTGTGATACATGTCAGCGTGTCAAGGCTGATCACCAGAGACCCCTTCGTCCCTTGCAGTCGATGAGTGTTTTCGTGTGGAAGTGGGAGCACGTATCCACTGATTTCATCATGGGTTTGCTGAGGACTCAGTGCGGTTACGATGCCATCTGGTTTGTGGTCGATTGTCTGACAAAGTCAACGTATTTTATTCTAATTCGTGCGACTTAGACATTAGAACGGCTTACTAGGATATTCATTGAGGACATTGTGAGAATGCACAACATTCTTGTTTTGATCATTTCTAACCAAGATTCGAGATTCACGTCTCAGTTTTGGAGGAGTTCTAGTCAGCTATGGGGTTCGTCTTGCAGCCTAGTACCATGCATCATCCACAGACCGATGGACAGACTGAGAGGGTTAACCAGATTCTTGAGGATATGCTCAGAGCTTGCGCTATCAACTTTGCAGGTAGCTGGGATGAGCATTTGCACCTGGCCGAGTTCCCGTACAACGACAGCTATTAGGCAACCATTGACATGGCTCCTTTTGAGGTACTATATGGCAGACCATGCAGAACTCCTAGTCGTTGGACCGAGGTTAGAGAACGGCGTCTCCTAGGTCCTGAGCTTGTGCAGTAGTCATCAAAGGTAATCGACATCATCAGGTAGAGGATGCGCACAGCTAAAGCCGACATGAGAGTTTTGTTGATCTTCGGCATCGTCCCCTAGAGTTTGCAGTTGGGGACATGGTGTATCTTAAGGTTTCACCCATTAAGGGCGTGATTCGATTTGTAGCGAAGGGCGAGCTTGCCCTGAGATTTGTAGGACCTTTCGAGATCACTGGGCTCGTGGGCGCTGTGGCCTACAGGCTTGCCTTGTCTTCTGAGTTGTCTCGTATCCACAACGTTCTTCATGTCTCGATGTTGTGGAAGTGTGGATCAGACATCATTCCTGTTCTTGATTGACAACCTCTTGAGGTCCATGAGGATGCTTCTATATTGAGCAGCCAATTTGCATTCTTGATCGGAAGGAGCAGATCCTCCGGACCAAGGTCATTCCTTTGGTAAAGGTTCTGTGGGGTCACCATTCTGAAGAAGAGGCATCTTGTGAGTGCGAGGCTGAGATTCGGGAGTGCTTTCCCATCTATTTTTTGAGTGATTCTTTGTGGCCGACTGGTCCACTGGAATCCAAGCAATTGCCTCCTGGCATCCAAGATGACTCCTCACTTCTGCCTGCTCCACCACATCTTCACACATAACGTGTATCGTAGGTGGAGCAATCGCATCGAATTGACGTGTCTGATGGTAGACTTCCTATACCGAGCGGGCAAGGAGACAAACTATGCCTACCTACGTATGTACTACTATAGATAGTTTAGACCGTGAGCTCTCCTAGGACGAGCATTTCACTCCCATTCGGCTGACTTATATGCAGGCTTGCTCGTGAATTCAGCTATAAACTTGGCTCAGAAAGGCTTGCATCGATCCATTTCATCAACGACACTACTCTCAACAACATGAATATGGGACCATGACAACGTCAAGCCCAACTCGACGAGAGTGAGGATGAGATGGAAAGTAAAGAGGAAGAGAGTGAAGAAGAAGGCGGAGATGAGATAGAGGAAGAAATCGAGGAAGAGGAAGAGCAGGGAGAGGAAGAAGAGGAGGCACAAGACAGTGATGAGGGCTCTCCTCCTGCCACACATGAGCACCACCGCGATCGGGCTGTTATAGAAGCCCGTTTGGCTCAGATCGAGGAGGGCCAGGTCGCCTTGCGACAGGAAGTAAGTGAGACCCGGGGCCAAGCTTGAAGAGGGTCAGGCCTCCATGAAATGGAAATTCAAGGTGGTGTCTCACACCTTGAAGGCTATCCTATGTTGTCTGTAGGACAAAGGGTGCTCCTCCTCCATCATAAGATTCTGACGGCTAGTCCTATGTTGTAGTCGTCTTTGGGTTTTCCTTATTTTCCTGTGTTCCTGTGTTATCGCCTTGATAAGCTTAGTAGTAGGGTAGGTTTGGTGGTTAGTATGTTTTAGTGTTTAAATCTTATTTAGATTAGCTCACTTGTATCTTCTGTCATGATTCATGTAAAACTACATCTCATGTATTGTGACAATTTTGGCTAAATGAAATGCATGAAGTTTCTCTGATTTGGAATGTGTATAATGCTTGGAGAAATTGAGAGTTGTTTCTCAAACCTTACACATGCTGCACCCTATGTTGTGAATAGGGAATACTTCCAAAAGCTACTCGGAACACTACACGTCTAGCACTTAGTGGATTGTTTGATGGAGCACCTCCCCTAAGCGATAGCCACACAGACCCCAGCTTAGAACCTGATAGTGATACGATGCCAGATTCACAGCCGGCCACTGGCCCCACTAATGGGCCAACACCTTCTGCACCACCTATTCCAGAACAAAACCATACGTCCACATCGACGCCACACATACCTCAGTTAGCTCCTCCTCCTGATAGGTTGGAGCAGATGATGCTCCTAATGCCGCAACAAGAACAAGTTTGGGCCACTATTGCGGGGGTCATTGCCCAAAACCTAAATATGGTCCCACATGCACCACCTGTGCAGCCTGCTGGGGATATGAATACTAACTGTCTTTTTGAGCACTTTTGGCGTCTCCGTCCTCCCACTTTTAAGGGTACTTACAGACCTGAGGAGGCTGAGTACTTGCTAGATCGTATTTCTAAGATATTAAAGTCGCTGCACTGCACTAAGGCAGAGCAAGTTGAGCTGGTCACCTATATGTTCAAGAAGGAGGCTAGTTTATGGTGGGACAGTATCCTACGAATAGTTTCCACAGGACACATGTGGAACTGGGATGCATTTGAGACACACTTCCATGGGAAGTACTTCCCCCTCACTTACCATAATGAAAAGGAGGGTGAGTTTCTCCGCCTCCGACAGGGAGGAATGACAGTGTCAGAGTACGAGAACAAATTTACCGAGCTAGCTAGATACGCTCCTCTGATATTGGTAGAGGAACCGATAAAAATGCAGCATTTTAGAAATGGGTTACGGCCCGATATCTGCACTAAGATGTGTTGCGCTAGCATTTCGAATTATGCCGATCTAGTCAACATGTCTCTACGAGTAGAACGAGATGGAGATAGAGTTTCTTAGACCCGTATACCAATGGGCCCGAGGCCTCAGCCCGAATTACAACACCGGCCAGTCTTAGGTAAGAGGTCACATGTGGACTCGCCTCTCAAGCCTACGACTCCGCCCACCCAGCAGAGACGAATGGGCCGTTGGTGTACATTTTGCAACAAAGCGGGACAAACGAACCCCTTCTATTTTACTAAGATGAAAGACAACAGTCTCACACCACCTCAGAAGATCGACCGTCAGCCACCACGTGTTATAGCAACTCAACCTCAACGACCTATGACAGCGTAACCAAACCGCCCCCAACAAGCATGTGTACATGCATTAGCGGCTGGAGCATCTGGGAAAGCAGTTGCAGTGCCCTTAGCCTCTGGAGTCACTGCCCACATTCAAGGTACCAATGCCATAGTACACATCATCGATGAAAGGAAGACCAATGTATTGAGAGATTGTTTCCCATTTCATGTCAAGGATAGGTCTTAAATTACACATTATTTCGACATACGAATTGGGACGTAGATTCTTGAGCCTTGAGAGTTAGAATAATTTTTAAAGGGGGTAGAAAAGTTATGAACTTAGTTGGGTTAAGTAGGTACACTTGTCTACCCACTGATAGGCGCAACGAAAGCTTAATGGCTAATAGCCTACTGGCCCTGGATCGAAGGAAATTGATCCCGATTATACGTAAGGTTAGGTCACTAAATAGGATATGAATCTTCATTAGAATATTAATAATGAAGTCCTTAAAAGAAAGCAATTAGGGTTCAAGTATTACACCAATTCATATTAAAGAATAAGCCTAACAATGGATTACTATAAAAAAATTATAAAAATAATATGGTAACTAAAGGTGACAAATATGTTATAAATAATAGAAGGGTTTAAACGAAAAATTTCTACAACTTCGAGTTGACAATAGACTGGTCATATCTTTTCATATTAAAGTTTAGTATTTGGTGTTTATTGAGGAATTATTTATAATCATACTAGGAATCATCCTGTTATTTAATTTAATTATATATATATTAGTTATTTTTATGAAATTAAATTAGGACCCTTGAGTATGATCGAGTTTCATAGTTTAATACTCCGTAAGCTCATGTTAGAGGCGGACTACAATAAGATATTATAAGTTTCTTATCCCCTTGTAAATTCAAGGTTCATTCCACATCGAGGAGATGTCCCTCGTCTTTCCATTCCCGCGGCCTTATGTTACTAACATTCCAAACTTCTGAAATATTTTAGAACTCTCGACTCTTCCCTCCCTCTCGAAGAATGAAATTGAAGTGCAATCTGCCCATAGCCCCCTAGCCGTATGATCGAAATGGTGACATACAAATATAATTTTAGGAAATTGAAAACCTTTATAGTATAGCCTTTTGACAATGAGCACCATGGAAGAACTTATTATCCACTAAGTTAAACATAGATAAAACAAGAACTCTCGTTGAATAAGACCCGAAGGACAACCTTATAAACCTGAGACTTGACCTCCTAATGAATTATAATACTCCTTAAATACTTAGGATATTAGATTTTGAAAATTCAGAAGCATATCCCTACGAGGCATTTGCAACTTAACTCAATTCTCAATCTTGAGTGATTACCAAAGTACTCACTGCTTTGACCTAGCAGAAGACTAGGATCCATCAGAATTAAGAAGGGATACAACGAATTATCTGCCCTGGTCAGGCGGGCAATCGACGTATCGGGTTTGAGCCTACCACAACTATCTTTCCGTACTAGCCCAATCATAAAGAGTAGATTATACCACCCTTAGGTAAACTTTATCATCAAACACTTAACACGATAATAATGATTTGGACATTTATTTTCAAACCTCATAGGTAGAAACTTTACCTATATATAAAGTTTCCTAGGCTGATATAGTTATTATCTGTCCTAACACGTATATATAAACCTAAAACCAACAAAACCAAGTAAATGAAATAATAAAACCTTTACTTATTACCCTTAGGCAATTTCGGGGACAAAATTTTTCTTTAAGGGGGGTAGATTGTAACGCCTCGAAAAAATCCGTACAAAGACTTGAGTACCACCTCAGACAGAAATCACTAATGATCAAATTTTGTAGAAATTAGGCAAAAATTAATTAAGTACTAAACTGAATTAATCAGTAGATTAGCTTAAACTGCTTTCTATACGATCTGTATAAACCAAAACCAATAGAATCACTAACTCTACATTACCTAAAAACCTACGATCAGTCTCAAAACCCAGTTGATCTCGGGAGCACATTAAAACTCCGTATCGGATGTGGACCATGTGTCAAAAGTCCAATTACCGTGAAACTATATGATTATGATTGCCTTACTGGACTTGACAACCATCTCGAAAATCAAGTCCAAATAGTATCCAGAACGACACAACTTGAGCCCGGAGCGAAGTGTGTGAGAAACACGAATATCTTTAGAAAATGAACTCAAACTTAAGTGATTTGGGACGTTCGCTTGTAGGCAAAATTTAAGGTTTCAGAGCGTCAGATTCTGACCCAACTACACCCTCGGATCAGGAAAATTTCCCTACACATGTCAGTGCACTTGCAGCCCTGATCGAGAGACGATGACCATTGAACTGAAACTGGTCCTCTGCGGTCGATCTACAAACTCGATCGAATCGAAAACTTAACCCGACACAGATCCAATGTCATAGAACTTTCACCAGACCGTATGCAGAAAATGGACCTCCAGATGAGCTCCGTTGGCCCGAAACATTCACCCTTTGGCTATATCCCAAGTATACCATGGCCCTTGGGTCATTGACATCAGTTCTGGGCCTATATATGGGCATTAACCCACCCCTCTCTCATTCCATACGAATTTTTAAACCCTAGGAGATAGAAGAGAGAAAAGAGAAGGAGAAAGTGAGTAGAAGTGAGAGAGAGAGAGTTGGGATTTGCTGCTGGGATTCGATCCCACCACTCTACATGCCAAATCATCCCTCTTGTATCGCTACACCGGCGATTCCGATTCTGTTTTTAGGCAAGAAATCTAAACCCTAATCTGTTTTAGGTATCTAAATAGATGAATCGTCGAAATAGCTAACCTATTTCATGATTCAGGTAGCCGTTGTGCCGTAGACGAAGGCATAGTGTTCAAACTAAGTTCGATACGAGTTTTTCGACGGAAGGTGCGGACAATAAACACTTAGGTTATGGTTTTCAAGGCTTTCAATGTCAGCTAATGATTTATGTCCGACTTGATTATTGCCATATGATCTTAGTTATGATGTACTCGATAATTTATACATGTGTGTCAACTATGTGAATATGTGATGCATTCCATGTGTTTGTTGAAATGTTCGAATGAATATGAAATCATGATTTGTGCTTGCCATGACTATTAACCTAAAATACATGATTGTTGTATGTATGACAACTGCTTTGTTAAAGGATTTGCCATAATATATGCTATAACTAATTTAGTTCATATGTGTGGTAATGTGTAGTTTAAGTGTTTGATAAAATGTTTGAATGAGAAATTGTCCGATGAATTGTATTTATTATGGCCGTCGAGATAGGATTCTCAACTACCTTATCTAGATATATAATTTCCTTCATGTAATCTTAATTTCAATGATGCAATTTATAAATGAATTGAAATGTTTGATAGCATGTTCAATATGTTGATAAAATGCTCAAATGAGTGTTGTACTTAAAATGTTTATTAAATGCCTATATGATTATCACATATTTTCACATGCTACATTTGAGTATAATTGAGACCATTCTGTAGTCCAGGCAATCGGTAACAATTCCTGTTTAGGGGCTAAATTAGTCTCGCCACATTTGATGCGTTCGGTGAATATGAGTCGTACAATGATCGTCGACAGTGGTACCATGTCGATTAATTCAGCGTACGCTCGTACTAGTTGAACTTATTTAATAAACCAATTGGCCTATTGTGTGTTTACTATGTATGGATGCTACTGCTTGAATTTAAGGCACCACTTACCAATATAAAGCCCATTTAAACCATGGTAGCATGATCCGCTAAGACTCATGAGCCGAGCATGGTGGTATGGGACACCATAGTCGAGCTGTCAGCCTACGCCAGGGTGATGAGCTTCCCCGTAGTGACCAGTGAGTAACCCAAAACTCATGAGTTGAATACGGTGGTATGGGACATTGTATCCGAGCTGTCGGCCTACAGTAAAGTGACAAGCCTTCCCGTAGTGACCTCGAGTATAAACGAGGCCTACCCCCGCGCAACCTAGTTGTAGTCCCCAGTCGGGTTGGTGACGAGCCTTCAAAAATAGACTGCCAGTTGGTAGGGGGTCGGTGGAGTAACCTCGAGTATAAAATAGGCCTACGCTTAGGTGACGATCCTCTCCATAGTGACCCGAACTTGCCTATCGTATGTGACAAGCTAGGATTGACGACCCTAGATGGATTATTATTTAGGTAAATGATATAAAGGGAGATACCTTAGCTTCTCGAATCTACTGTATGAATAAGTCTAATTAAGAACTTGGCTAATCACGCACATGCATTGCATTGCATGTGCATTTTGGTGTTGGAGTTGAGCATAGTGGGAGTGTTGCATGCGCGACTGTGAGATGATGTCGCAGAGGGAGTGCAGGCGAGGGCATGCATCATTACAGTATATCATCTCTACATTAATAAGAGTAGCTAGGACTGTTTGATGTATTACTTTATCATTACTGCTTGACTGAATTGATAATATGTTAACCTTTACTTTATAGTTCCACTGAATTAGCTACTCATTCCCACCTGGGATGGTGTTTTAAAACACCAACCAGACTTTGTTGTAAATGCAGGTGGTGACGGTGTTTATGCTGCTGATTTGGATTTCATAGGCGAGGAGGAGGAATTCTCCTATGTTCATCTATCAGGCGGGTCTATGTAGACCATGTACTGATCGACAGGGTTACAGGGATTATAAGGATTAGTTGGACATTAACATTTTTGTATTTTGTAAATTTTGGATCAATACATGTATATATATTCAGCTTAGTAACATACTCATACTCTGGGAATTGAGAAACACTTATATGCTTTATATACTTATCTTAGTCTTCCGCTTGCTTAACTTAATTATCTCTGGAGTATGATATGCTGATTTAGTATAATCCCACTAATGTTTAATGCACTAATATGGATAACATTTAAACATCATTATCTATGTTGCGTAAGTGATGCATTGAAACTCAGGAGTTGAGCTTTGCTCGACCCCCAATTTTCAGGGCGTTCCAGCAAGAGACCCAACGTCCAACCTTTCTATTCCATTTCCAGCTACAATTCATCCTAACCCTTTTCATCTAGCACTTGGAATATCATCTCACCCATAGATCTTGATCCCTTGGTGCCAAGGAGCATGGTGTTGAAGTTTAGTGGAGATCCATTAGGTGAGTGAGCATCTAGGATAAGTTTCATTGTTTTTCCTTCATAGATCTTTCTTTTGCTTCATGTGGAGAGTGTAGGACCCACCAATCAATGGTGGAGGTCATACACAACTCCTTGGGTGTGGCCATTGGCCCACCATTTGCATGCATGATGTCTTGATGGGGCCATCCTCCATGGACCCCATCTTGATGATTCTTCTCTTTGATCTATAGTCTTTGGGTCATCTAGACCCTAGATCCTTGGTGGGGATGGCATCCCCACCATAGATGTTGATTTGTAGGGCCCATGCATGCATGGGACCCTTTTTCATCTTGCATGTACATGTTGATTCCTTGATAGTGGAGGGCTCATAGTGGCAGAGCCCTCCCTATGGCTGAATTGTGTCATTTCTGTCTTTTCTTCCTTTTCTCTGATGTGGATCTGATGTATGTGTGGCCCACCTGATGTGCCATGCAACCAGACCTCGAAGTTGTTGGGATGTCCAGGCCCAAGTTGCTAGACGTCCAGGCCCAACCTTGTTGCCCCATTTTGTTAGTATGATTTGGACGGCCTTTGGGCCCGATTTTATGGATGATCTCGAAAGGGGCTTGGGTCTGAGAGTTGTGTGACCCATCTAGGTGGACCCAACCTTGAGGAATCTGTGATTTATTCCCCTATTATTCATCTATTGGGCTGGTCTGGACAGTAACATGCTGCTGTCTAGATTGTTGGAATTTTTATGTTGTTGAAATGTTTGGAATGTAGGCTCTGTGTATGGATTTTTTCTCCCTAATTTCTTGGACATTTCTCTGAGGCGTGGACCCTACCTTGATGTATGTTAAATCCCACCTCATTTGGCCCTTGATTGGAATCCATGGGGTAGGCCCAAGAGGGCTGGACGGTCCAAGTTTCTGGACTATCCAGCATGCCTATATATTATGGAAAGCATAAATTTCTGCATGTACCTTAGGGATGGTGGGCCACTTTTGTGGACCCTATTTGATGTTCCTTTATGGGAGTATTTATTCCAACCTTTTTCCTCTTGATTAGAAGGACTGGGCCCACCCCATTGGGTGTCTAAGTTGTGGACGGTCATAGTTTCTGCATCAAAATTTTTAATTCAACCTTGCTGTCCATTTTTGTTAACTAATAAAACATGTATTAGTGGATCCCTAACTTACCCTTCTTGTGGCCCACCTTGCTGGGACCCACTTCATATGCATATGGGCCATCCATATCACCTCATTTAGGGGTTATCATCGCTGGGCCAGCAGCCCTGCTGGACATCCCCAGCTTTTAGGCCCACCATGAAGATGTGCTTCTATAACGCCCTGAAATTCGGGGGTCAAGTAGCAACTCAACTCTCGAGTTCCAAAACATCACTTATACAACATAGATAATGATGATTAAATGTTGTCTGTGTTAGTGCAATAAACATGAGTGAGATTATACCAAAACAGTAATTCATACTCCAGATCAATTGTATAAAGGCAAGCGGAAGAATGAAACTGTATATATATATGTATGTAAAAGAAACAAAAACCAAATTCAATCTCCAGAGTATGAACCCATCTGAGTCAACATATACATATATCTGTTTTATGAACAAAAGGTCAAAAGTATAACTAAGGAAATAAGTCCTGTAAATCCTGTCGATCCGGCAGTCTAATTAAAGCCACCAGAGTACTGTATGAATGAGAACTTGTCCTGGTCCTCGTCGTAGTCCGGCTCAGCCTCCTGAGTCGTCACCTCATCTGTACCTAAGACAGAGTCTGGTTGGTGTGTACAACACCGTCCCGTAACGTGGGAGTGAGTAGCTAACTCAGTGGAACAATAAAGCATAGGTTAACATGTTATCAATTCAGTCAAGCAGTAATGATAAAGCAGTATAATCAAACACTCCTAACTACTCTTATTAATGCAAGTATGAATGCAGTCATGATGCATGCCCTAACCACACATTCCCTCATGCGACACCGTCTTACGTTCGCGGCATACTTGCATTCCTCAGTGCTCCACATCTTCCAGGCACATGCAATGCGATGATGAGCATGATTACCGAGTTGTTATTAGTCCATTTCAAACAGCAGGATTGGAAACTAAGGTACCTCCCTTATATCATTCCCAAACATGATCCATTCTAGGGTCGTCAGTCCTAGTTAATCTCATATAATAGTGTGTTCCTAGGTCGCTGCAAAGGCTGCCAGGGCTGTTACACACAATGGTTACACTACTCCCCCATCACCTTTTTAACGGTTCATCACTAAATTGATACAGGCCTAGTTTATACTCTATAAACTGTGGCAAAACTCGTCGCCTCACCGCAAATTCAGAGTATGCTCGAGGTCACTACAAATGGCTCATCACCAATCAGTGTAGGCTGACAGCTCGAATACAGTGTCCCAAACCACCGTATTCGGCTCACGAGTTAAGGTTGCTCACTGGTCACTACGGGAAGGCACGTGGCCCCAGCATAGGCTGATAGCTCGACCCCGGTGTCCCATACCACCATGCCCGGCTCATGAGTCTTAACGGATCGAGGTATCATGGTTAACGGGATTTCACTGGTAAGTTTGGTATACTATGTTCAAGCAGTAGCATCCAAACATGGTGAACATATATTAGACATATCGGGTTACTTGACGAGCCTGACTAGCTCGAGCACACAATCAACTGAACGACATGAAGTGCATAAGCACTTCGCGTGGCCTAACCACTGTCGCCAACTGAAGTACAACTCGGGTTCGTCAAACACATCCTACGTAGCAAAATGAATCTCAACCACGAACTCAAGTCTGGTACCGATTGTCTGGACTATAATCATAGTCCCAAACTAAACCAATCCTTATTTAAAGTATGTAGAGTAAAGCATAATAAACAAAGTAATTCAAGCATGTTAGCAAGCATAAAGCATGTTATAAAGCACCATGTAAACAAGAAATACAAACACATATATTTCATAAGTAAGCGATTAAGTTAAACAATTAACATGGAGAAAATCATATACGTCTCTAATGTAGTTGAGAATCTCATCTCAACACCTACTTAAGACACCATCATCCGAACACTTACTCTCACAAGCATTTTCACAAACACTTAGAATACACTATTTCAACATACATAGTGTATATTAGTAAAACATGTGTTAGGGCGAGTCCTTTCACCAAACAAATATTTTACACATATATAGTATGTTCATACAACAAATAATCATGGCAAACACATTTTCAAAATTTATACATATACGGTACTTTCTAGAATATACTATTTCAACATACATAGTGTATATTAGCAAAACATGTATTAGGCCGAGTCCTTTCGTCAAATAAGTATTTTATCCATACATAATATATTCATACAGCAAATAATCATGGCAAACACATTTCCAAAATTTATACGTATACGGTACTTTCTACAAATACCTAGAATATGTAAAATTCCATATTCTACGTCTTTAATCGAAACTGAAAACAAACAGCACTTTGTACATGTGCAATTGTATGCAGATCATGAATCTATCATTATCTGATATTGAAAGCATTGAAAACCATAACCTATACACCTAGAGTCCTCACCTTTTATCGTAGAATGGTAACAGATCTAATAGGTTTGCTAAGCTTTCGTATTCGGTAGTTTGGCCACCTATAGAATGAAATAGGTTAGCTATTTCATAACCTACAACCTTCACAACCCCAAAACAGATTAGGGTTAGGCTTTCTTACCTAGAAACGAAGTCGAATTCGCCAGGAAAGCATCTAGACTTGCGTGGTTAAGCTTGTAGAACGACAAGGAATAGTAGTAGGGAGCTTCTCCCACTTCTCTCACACTTTCTCTCTTTTCTCTCTTCTCTCTATAGGGTTTCTCTCAAATTCGTATGGCTGTAAGAGAGAGGGTTCTAAGGTCCTTATATAGCCTAAAAACACACTAAAATAGACTTAAGGTCAACGTATACTTAGGTTATAACCAAAGCAACCCTTTTCCAGCTCAACGGAGGACTTTTGGCGGCCCCCCTTGAGCCAAAAGTCAAACTTATGCTCACAGACTCTGGATCTAGGTGAAGTTAAGTTTTCATTTCAATCGGATTCCCAGATTACCTGTGGCGGACCAGTTTCAGTTCAACGGTTAGCGGATCTTGATCTGAAATTCCAAGTACATGGATATGTTTATGAAAATTTTCCTGATCCGAGGGTGTATTTGGGTCAGATTCTGACGGTCTAGTTGCTTACAAAATGTCCGCAAGTAACAAGTCTTAGATTACTATTTGAGATATTTATTTGTAAAGAAAAACAAGTGTTTTCACACTCCTCGCTCCGGACTCAAGTGAACAACAGTGGGACACTGTCTGGATTTGATTTCCGAGATGGTTGTCAAGCCCAGTGAGGCGGTCCTAAGTCCTTAACTTCGTATTATTCGGACTCCTGATGTGCAGTCTAGACTTGATACAGAGTTTCAATGTGCTCCCGAGAGCAGTCGGGTAATGAGTTTGATCCTATATTTTAGGGTAACTTAGCGTCAATGATTCTACAAGTTTTGGGTCTTGCAGATCGTATTTAAAGTGATTCAAACGGATTTCATGGCTAATCTAGTTTAACACTTAATTAACTTTGTCAAATTTCTAACGGATTTAATCCTACGTGATTTCTGGTCGAGGTGGTACTCGGGTCTTTGTACGAAAATTTCTGAGTCGTTACAATCTACCCCCCTTAATGAAAAATTTCCTCCTCGAAATTAATACCTTTTCGTACTCCTCGAGGAGCTGAGGGTAGTTCTTTCGGATCTCGGCTTCTGTCTCCCACGTAGCTTTCTCCTCTGTATGATGCGTCCACAGTACCTTCACGAGTGGAATCACCTTACTACATAGTACCTGCTCCTTCCTGTCAAGGATATGTGTCGGGCGCAGCACATATGTAGCATCCTCGCTCAACTATACCTGATCCCATCTGATAATGTGTGAAGGATCAGAAATGTACTTCTTCAGCATAGATACATGAAATACGTTGTGTACAACTGCAAGTGGTGTGGGCAAAGCGAGATAATATGCCAGAGCACCCACTCGATCAAGGATCTGAAACGGACCGATGAACCTCGGTGTGAGCTTCCCCTTCTTCCCAAACCGAAGGACTCCCTTCATAGGGGAAACTCTGAGGAATATATGATCTCCGACCTTGAACTCAAGTGGTCGCCGCCTCGTATTGGCGTAACTCTTCTGCCTGCTCTGTGCTGTAAGAAGTTGATGTCTGATAGTGTCGATCTTCTCTGAGGTCGCCTGTACCAACTCCGGCCCAATCAAACTGCGCTCGCCAACCTCAACACAGCAATGCGGCGCTCTGCAAGGACGACCATATAAGGCCTCATATGGAGCCATGCCAATACTCACCTGGAAGCTGTTGTTGTACGCGAACTCTGCATAAGGAAGATAGTCATCCCAACTGTCCTTAAAGTCCAAGACACAGGCCCGCAACATATCCTCCAAAATCTGGTTCACCCGCTCTGTCTGCCCGTCGGTCTGAGGGTGAAACACAGTACTGAACTTCAATTTCACACCAATCGCTTCCTAGATACGAGTCTAGAAGATAGACGTGAACCGCGAGTCTCTGTCCGACACGATCTCAAGGGGAACTCTATGCAGACGCACAATCTCTCTGATGTACAGCCTAGCCATCTCATCTGCAGAGTTCGTGAATCTGATAGGAAGAAAATGGGCCGATTTGGTCAGCCGGTCCACAATCACCCAAATGGAATCATGTCCCTTCTTCGTCTTCGGCAGCCCCGAAATGAAATCCATAGAGATGAAGTCCCACTTCCATTCAGCTATGGGCATGGGCTGAAGCAGTCCAGGAGGTCGGCGATGTTCTGCCTTGACCTGCTGGCACGTCAGACAATGAGAAACATACTCTGCTATACGTGTCTTCATGCTGTCCCACCAATAAGACCATCTCATGTCCTGGTACATCTTTGTGCTACCAGGGTGCATCGCAAGCTTCGATTTGTGGGCAGTCTCGAGGAGCTCCTGTCGCAAGTCATGAATATCAAGAACACATAAGCGGACACAGTATCGTAAACCCCCATCTGTGCCAACTCTCTACTCAGAGTCTTCGGCGTCGCTAGCTTGCTCTCGAAGCTCAGACAACCGTTCATCGCCCTTCTGGGCCTCGATGATCCTATCATCAATAAGTGGTCGCACCCGAACATGCGCGACACACTCAAATGGCTCCTCTACTGTGAGTTTCTGCTCGAAGTCCCACACGAACTCCAACATATCCCACTCTGCTACCATCAGCGGAGCCGCAAATGTAATAGCCTTCTTGCGGCTCAACGCATCCGCCACAAGGTTGGCCTTGCCAGGATGGTAGGAGACCTCGAACTTGAAGTCTTTCAAGGTTTCCATCCATCTGCGCTGCCTCATATTCAAGTCTCGCTGCGTGAATATATACTTAAGGCTCTTGTGGTTACAGAAATGCTCAAACTCCTCTCCGTAGAGGTAATGTCTCCAGAGCTTCAATGCAAAGATGACAGCTGCCAACTCAAGGTCGTGTGTAGGATAATTCTCCTCGTACTTCCTTAATTGTCTCGAGGCATACGCAATCACCCTGTCCTTCTGCATAAGGACACAACCCAAACCAACGCGAGACGCGTCAGTGTATATCATGTACTTCACCCCTTGCTCTGACAATACTAGCACAAGGGCGGACGTCAATCTGTCCTTCAGCTCCTGAAAAGCTGCTTCTGCCTTCTCATTCCAGGTGAAACTCAAATCCTTACGTGTCAACTGTGACAACGGCCTGGCAATCTTCGAGAAGTCCCGAATGAAGCGTCGATAGTACCCTGCCAGGCCAAGAAAACTCCTCACCTCAGTAACGGAGCCAGGCTGCTTCCAATCCTGAACCGCGGCTACCTTAGCAAGGTCCACTGCTATCCCATCCTTGGACATCACATGTCCCAGGAACTTGACTTCTTCCTGCCAGAAGTCGCACTTCTTATACTGCGCAAATAACTGGTTCTTCCTCAAGGCATCCAACACCGCTCCCAGGTGCACCCCGTGCTCTTCCCAACTCGTGGAATATATCAGGATGTCATCAATGATTACGATGACGAATCAGTATAAGAATGGCCGAAATACCCTGTTCATCAAGTCCATGAACACGGCCGGTGCATTCGTAAGACCGAACGACATCACCAGGAACTCGTAATGCCCAAAACAGGTCCTAAAAGTTATCCTCTGCACGTCTTCATCTCTGACGCGCAACTGGTGATACCCTGACTACAAGTCGATCTTCGAGAAATACTTTGCCCCCTTCAACTGATCAAACAGATCATCTATCCTGGACAAAGGATACTTGTTCTTCACAGTCACCTGGTCAACCTACGACAATCAATACACAACCGTAGTGAGCCATCCTTCTTCTTCACAAACAGTGCAGGTGCTCCCCAGGGAGACACACTAGGTTGTATAAAGCCCTTCTGTACTAGCCCGTCAATCTGTTTCTGCAGTTCCTCCATCTCACACGGAGGCATGCGATACGTCAGTAAAGAGATGGGTGTCGCACCGGGTGTAAGATCAATGGTAAAGTCGATCTTACGTCGAGGTGGCAACCCAGGAATCGGTGCAAACACGTCCGCAAAAGCCTGAACTACAGGCGTATCCTCAAGCATCCGAACATCAGTAGCCTCTAATGAAGAAGCGTAACATCGTAACCGAGTAGCGTGATTGACTTGAACAGGAAAAGTAAAGGCCGTGCCATCAAGTCCATAGGCTGTCACCACCCCAGTCTCGCAGTCGATCTTGGCTCGCATCTCAATGAGCCAATCCATACCGAGGATAACGTCGTAATGGAATAAGGGGACGACGATCAGGTCAACTAGTATCACTCTGCCACCCAAGTCTATCGAGCAGCCCTCACACATACGAGTAACTTCAGAGTAAGTCCCTGTAGCAGTGATGACCCTCACTCCTCTCGTAGGAGCAGTAACTAAACCCAGTCGCTTGACTACCGTGCATGAAACCATAGAGGTAGTGGACCCAGTATCCACCAATAAGAAGACGGGAGTACCTTGGACGTGTACAGTGACCTCGAAGGCCATAGGTGTTGAAGGTGCAGTCTCTGGTTCCTCTGCTATAAGTGCATGAACACGCGCCTGATGCGTCCGGTTAGGCTGAGGTACCATGGGCCGTTGAGGCGGCCTGAAGTGAGGTGCAAGTAGTCAGAAGGACGGATGTGCAGGTGTCATCCGAAGTGGTGGAGTCGATATAGCCTGTGGGCGAGAACGACCAATCATCTGTGGCGGAGAGAACCCGCCATCCCTCATCCGCCCAAAACAGCTCCCAACAGGGTGACCTTGTTTCCCGCAATACGTACAGGTCACAATAGGGCACCTCATTGGAGCCACTGGCGCTGCGATCCTGGGAGGCGAGTCAGAATAAGGCCTCTTGCCAAAGAAATGCCTGCCCTGAACATCTGGTCATGGCCTCGTAACCATAGCACCATGGGAGCGTGCCAGCCGATCAACATCCTGCTCCACCCCAATCGACATATGAATTAACTCCGCATAAGATGGTATGCGGATATAACATATCTTCGATCAGATGTCAGGTCGTAAGCCCTCAATGAAGCGTCGAATCTGCATCCGCTCATCAACAAGTATAGTCGGGACAAAGCGGCCCAACTCTGTAAAGCAATGCTCATACTCCGTAACTATCATGCCTCCCTGTCTGACGCGTAAAAACTTGTTCTCCCTCTCGTGTCGGTAGGCTTGAGGGTAATATTTCTCGTGGAAACGGAACTCAAATGATGCCCAAGTCCACACATAACCCACTGTGACAGTCCACAGTATGCTGTCCCACCATAAGCTAGCCTCCTTCTCGAACATGAAGGTGGGCAACTCAACCTGTTCAGCCTTAGAACAATGCAGCATCTTCAGTATCTTTGAGACGTGGTCCAACTAGTACTCGGCCTCCTCGGGTCTGTGAGAACCCGTAAAAGTCGGAGGCCTCAAGCGCTGGAATCGCTCGAGTAGACCGTGAGTACCCACATCTCTCGTAGGGTACACAATAGGTGTGGACAGAGGCACATCCTCAAACTGAATAGGAGGCTTGGCAGTCTCGGTAGGCCGTGTAGATGTCGGAGGTGGAGTCGCACTCCCACCCTGAGACAAGGCCTCGAAAATAGTGGCCATAAGCTGCTTGTGCTGGTGCTGTTGTTGTATCTGCTGCTGATGCATCATCAACATCAACTGCTCAAACCTATCAGTAGGTGGAGTAGCCTGCGGCTCATACGGCGTCGAAGAGGATGCCCGGTTCTGCTCGCGAACCGGGGGTGTATAAGGTGGAAAACCACTAATAGGACCAGCAGGAGGCTAATCTGAGCTAGAACTCGGGCCCGTAGGACCACCCCTGCCGGAAGGAGTCTGGTCCATCGAGTCAGTGAGCAAGAGGGGTGCCGTGCTCCTCGTAGATCTCCGTGGCATGCCCTATACAGTATAGAGTACATCGCTTGTGAGATAAAGCATGGCAACACAATTCATAATCACTTAAGCATTCCACAAACATCATAGCAAAAGAGCTGCGTGCTTTTCATTTACCAAAATTGTCATAATACATGGATACAGAGTTACATGAATCATGACAGAAGATGCAGGGGAGCTAATACAACCAAGCTTCAACTACGACAAAAACATGCTACTAACTACTACATCCATCAACATGAAAACATAAACCGCCTAATGCGGTAAGCAAAACAACTACAAATAACAACTTAGATGACTAGGCATCTGAATCAGGCGATGGAGGAGGAGCATCCTTGTCCTGTACACAACACAGGATGGTCTTCAACGTGCAAGACACCTTCTTAAAACTTCTCTTCATGTAAGCTTCGGTCACCTCAAGCTTGGCTCGGGTCTCACCAAGCTCAGCCCGAACCTATCCAATCTCTTGCCATAGGGTGACCTGGTTCTCCTTAATGCAAACCATATGAGCATCCCTCGCAGCCTGAGCAGCGTCCGGCTCTGGTGCTCCAGGAGGAGAGCTCTCCTCAGTATCCTGAGCCTCATCTTCCTCTTCCTGTATCTCATCACCGCCTCCTCCCTCGCTTCCTGCCTCGAGGTCAACACTTCCTCACATGCGCTATCCGACTCATCTCCAGACTCGTCGAGTCAGACTTGCCATTATCGAGGGCCGATCTTCATATTGTTAAGTGTAGCCTCACTTATGACTCGGACTGGCACAAGGTCTTCCATGTTAAGCCTATAGCCGACATCTCGAGCCATCTTGCACATTAGGCAGCCAAATAGGAGTGAGAGGTCATTCCTGACAGATCGAACGACCTGAACTATCTGAAATAGGATGAACGTGGGCAGGCATAAGTTGTCCCCATGTCCAATCTTGTATAGGAAGTCCACCATCAACCGAGTACACTCTGTACGGTTACCCGACCGCGGATACACATTATATGTGAAAATGTGGTGCAGCAAACGGAAGTCATCCGTCAATTTCGACGACGAAAGACAGTTTCCTCGCGTTCAAGAAACTCGTCGACCACAAAGGTATAGCGTACGGTGATCCCTCTCTCACGCACTCCTGGAGAAGTTGTCATTAGGAAGCACTTCACCATGTGGGATGTTCATGACCCGCGCCATCTTAACCACAGTAATTGTGCGCCTTATGCCCCTTACAGAGACAGTGAACTGAAGAGGCTCCAACAAGGGGTCTATGATATGGGCGTAGAAGGCACAAACCGTGTTCTCACATGCAGGAGACTCACCTTCAAATATAGGACCCCATTCGATGTCCACCAAGCGGTCCATTATCGGGTGTAGCCCAAACATTCTCTCATCCACGTGAGCTTCAAACACAATCTTACGGTCAACAAAACGACCGTATTCGAAGCCTATCGGAAAGGCATCTCTGATCGAAAGTTGGGGATCTAGGTCCCGCTTCGACCTATACTCCCGAACCGTGCTAGGACTAACTTTAATGTCCACTTCTCTCCTCGATCGGGTTAGACGGCTAGGCCCAGCTTCATCTGCAGCGGTCTTCCTCTTTCTCATAAGAGAAAGGACGGTGGAGACGAAGAAAATGGCCGAAACAATGGTGAAGAAAGCCTTGGAAAGTGACAATAAGAGAGAGAAAGGGCTGCTCTCCTTGCTTCACCACAAGCTTGGGTCTCAACAGCGGTTGTAGAGGCCCAAACAACCAGGGTTTAAGAAGAAAGAAGAAGAAATGAAGTGGAGTAGGGGGCGTGCACGATTTTGAGACGAAAGGGGGAGTGTGTGGGCTGAAATGAGAGAGAAATGGAGAGGATAGGGATGTAAGGTTGCTGTGAACGAAGGAGGGGGGTGGGTTGTGACCGAAATCAAGGGTTTTGCTGATTAAAAGGGAGAGTTGAGAGAGAAACAACAATTTAGAAGGCTTAGAAGAGTAAAAATGAGGAGAGGGGGCTGACAGAATAAAAATAGGGGCCCCCGCACGATTTAGCAGGTCTCACACAAGTCCTGGGGTGGGGTCGACCCTGACCAGACCTGGCCCGAGCAGACCCGATGGGCCCGACCGCGGTCAACCGCGGTTCCGCTGTAGTCCGCTTGGCTGGGAAATGTGCCACCGCAGTAGGGCTGTGGTCACCATCCTCCCAAGGTGCCAAATGCACCCTGGTTCTGTCCTGGGTCCCTCTGGATTAGCGCGGGGAGGCCCACAACTCCGTTCGTTCCAGATTCGGGTAGTTTCGAGAAGTCTCTGATCTAAACTGACATTTACTGTGTTTTAACAGCTGGGGTTGGGTGGATTGTGATCTAGAACCGTCAATAGACGGCCTAAAAGTGTTTTGGGATTGACTCGTTCGACCGGGGTTGGGTACAGACTCGATTACAGTGATCGTTTTAGTGAACTTTGCCGTTGGATGAAACTGGGATGCCTAAGACTGTTACTACATTGTTCTCACACCCTCCTATGTCAAAAGGCATCAGCATACTTCGTGGGAATATAACTCAGGTTCGGTTTAATCAAAATCATGCTTTGATACTAACTTGTAACACCCTGAAATTCGGGGGTCGATTAGCAACTCAACTCTCGAGTTCTAAACCATCACTTATGCAACATAGATAATGATGATTAAGTGTTGTCTGTGTTAGTGCAATAAACATGAGTGAGATTATACCAAAACAGTAATTCATACTCCAGATCAATTGTATAAAGGCAAGCGAAAGATTGAAACTGTATATATATGTATGTAAAAGAAACAAAAACCAAATTCAATCTCCAGAGTATGAACCCATCTGAGTCACCATATACATATATCTGTTTTATGAACAAAAGGTCAAAAGTACAACTAAGGAAATAAGTCCTATAAATCCCGTCGATCCAACAGTCTAGTCAAAGCCACCGAGTACTGCATGAACGAGAACTCGTCTTGGTCCTCGTCGTAGTCCGGCTCAGCCTCCTGAGTCGTCACCTCATCTGTACCTAAGACAGAGTCTGGTTGGTGTATACAACACCATCCCATAACGTGGGAGTGAGTAGCTAACTCAGTGGAACAATAAAGCATAGGTTAACATGTTATCAATTCAGTCAAGCAGTAATGATAAAACAGTATAATCAAACACTCATAACTACTCTTATTAATGCAAGTATGAATGCAGTCATAATGCATGCCCTCACCACACACCCCCTCGTGAGACACCATCTTACATTCGCGGCATGCTTGCATTTCTCAGTGCTCCACATCTTCCAGGCACATGCAATGCGATGATAAGCATGATTACCGAGTTGTTATTAGTTCATTTCAAACAGCAGGATTGGAAAACTAAGGTACCTCCCTTGTATCATTCCCAAACATGATCCATTCTAGGGTTGTAAGTCCTATTTAATCTCATACGATAGTGTGTTCCTAGGTCGCTACAAAGGCTGTCAGGGCTGTTACACACAATGGTTACACCACTCCCCCATCACCTTTTTAACGGTTCATCATTAAATTGATACAGGCCTAGTTTATACTCTATACACTACGGCAAAACTCGTCGCCTCACCGCAAATTCAGAGTATGCTCGAGGTCACTACAAAGGGCTCATCACCAATCAGTGAAGGCCGACAGCTCGAATACAGTGTCCCATACCACCGTATTCGGCTAACGAGTCGAGGTTGTTCACTGGTCACTACGGGGAGGCACGTGGCCCCAGCGTAGGCCGACAGCTCGACCACGGTGTCCCATACCACCATGCCCGGCTCATGAGTCTTACCGGATCGAGGTACCATAGTTAACGGGATTTCACTGGTAAGTTTAGTACCCTAGGTTCAAGTAGTAGCATCCAAACATGGTGAATATACATTAGACATATCAGGTTATTTGATGAGCCTGACTAGCTCGAGCGCACAATCAACTGAATGACATGAAGTGTATAAGCACTTCGAGTGGCCTAACCACTGTCGCCAACTGAAGTACGACTCGGGTTCGTCAAACACATCCTACGTGGTGAAATGAATCTCAACCACGAACTCAAGTCTGGTACCGATTGTCTGGACTATAATCATAGTCTCAAACTCAATCAATCCTTATTTAGAGCATGTAGAGTAAAGCATAATAAACAAAGTAATTCAAGCATGTTAACAAGCATGTCATAAAGCATGTTATAAAGCACCATGTAAATAAGAAATACAAACACATATATTTCATAAGTAAGCGGTTAAGTTAAACAATCAACATGGAGGAAATCATATACGTCTCTAAGGTAGTTGAGAATCCCATCTCAACACCTACCTAAGACACCATCATCCGAACACTTACTCTCACAAGCATTTTCACAAACACTTAGAATACACTATTTCAACATACAGAGTGTATATTAGCAAAACATGTGTTAGGGCGAGTCCTTTTGCCAAACAAGTATTTTATGCATATATAGTATGTTCATACAGCAAATAATCATGGCAAACACATTTCCAAAATTGATACGTATACGGTACTTTCTAGAATACACTATTTCAACATATATAGTGTATATTAGCAAAACATGTATTCGGGTGAGTCCTTTCGCCAAATAAGTATTTTATCCATACATAATATATTCATACTGCAAATAATCATGGAAAACACATTTCTAAAATTTATACATATACGGTACTTTCTACAAATACCTAGAATATGTAAAATTCCATATTCTTCGTCTTTAATTGAAACGGAAAACAGACAGCACTTTGTACATGTGCAATTGCATGCAGATCATAAATTTATCATTATCTGACATTGAAAGCGTTGAAAACCATAACCTATACACCTAAAATCCTCACCTTTTATTGTAGAATGGTAACGAATCTGATAGGTTTGCTAAGCTTTCGTATTTGGTACTTTTGCCACCTATAGAATGTAATAGGTTAGCTATTTCATAATAAAGGGAATGCGCTCCTCGGAAACTACTTGTTACCCAAATACGGGGTGCTTCACAGGATTTTTACTTCTAATCTGTATCCTTGTTCTGGTAATAAGACTGAATTAACTACTGTAACGACTCAGAAAATTCCGTACAATGGCCCGAGCACCACCTCAGGCAGAAAGCACTTAGGATCAAATCCTTTAGAAATTAGATAAAGTTAACTAAGTGTTAAACTGGATTAACCATGAAATCCTCTTGAATCGCTTTAAATACGATCTGCAAGACCCAAAACTTGTGGAATTATTGACGCTAGGTTACCCTACCCTAAAATCTAGGATCAAGCTCATTACCAGACTGCTCTCGGGAGCACATTGAAACTCCATATCAGATCTGGACCGCACATCGTAAGTCCGAATGATACGAGGATATAGAATTAGGACCGCCTCACTGGGCTTGCAACTATCTCGGAGATCAAATCCAGACAGTGTCCCACGGCTATTCACTTGAGTACAGAGCGAGGAGTGTGAGAAAACCTAGTTTTCTTTAGAAATGTAATGACATTTAAGTAATCTGAGACTTAGTGTTTGCGAGCCAAATATAAGCAATCAGACCATCGGATTTTGACCCAAATACACCCTCGGATTAGGAAAAATTTCATATACATGGCAGTGTACTTGAAATCCCTGATCGAGATTCGAAGACCGTTGAACTGAAACTGGTCCGCCATGTGTGATCTGGGAATTCGACTGAAAAAAGAACTTAACACCACCTAGATCCATAGTCTGTGAGCTTAATTGTGACCTTTGGCTCAAGGGGGGCCGCCAGAAGTCCTCCGTTGAGCTGAAACAGGTCCACTTTGGATATAACCTAAGTATACATTGACCTTAGGTCTATTTTGGTGTGATTTTAGGCTATATAAAGACCTTTAAACCCTCTCTCATTCAGCCATACGAATTTGAGAAAAACCCTAGGAGAGAGAAGTGAGAAAAGAGAGAGAAAGAGTGAGAGAAGTGGGAGAATCTCCCTGCTACCTTACCCCATCACTCTACAAGCTCAACCACCCCATTCTAATCGCTTTCCCGGCGATTCCAACTTCGTTTCTAGGTAGGAAACCCTAACCCTAATCTGTTTTGGGGTTTTGATAGTTGTAAGTTATAAAATAACTAACCTAAAGCATGTTATAGGTTGCCACATCGCTATATACTGAAGCATAGCAAACCTATCGAATTCGTTAGGATTCTATGACAAAAGGTGTAGACTTTAGACGTATAGGTTATAGTTTTCAACACTTTCAATGTCAGATAATGATAGATTCATGATCTGTATGTCATTGTACATGTACAAAGTGTTGTCCGTTTCATTTTTCGATTATACTTTAAATATGTTGTATATACTGTATTCTTCGTATTTGTAGAAAGTACAGTATACTTATAAATTTTAGAAATGTGTTTGCCATGATTATTTACTGTATGAACATATTATATATGTGTATAATACTTAGTGAAAGGGTTCGCCCTAATACATGTTTTTACTAATATACACTATGTATGTCAAAATAGTGTATTCTAAGTGTTTGTGAAAATGCTTGTAAGAGTAAGTGCTTAGATAATCATGCTTTAGGTGGGTGTTGAGATGGAATTCTTAGCTACCTTAGAAACGTATATGATTTCCTCCATATTGGTTGTTTAATTTAATCGCTTACTATAAAATATATGTGTTTGTATTTATTGTTTATATTGTGATTTGTAACATGCTTTCCGACATGTTTGTTAACATGCTTGAATTACTTTGTTTATTATGCTTTACTCCACATGCTCTGAATAAGGATTGATTGTGATTGGGACTATGATTATAGTGCAGACAATCGGTAACAGACTTGAGTTCACAGTTGAGATTCATTTCACCACGCAGGATGTGTCTAACAAACCCGAGTCGTACTTCGGTTGGCGGTAGTGGTTATGCCACGCGAAGTGCTTATGCACTTTATGTCGTTCAGTTGGTTGTGCACTCGTGCTAGTCTGGCTCATCAAGTAACTCGATCTGTCTAATGTATGTTCACCATGTTTAGACGCCACTGTTTGAACCTAAGGTACCAAACTTACCAGTGTAACCCCGTTAACTTTGGTACCTCGATCCGCTAAGACTCATGAGTCGGGCATGGTGGTATGGGACACCGTCGTTGAGCTGTCGGCCTACGCTGAGGCCATGTACTCCCCGTAGTGAACAGTGAGCAACCCTGACTCGTGAGCCGAATATGGTGGTATCGGACACTGTATTCGAGCTGTCGGCTTACACTGATTGGTGACGAGCCCTTTGTAGTGACCTCGAGCATACTCTGAAGGTACAGAGAGGCGACTAGCCTTCCCGTAGCAACAAGAGTATAAACTAGGCCTGTATTGATAAGGTGATGGGGGAGTGGTGTAACGGTTCCGGGTAACAGCCTTGGCAGCCCTTGTAGCGACCTAGAAACACACCATCGTATGAGATTGTCTAGGACTGATGACCCTAGAATGGATCATTGTTGGGAATGATATAAGGAAGGTACATTAGTATCCCAATATTGCTTTTTGAAATGGACTAATAACTCGATAATCATGTTCATCATCGCATTGTATGTGCATGGAAGATGTGAAGCACTGAGGGTGCCAGCATGCCATGGACGTAAGATGGTGCCACACGAGGGAGTATGTTGGCGAGGGCACGCATCATAATCGCATCTCATCCTTGCATTAATTACAGTACTTTGGAATGTTGTTTGTACTGCTTTATCATTACTGCTTGACTGATTTGATAACATGTTAACTTATGCTCTATTGTTCCACTGAGTAAGCTACTCACTCCCACGTTATGGGACGGTGTTCTAGACACCCACTAGACTCTGTCTTAGATGCAGGTTCCAAGGATCCACTAGAGGCTGACCCTGATTATTATGAAGATCAGGATGAGTTTTCCTACATGCAATTCGCTGGAGGCTTTACGTAGGCTATCTAGATTTACGGGATTACAGGGTTCATGATCACAGTTGTACCATTTTGACATTTTGATTTGGGAACAAATACATGTATATGTTGACTCAATTGGTATTCATATTCTTGAGATCGGGATTGTTTTGTTTTATATACATCTATATACATCTTTCAGTCTTCCGCTTACGTTTATACATGGATCTGGAGTATGAATTACTGTTTTGGTATAATCTCACTCATGTTTATTACACTAACACAGACAACATTCAATCATAAGCATTTGTGTTGCATATGTGATGTTTTGGAACTCGGGTGTTGAGTGGCTACTCGACCCCCGATTTTTAGGGCTACGTCCCTGATTCTTCACACATTATCCATTGGGAGCAGGTGTAGTTGAGTGATGATGCTACATATGTACCGCGTCCGACGCGTATCCTAGACAGGTAGGAGCAGGTGTTGCCCAGTAAGGTGATTCCACTCGTGAAGGTACTGTGGACGCATCATACAGAGGAGGAAGCTACCTGGAAGACAGAAGCCAAGTTCTGAAAGAAATACCCTCAGCTTCTCGAGGAGTACGAAAAGGTAATAATTACGAGGACGAAATTTTTCATTAAGGGGGGTAGATTGTAACGACTCAGAAAATTCTGTACAATGGCCCGAGGACCACCTCAGGTAGAAAGTAATTAGGATCGAATCCTTTAGAAATTAGACAAAGTTAACTAAGTGTTAAACTAGATTAGCCATGAAATCTGCTTGAATCGTTTTAAATACGATCTGCAAGACCCAAAACTTATGGAATTATTGACGCTAGGTTACCCTAAAATCTAGGATCAAGCTCATTACCCGACTGCTCTCGGGAGCACATTGAAACTCCGTATCAGATCTGGACCGCACATCGTAAGTCTGAATGATACGAGGTTATAGAATTAGGACCGCCTCGTTGGGCTTGACACCCATCTCGGAGATCAAATCTTGACAGTGCCCCATGACTATTCGCTTGAGTCCGGAGCAAGGAGTGTGAGAAAACCTAGTTTTCTTTAGAAATGTAATGACATTTAAGTAATCCGAGACTCGGTGTTTACGGGACAAATATAAGCAATCAGACCGTCGAAATATGACCCAACACCCTCGGATCAGGAAAAATTTCATATACATGGCAATGTACTTGAAATCCCTGATCGAGATTCGAAGACCGTTAAACTGAAACTAGTCCGCCACGTGTGATCTGGGAATCCAACTGAAACGAGCACTTAAATCTACCTCGATCCATAATCTGTGAGCTTAAGTCCGACCTTTGGCTCAAGGGGGGCCGCCAGAAGTCCTCCGTTGAGCTGAAACAGGTCCACTTTGGATATAACCTAAGTATACCTTGACTTTAGGTCTATTTCGGTGTGATTTTAGGCTATATAAGGACCTTCAAACCCTCTCTCATTTAGCCATACGAATTTGAGAAAAAACCTAGGAGAGAGAAGTGAGAAAAGAGAGAGAAAGAGTGAGAGAAGTGGGAGAATCTCCCTGCTACCTTACCCCGTCACTCTACAAGCTCAACCACCCTATTCTAATCGCTTTCCCAGTGATTCTGACTTCGTTTCTAGGTAAGAAACCCTGACCCTAATCTGTTTTGGGATTTTGATGGTGGTAAGTTATGAAATAAGTAACCTAAAGCATGTTATAGGTTGCGACATCACTGTATACTGAAGCTTAGCAAACTTATGGAATTTGTAAGGATTCTACGACAAAAGGTGCGGACTTTAGACATATAAATTATAGTTTTCAACCCTTTCAATGTCAGATAATGATAGATTTCTTGATCTGTATGTCATTGCACATGTATAAAGTGTTGTCCGTTTCGTTTTTCGATTATACGTCAACTATGTTGTATGTACTGTATTCTTCGTATTTGTAGAAAGTACCGTATACGTATAAATTTTAGAAATGTGTTTGCCATGATTATTTACTGTATGAACATATTATATATGTATATAATACTTACTTGGCAAAAGGGTTCGCCCTAATACATGTTTTTACTAATATACACTATGTATGTCAAAATAGCGTATTCTAAGTGTTTGTGAAAATGCTTGTAAGAGTAAGTGCTTAGATAATCATGCTTTAGGTGGGTGTTGAGATGAAATTCTTAGCTACCTTAGAAACGTATATGATTTCCTCCATATTGGTTGTTTAATTTAATCACTTACTATGAAATATATGTGTTTGTATTTATTGTTTATATTATGATTTGTAACATGCTTTATGACATGTTTGTTAACATGCTTGAATTACTTTGTTTATTATGCTTTACTCCACATGCTCTGAATAAGGATTGATTGTGATTGGGACTATGATTATAGTCCCGACAATCGGTAACAGACTTGAGTTCGCAGTTGAGATTCATTTCACCACGCAGGATGTGTCTGACAAACCCGAGTCGTACTTCGGTTGGCGGTAGTGGTTAGGCCATGCGAAGTGCTTATGCACTTCATGTCGTTCAGTTGGTTGTGCACTCGTGCTAGTCTGGCTCATCAAGTAACTCGATCTGTCTAATGTATGTTCACCATGTTTGGACGCCACTGTTTAAACCTAAGGTACCAAACTTACCAGTGTAACCCCGTTAACTTTGGTACCTCGATCCGCTAAGACTCATGAGTCGGGCATGGTGGTATGGGACACCGTGGTTGAGCTGTCGGCCAACGCTGAGGCCATGTACTTCCCGTAGTGAACAGCGAGCAACCCTGACTCGTGAGCCGAATATGGTGGTATGGGACACTGTATTCGAACTGTCGACCTACACTGATTGGTGACGAGCCCTTTGTAGTGACCTCGAGCATACTCTGAAGGTACAGAGAGGCGACTAGCCTTCCCGTAGCAACAAGAGTATAAACTAGGCCTGTATTGATAAGGTGATGGGGGAGTGGTGTAACGGTTCTGGGTAACAGCCTTGGCAGCCCTTGTAGCGACCTAGAAACACACCATCGTATGAGATTGTCTAGGACTGATGACCCTAGAATGGATCATTGTTGGGAATGATATAAGGAAGGTACATTAGTATCCCAATATTGCTTTTTGAAATGGACTAATAACTCGATAATCATGTTCATCATCGCATTGTATGTGCATGGAAGATGTGAAGCACTGAGGGTGCCAGCATGCCATGGACGTAAGATGGTGCCACACGAGGGAGTATGTTGGCGAGGGCACGCATCATAATCGCATCTCATCCTTGCATTAATTACAGTACTTTGGAATGTTGTTTGTACTGCTTTATCATTACTGCTTGACTGATTTGATAACATGTTAACTTATGCTCTATTGTTCCACTGAGTTAGCTACTCACTCCCACGTTATGGGACGGTGTTCTAGACACCCACAAGACTCTGTCTTAGATGCAGGTTCCAAGGATCCACTAGAGGTTGACCCTGATTATTATGAAGATCAGGATGAGTTTTCCTACATGCAATTCGCTGGAGGCTTTACGTAGGCTATCTAGATTTACGGGATTACAGGGTTCATGATCACAGTTGTACCATTTTGACATTTTGATTTGGGAACAAATACATGTATATGTTGACTCAATTGGTATTCATATTCTTGAGATCGGGATTGTTTTGTTTTATATACATCTATATACATCTTTCAGTCTTCCGCTTACGTTTATACATGGATCTGGAGTATGAATTACTGTTTTGGTATAATCTCACTCATGTTTATTGCACTAACACAGACAACATTCAATCATAAGCATTTGTGTTGCATAAGTGATGTTTTGGAACTCGGGTGTTGAGTGGCTACTCGACCCCCGATTTTTAGGGCTACGTCCCTGATTCTTCACACATTATCCATTGGGAGCAGGTGTAGTTGAGTGATGATGCTACATATGTACCGCGTCCGACGCGTATCCTAGACAGGTAGGAGCAGGTGTTGCCCAGTAAGGTGATTCCACTCGTGAAGGTACTGTGGACGCATCATACAGAGGAGGAAGCTACCTGGAAGACAGAAGCCAAGTTCTGAAAGAACTACCCTCAGCTTCTCGAGGAGTACGAAAAGGTAATAATTACGAGGACGAAATTTTTCATTAAGGGGGGTAGATTGTAACGACTCAGAAAATTCTGTACAATGGCCCGAGGACCACCTCAGGTAGAAAGTAATTAGGATCGAATCCTTTAGAAATTAGACAAAGTTAACTAAGTGTTAAACTAGATTAGCCATGAAATCTGCTTGAATCGCTTTAAATACGATCTGCAAGACCCAAAACTTATGGAATTATTGACGCTAGGTTACCCTAAAATCTAGGATCAAGCTCATTACCCGACTGCTCTCGGGAGCACATTGAAACTCCGTATCAGATCTGGACCGCACATCGTAAGTCTGAATGATACGAGGTTATAGAATTAGGACCGCCTCGTTGGGCTTGACACCCATCTCAGAGATCAAATCTAGACAGTGCCCCACGACTATTCGCTTGAGTCCGGAGCAAGGAGTGTGAGAAAACCTAGTTTTCTTTAGAAATGTAATGACATTTAAGTAATCTGAGACTCGGTGTTTACGGGACAAATATAAGCAATCAGACCGTCGAAATATGACCCAACACCCTCGGATCAGGAAAAATTTCATATACATGGCAATGTACTTGAAATCCCTGATCGAGATTCGAAGACCGTTAAACTGAAACTAGTCCGCCACGTGTGATCTGGGAATCCAAATGAAACGAGAACTTAAATCCACCTCGATCCATAATCTGTGAGCTTAAGTCCGACCTTTGGCTCAAGGGGGGCCTCCGGAAGTCCTCCGTTGAGCTGAAACAGGTCCACTTTGGATATAACCTAAGTATACCTTGACTTTAGGTCTATTTTGGTGTGATTTTAGGCTATATAAGGACCTTTAAACCCTCTCTCATTCAGCCATACGAATTTGAGAAAAAACCTAGGAGAGAGAAGTGAGAAAAGAGAGAGAAAGAGTGAGAGAAGTGGGAGAATCTCCCTGCTACCTTACCCCGTCACTCTACAAGCTCAACCACCCTATTCTAATCGCTTTCCCGGTGATTCCGACTTCGTTTCTAGGTAAGAAACCCTAACCCTAATCTGTTTTAGGATTTTGATGGTGGTAAGTTATGAAATAAGTAACCTAAAGCATGTTATAGGTTGCCACATCACTGTATACTGAAGCTTAGCAAACCTATAGAATTTGTTAGGATTCTACGACAAAAGGTGCGGACTTTAGACATATAAATTATAGTTTTCAACCCTTTCAATGTCAGATAATGATAGATTTCTTGATCTGTATGTCATTGCACATGTATAAAGTGTTGTCCGTTTCGTTTTTCGATTATACATCAACTATGTTGTATATACTGTATTCTTCGTATTTGTAGAAAGTACCGTATATGTATAAATTTTAGAAATGTGTTTGCCATGATTATTTACTTTATGAACATATTATATATGTATATAATACTTACTTGGCAAAAGGGTTCGCCCTAATACATGTTTTTACTAATATACACTACGTATGTCACAATAGTGTATTCTAATTGTTTGTGAAAATGCTTGTAAGAGTAAGTGCTTAGATAATCCTGCTTTAGGTGGGTGTTGAGATGGGATTCTCAACTACCTTAGAAACGTATATGATTTCCTCCATATTGGTTGTTTAATTTAATCGCTTACTATGAAATATGTGTTTGTATTTCTTGTTTATATTGTGCTTTGTAACATACTTTATGACATGTTTGTTAACATGCTTGAATTACTTTGTTTATTATGCTTTACTCCACATGCTCTGAATAAGGATTGATTGTGATTGGGACTATGATTATAGTCCAGACAATCGGTAACAGACTTGAGTTCGCAGTTGAGATTCATTTCACCACGCAAGATGTGTCTGACAAACCCGAGTCGTACTTCGGTTGGCGGTAGTGGTTAGGCCACGCGAAGTGCTTATGCACTTCATGTCGTTCAGTTGGTTGTGCACTCGTGCTAGTCTGGATCATCAAGTAACTCGATCTGTCTAATGTATGTTCACCATGTTTGGACGCCACTGTTTGAACCTAAGGTACCAAACTTACCAGTGTAACCCCGTTAACTTTGGTACCTCGATCCGCTACGACTCATGAGTCGGGCATGGTGGTATGGGACACCGTGGTTGAGCTGTCGGCCTACGCTGAGGCCAAGTACTCCCCGTAGTGAACAGTGAGCAACCCTGACTCGTGAGCCGAATATGGTGGTATGGGACACTGTATTCGAGCTGTCGGCCTACACTGATTGGTGACGAGCCCTTTGTAGTGACCTCGAGCATACTCTGAAGCTACAGAGAGGCAACTAGCCTTCCCGTAGCAACAAGAGTATAAACTAGGCCTGTATTGATAAGGTGATGGGGGAGTGGTGTAACGGTTCCGGGTAACAGCCTTGGCAGTTCTTGTAGCGACCTAGAAATACACCATCGTATGAGATTGTCTAGGACTGATGACCCTAGAATGGATCATTGTTGGGAATGATATAAGGAAGGTACATTAGTATCCCAATATTACTTTTTAAAATGGACTAATAACTCGATAATCATGTTCATCATCGCATTGTAACTTCGTTTCTAGGTAAGAAACCCTAACCCTAATCTATTTTGGGGTTTTGATAGTTGTAAGTTATAAAATAACTAACCTAAAGCATGTTATAGGTTGCCACATCGCTATATACTGAAGCATAGCAAACCTATCGAATTCGTTAGGATTCTATGACAAAAGGTGTAGACTTTAGACGTATAGGTTATAGTTTTCAACACTTTCAATGTCAGATAATGATAGATTCATGATCTGTATGTCATTGCACATGTACAAAGTGTTGTCCGTTTCATTTTTCAATTATACGTTAAATATGTTGTATATACTGCATTATTCGTATTTGTAGAAAGTACCGTATACATTTAAATTTTAGAAATGTGTTTGCCATGATTATTTACTGTATGAACATATTATATATGTGTATAATACTTAGTAAAAGGGTTCGCCCTAATACATGTTTTTACTAATATACACTATGTATGTCAAAATAGTGTATTCTAAGTGTTTGTGAAAATGCTTGTAAGAGTAAGTGCTTAGATAATCATGCTTTAGGTGGGTGTTGAGATGGAATTCTCAGCTACCTTAGAAATGTATATGATTTCCTCCATATTGGTTGTTTAATTTAATAGCTTACTATGAAATATATGTGTTTGTATTTATTGTTTATATTGTGATTTGTAACATGCTTTATGACATGTTTGTTAACATGCTTGAATTACTTTGTTTATTATGCTTTACTCCACATGCTCTGAATAAGGATTGATTGTGATTGGGACTATGATTATAGTGCAGACAATCGGTAACAGACTTGAGTTCGTGGTTGAGATTCATTTCGCCACGTAGGATGTGTCTGACAAACCCGAGTCGTACTTTGGTTGGCGGCAGTGGTTAGGCCACACGAAGTGCTTATGCACTTCATGTCGTTCAGTTGGTTGTGCGCTCGTGCTAGTCTGGCTTGTCAAGTAACCCGATTTGTCTAATGTATGTTCACCATGTTTGAACGCCACTGTTTGAACCTAGGGTACCAAACTTACCAGTGTAACCCCGTTAACCTCGGTACCTCAATCTACTAAGACTCATGAGCCGGGCATGGTGGTATGGGACACTGTGGTCGAGCTGTCGGCCTACGCTAGGGCCACGTTCCTCCCCGTAGTGACCAGTGAGTAACCCTGACTCGTGAGCCGAATACGGTGGTATGGGACACTGTATTCGAGCTGTCGGCCTACACTGATTGGTGACAAGCCCTTTGTAGAGACCTCGAGCATACTCTGAAGCTACAGAGAGGCGACTAGCCTTCCCATAGCAACAAGAGTATAAATTAGGCCTGTATTGATAAGGTGATGGGGGAGTGGTATAACGGTTCCGTGTAACAGCCCTGACAGCCCTTATAGCGACCAAGAAACACACCATCGTATGAGATTGTCTAGGACTGACAACCCTAGAATGGATCGTTGTTGGGAATGATATAAGGAAGGTACATTAGTATCCCAATATTGCTTTTTGAAATGGACTAATAACAACTCGATAATCATGTTCATCATCGCATTGTATGTGCATGGAAGATGTGGAGCACTGAGGGTGCCATCATGCCACGTACGTAAGATGGTGCCACACGAGGGAGTATGTTGGCGAGGGCACGCATCATAATCGCATCTCATCCTTGCATTAATTATAGTACTTTGGAATGTTGTTTGTACTGCTTTATCATTACTGCTTGACTGATTTGATAACATGTTAACTTATGCTCTATTGTTCCACTGAGTTAGCTACTCACTCCCACGTTACGGGACGGTGTTCTAGACACCCACCAGACTCTGTCTTAGACTCAGGTTCCAACGATCAACTGGAGGCTGATCCTGATTATTATGAAGATTAGGATGAATTTTCCTACATGCAGTTCGTTGGAGGATTTGCATAGGCTATCTAAATTTACGGGATTACAGGGTTCATGATCACAGTTGTACCATTTTGACATTTTGATTTGGGAACAAATACATGTATATGGTGACTCAGTTGGTATTCAAACTCTTGATATCGGGATTGTTTTGTTTTATATACATCTATATACATCTTTCAGTCTTCCGCGTGCATTTATACATGGATCTGGAGTATGAATTACTGTTTTGGTATAATTCACTCATGTTTATTGCACTAACACAGACAACATTCAATTATAAGCATTTGTCTTGCATAAGTGATATTTTGGAACTCGGGTGTTGAGTGGCTACTCGACCCCCGATTTTCAGGGCTACATCCCTGATCCTTCACACATCATCCATTAGGAGTAGGTGCAGTTGAGCGATGATGCTACATATGTACTGCGTCCGACGTGTATCCTAGACAGGAAGGAGCAGGTGTTGCGCAGTAAGGTGATTCCACTCGTGAAGGTACTGTGGACACATCATACAGAGGAGGAAGCTACCTAGGAGGTAAAAGCCGAGATCCGAAAGAACTACCCTCAGTTTCTCGAGGAGTACGAAAAGGTACTAATTACGAGGATGAAATTTTTCATTAAGGGGGGTAGATTAAAACGACTCGGAAAATTCGTTACAATGGCCTGAGCACCACCTCAGGCAGAAAGCACTTAGGATCGAATCCTTTAGAAATTAGACAAAGTTTACTAAGTGCTAAACTGGATTAGCCATGAAATCTGCTTGAATCGCTTTAAATACGATTTGCAAGACCCAAAACCTATGGAATTATTGACGCTAGGTTACCCTAAAATTTAGGATCAAGCTCATTAC